>OW240912.1:285972222-286048083 GCA_933207985.1 Pelobates cultripes
TGCATTAATGGCTAGAGGAACCCTTTTCTCCTTTACGTTAGAGAATGTCAGTGGCGGAACTATAGCCGGTGCAGCCAGTGCGTTGCATCTTGGCCTGCACACCATGGGGCCCATCGGGTGGCCAATGAACTTGGGGACACCTGATGGGCATTGCTGAACAGAGGGCCAGTCGGGCCTTTAAAAATGTGACAGGCTGGGACGAAGTGCGAGCTGGTCATTCCTCCCAACTTCTTATAGAGAGCGCTGGGTCGTCGGGAAGAGGAGGGAGGCTGCTGCACCTCAGGAAGCATGTGTGTCCATCCCGATGAAAGTCTGTGATACAGACTGAAACGTAAATTTTTATTTTGAGCTAATAAAAGCTAAGTTTTATTCATTCAACTTGGAAGTCCCTGGAGTGCTATCTTGTACTTTTGGCTGTATCTGTGTGTCAGAGTGTGCATCTGTGTGTCAGCGTGTCTATCTGTGTGTCAGAGTGTGGATCTGTGTGTCAGAGTTTGGATCTGTGTGTCAGAGTGTGCATTTGTGTGTCAGACTGTGTATCTGTGTGTCAGAGTGTGCATCTGTGTGTCAGAGTGTGCATCCGTGTGTCAGTGTGTGTTTGTATCTGTGTGTCAGGGTATGTGTATATGTCAGTGTGTGTATCTTAACGTTACTCAACAAATATGACATATGTTAAAATGATTGATACGCTACGGTGCTTTAATCTATAAAATTCTATGAACCATTTCCAATAATTCAGTCAGATGAAAATTATTTTTTTATTCATAGATATTAAATTTAATGGACCAGCTATTACTATTTCTTCATTGTTTGTTACATGGTGTTATAGTTATTCGGCTTTGGTATTTAACTTAATATTTTACTGATCACCAACTTAGAATATGTCAAATTATGATACTTTTTTTTATCACCAGCATAATGCAGTAGCTAGTAAATGTCCATTGTCCTAAGTAATCATTATTTCGCTCCCCCTTTTGTTGATAATTGGAGAATTAATGGGCCCTGAAATAGAGACCAATGTCATGTAGCAGCTGCAAAAGCACACACAACATCATCAATAAAAAGGAGCAGATGTCATGCTTTGAAGCCACAGGCTAATGGGTAATATGAGGAAGTAGCAATTCATAGAAAGTAGAAGAACCTTTGGAAGAGGCTCCTGCCTATACTAGTTAACCTTTTTTTATAATGTCATTGTTTGTAGATCAATCGCCTAACACAAATTGAACTTTAAATGTATAGAGCATCATGTACGGGTAATGCACTTTGCATCATACATTAGAATGTGCTGTTATACACGTGTACATGCAATAACCTCTTAAGGACTTTAAGGGGAAGGGAAACACAATATATCTCAAAATGTATGTTACAAATCGCAAATAAGAAAGCACCCTCACCCCCACCCCTCTTACTTCTGTACCCCACCCCAAACCCAGGACGAAAGAAGAATAATAGATGCCGACAAGATTGTTGAAAATATTTACTTGCTATGTACGTATGTTGAAACTACAGACAAACAACTGATATATGCATTCGAAAAGTTAGACTACTATGAAAAGCAGATTAATGTTATGCAAACCTGTACCACATACTCTATTCTGTACCCCCACCCCAAAAACAAACATCTTTCAAAATAAAGAATTTAAAAAAAAATAAAAAAAATTGTTAGAAAACTTTTAAATTATTTATCAACAAAAATTCCCGTAGACTTTAATGGGGTCTTCTGTGCATAAATCATTTGGAAATTGAATATCACAGTTTTATATCAAGGCCTATGTAAGAGATTACATGCACGCATTAGCTTACAGACAGACATAATTGTAAGTAAATAATAAATGCACTAACTTTGATTGGTTGTGTTCAACAGAAATCCCAGCGGTACATAACGGTGCAGAATAAATCTATCAGGTATTACCAGAAATGATCAGACTTGACGGGAAAGCCCATTAGCTTTGCAAGTTTCACATGCTGTCCATGTTATGCTGGCCTCCACCTTGGCCATGATTTATTCCTCTTGGAGCTCTGTATTAAGACACTGCCCCCTCCCCCCCAAAAAAAATATACTAACCTAATTATGTTAAAAAATATGCACATTTGTCTGTTGAGCCCAAGTTTGTATATATACATTTTGGTGAGATAATATTGAGATAAATGATACATTCTAAACCATATTGTTATTGTTAATAAAGCTTGAGATTTTTTATATGCACCTTCCCTTTAGCACCCGTGTATCTACACATTTATAAAGGGAAAGAATATGTTTAAATTAATATACTTAAACTTAGAAAGGAGAAATCTTACCTCTTAGAATTTGAATGCCTCTATAAACTATAACGGGAGGACTTTCGGGTCTTTCAACACACTTATATTTAATAAGGAGAGCAATCAATTTTTTTTCACAATAAGATATTAGTATCGTAGTAATTGCCCAGTAAGTACACGTTGAACACTGAATGATATAACAGAGAGTGGGGATTCAAAATTTTTTAACTTTCTTCCCTCCACTTACATTAATTAACCAATGCTTTTAATTGACAAAATGATGTAGTATGCACTTAGCTATTTTGTGATATTGATATCTATAAAGCTTTAATTTGGAATATAAATCTACAAATATTTATATAAAGCGAGCAAAGTAGGAAGGGGGATTGGATGTACTTGTCCATCTAGGGACAAATGACTTGGCTTGCAATAAGATTTCAGAGTTAAAGGAAGTATTTTTTTTGTTTTTGCCAATGATATACGGCAGGTTGTTTCCACACTGTCATTCTCTGAAGTTCTGCCTGTGCATAACACTCAGCACAACAGGCGGGTGCGTATTTGGGACTTTAACTTGTGACTTGGTGAATGGTGTCATTTGGCTTCATTTATCATTGTAGCTCTGTTTTAAGTGGAAATAAACTGTATAAAAAAGATGGTTTGCATCTTTCTCAAAAGGGAACACATGTTCTCAGTGAGCAGTTCAGAGGTTTTGCTAGGATGTATTGAAACTAGGAGGGAGGTGGGGGGCGAAAAAGGGTGATAAAACATCAATCCAATTGGCCCCCAATACAAGGACAGAAGGTGACTGTAGCAAGTGTGTCAAAAAATGATAAACTTAGTCATGTCTACAAATGCTTGCAGTTTAGGGAATAAGATCCATGAACTTGTGGCAACTGATAATGTAGATTTAATCACTGTTTCTGAGACATGGTATAATGAGAAAAATGACTGGGACATAGCAATACCAGGGTACTCTTTATATAGAAAAGACAGGGAAGGCAAGAAAGGGGAGGGGTGGCCCTGTATGTGAAGGCTAGCATAAAATCAGGACCGGCGTGTCCATAAGGCGGCACAGGTGGCCGCAAAAATTCGAATCCCTTGCCTCTGGCTGGGGACTCAGATTTTTCAATTCACTTTGCTCTCCCTGCAGCCAGCACACAGGAGCCTGGCAGTGAAGTCAGCCGGCCTCTTGTGATGATGCCCCTTTATTTCCCTCTGCAGCCCATGCCCCCCACATACTGCCCCTGCCCCTGTGCTCCCTCTACAGCCCTTCTATTTCTCTCTACAGCCCATGGCCCCACCATACTGCCCCTGCACCCACCATATGTAACGAGAATATACCCCAACACGCAGGATTCAGCTAAACAAAAGACAACACAGAGGAGAGATACGTCTACCGGACCTTAGAATGGCCGGACTCGACGTATTTGAGAGGAGACAGAGTCAGGAACAATCCGAAATCAAGGGCACAGAGAGACAGCGTAAACTAGGACAAGCCGGGGTCTGGTACACAGTAAACAACAAGCCGATAACCAGAACAGATAAGGATAAAGAGAAAACGTAGTCAGAAACAAAGCCAAGGTCAATACGGAGAAACACAACTGAACACAACAAGCGCTAAAGGGAACTGATACAGAAACCACGATAGGGCAAGGAACAAAGGAAAGAAGGTGAGTATAAATACCTAAACATCTAGTTTGATTGGTCCCTGTCACATCCACGCCCCCAAAAGGTAAGTGTATGGTGAGTGTGGCATGACAGGGACCAATGGGGTGCCTTTTCCAATTTAGGCACCCACTGTCCCTTTAAGAGCGCGCCCGATACCCGCGGCGCGCTCTTAGAGTATGTGGAACACGTGACCGCTACTAGTTACAGCGGTCGGCTGAGCCGCGCGCGGCTCGTGCAGCAGCAGGACCGCGCGCGGCTCGAACAGAGGACCCCGGCCGGCCTCTGGAAAGGGTAAGTACCGCTACATTACCCCCCCCTGAGGACACGCCCTCCGGGCGGGGAGGGCCAGGCCTGGCAGGAAAACGAGAATGGAAAGAGCGCACAAGACGAGGAGCGTGAACCGCGTCAGCGGAAATCCAACTATGTTCCTCAGGCCCATAGCCCTTCCAATGCACTAGGTACTGAAGTCGGCCCCTAAGGAAATGAGAGTCAAGAACTGCAGAAACTTCAAATTCCTCATGACCCTCCACAGAAACAGGAGGGGGAGGAGGTGCATGTTGGGTGTAGCGGTTGCGTACGAAAGGCTTTAACAACGAGGTGTGAAAGACATTAGGAATACGCAGATTCTTAGGGAGACCCAAGGCATACGAAACAGGATTAACCTTATGCAGAATACGATAAGGACCAATAAAGCGTGGAGCCAATTTCATAGAAGGCACCCGGAGGCGAATGTTTCGCGTAGAAAGCAGAACCCTGTCCCCCACAACATAAGAAGGAGCCGCCCTGCGATGCTTGTCAGCCTGCACCTTCTGGCGAGCAGCGGAATCCACCAACGAACGCTGAACCTGCTCCCAAGTATTACGCAAATTAGCCAAATGTTCATCCAGAACTGGCATGCCCTGTGAGGAGAAAGCAGCCGGAAGAACAACAGGATGTTGGCCATATACAACGTAAAAAGGACTCTTGCCGGAAGAATCATGAGTGGCGTTATTCCGAGCAAACTCAGCCCAAGGAAGAAGGTCAGACCAATTGTTCTGATGGTGGGATACGAAACAACGAAGGTACTGCTCCAGAGATTGATTGGCACGTTCGGCAGCTCCATTAGACTGGGGGTGGTAAGCGGAAGAAAATGAGAGAGAAATACCCATTTCCGAACAAAAGGCCTTCCAGAACCTGGAAATAAATTGGCTACCCCTATCAGACACAATAGATACGGGAATGCCGTGTAATCGAAACACCTCTCTGGCGAAAACAAGTGCTAGTTCCCTGGACGTGGGCAGCTTGTGAAGAGACACAAAGTGAGCCATCTTGGAAAACCGATCCACTATCATTAGGATAACTGTGTTACCATTCGAGGGAGGTAATTCAACAATAAAATCCATGGACAGGTTAGACCAAGGTCTCTCGGGAATAGGTAACGGATGCAACAGCCCACAAGGATCCCTACGAGAAGATTTCATACAGGCACAAGTAGTACAAGCACCTATATAGTCAGTGACATCCTTGCGTAAGGAATCCCACCAAAAATGCCGAGAAACCGCTGACACCGTTTTGGAAATACCAGGATGTCCAGCAGTCTTAGTGTCATGATACAACGACAGAACCTCCCGTCTCTCGGGAACATCAACGAACAGTTTATCAGTAGGTCTCTCGCTAGGTGCCATGTTTTGTTTCGCTTGTATGGCCTGCAAGAGGGACGAAGAAATAGACAAAACAGTGGTAGCAATTATCCTTTCTGGGGGAATCACAGGAGTAACATCAATCTCCTGTTTGTCAGCAGTTTCGAACTGTCTGGACAGAGCGTCTGCTTTAGTGTTGCGGTCACCTGGCCTATAGGTGATAATGTAATTGAAATGGGACAAAAATAGTGACCACCTAGCCTGCCGAGAAGACAGTCTTTTAGCCTCACTAAGGTAGGATAGGTTCTTATGATCCGTAAATATGAGAATAGGATCTTTAGTTCCTTCTAACAAATGTCTCCATTCTTTCAGTGCTAAAATAATAGCAAGGAGTTCGCGATTACCCACATCATAATTCTTTTCTGCTTTGGACATTTGTTTGGAGAAGAAGCCACAAGGATGCAATGGCTTTTCAGGCGACTCTCTTTGGGATAAGACAGCACCTACCCTGATATCAGAAGCATCAACTTCAAGAATATAGGGCAGTGTGGGGATAGGGTGCTGTAAAATAGGTGCAGAAGCGAATGTGGTTTTAAGAAACTCAAAAGCCTGAAGTGCCTCGGGAGACCAGACACGAGTATTGCCTTCCTTTCTTGTCATACGGGTGATAGGCGCTACAATAGAGGAAAAACCTTTAATAAAGCGTCTATAATAATTAGAGAAACCAAGAAAACGCTGAATGGCTTTCAAACCTTGTGGAAGAGGCCATTCCATGACAGCAGAAAGCTTCTGGGGATCCATACGAAAACCTTTAGCGGAAATTAAATACCCCAAAAACTGGACTTCGGATTGGTCAAATAGACATTTTTCCAGTTTACAATAAAGACCATTAGCAAGAAGGGTCTTCAGAACTGTCGTAACATGCCTGTGATGAGTGTGTAAATCTGTAGAGTATATTAATATGTCGTCTAAGTACACAATTACAAATGTGTGAATAAAGTCTCTTAAAACGTCATTGATAAATTCTTGAAATACTGCTGGGGCATTGCATAGACCAAATGGCATAACAGTATACTCGTAATGGCCAGATCTAGTGTTGAATGCCGTTTTCCATTCGTGGTCTTTCTTAATACGTATTAAATTGTATGCACCTCTAAGATCCAATTTAGTGAATACAGTAGCATGTTTGAGTCTGTCAAATAATTCCGTGATTAAAGGTATAGGATATGCATTTTTGATGGTGATTTTGTTTAGACCTCTATAATCGATGCACGGTCTTAAATCACCTTCTTTCTTTGATACAAAGAAGAACCCCGCTCCAGCCGGAGAAGAGGATCTCCTAATAAACCCCTTTTCTAATGATTCCTTAATATACTCCTCCATGACACGGTTTTCTTGAACAGATAAAGGGTACACCCTGCCCTTTGGAGGTATTGTGCCAGGCAATAAATCGATAGCACAATCGTAGGGTCTGTGAGGTGGTAATTTGTCAGCCTCCCTTTTAATCGAAGACAGTTTTGAGAAATAAGTACTGAGGGGGTTTAACAGTGGACAAAGGAGGAGTTGTAGGAACATTAATAGAATTCAAAGGGGTGACTTCAATAGTACAGGACTCATGGCAGGCATCGCTCCATGATTTTATTTGCCCTGACTCCCAATCGAAAATGGGATTGTGAGTACGTAACCATGGGTACCCTAACACAATGTGAGAAGAGGGAGATGTGATGACCTGGAATCGAATGGTTTCAAAGTGTAAAACCCCTGTATACATGTGTAATGGTACAGTTTCATGAGTAACAATTGGAGAACTTAATGGTCTACCATCTATGGCCTCAATGGCCAAGGGTATCTCCCTTTCTCTGACGGGAATGTTATTTTTCGTAACAAACTCAGAGTCAATAAAGTTCTCAGCAGCCCCAGAATCAACCAAGGCTAATATGCATTCTGCTATACAACTCACCCCCGTATGAAGGGAAACAGGGAGAAGCAAACGATTAGGAGGCAATTTAGGAGACTTAGAGATCACACCCAAGGCCACTCCCCTATAAGGTCTTAGGTGCGAGAGTTTTCCGGACGCAAAGGACATTCCCTTACCATATGGTCTCGCCTACCACAGTATAGGCAGAGTCCATTCCTTCTTCTAAGTAGTTTTTCAGTATCCGAGAGTTTGGCAACCCCTAATTGCATGGGTTCCTCCTCGGGTACTTTAACACTCTCAGGTTTATCAACTCTGGGGTTAATAGATGTGACCAGACGTCTATTCTTGTTTTTGGTATAGAGCCTGTCGCGAATTCTATTATCTATATCAATGAGGTAGTCAATAAGATCCTCTAATGGAATAGGAAGCTCCCTTGCCGCTACCTCATCTAATATAGTGTCAGATAAACCTTCCATGAACGCAGTAGTTAACCCATTATTGGTCCAATCTACCTGTGAAGCAAGGGTACGAAACTGAATAGCATAATCCACCACAGACCTAGACCCCTGTTTAATCCTCATTAATGCTCTTGCGGCATTCTTTGACCTCTTTGTTGTGTCAAAAGTTCTACGAAAAGCCGCAAGAAAACTATTGAAATCATGAACCATAGGTCCATTGGCCTCCCAAATAGGAGTTGCCCACTCTAGTGCTTTGTCAGTAAGTTGATGCATCAAAAACCCCACTTTAGACCTATCAGTGGGAAAGGAATGAGGATACATCTCAAGGTGGAATTCTATTTGATTAATAAAACCTCTGCATGTCTTGGCTTCCCCTCCATACCTAGGAGGAGGTGTTAAATGGGGCGAAGCATTGGTTGAATTGGATACTTCGGGAGGATGAGGTGTAGGAGGGTTAGGTGCGGTTGCAGGAATGGTTCTAGACAAGAGCGTCTGGAGAGCCTGTGCTATCTGATCCATATGGTGATCCTGCTCTACAAACCTTGCCTCGTGAGAAGCCATTTGCTGAGCCAAATCTGCGGGGTCCATGGCCCTATCGTAATGTAACGAGAATATACCCCAACACGCAGGATTCAGCTAAACAAAAGACAACACAGAGGAGAGATACGTCTACCGGACCTTAGAATGGCCGGACTCGACGTATATGAGAGGAGACAGAGTCAGGAACAATCCGAAATCAAGGGCACAGAGAGACAGCGTAAACTAGGACAAGCCGGGGTCTGGTACACAGTAAACAACAAGCCGACAACCAGAACAGAAGGATAAAGAGAAAACGTAGTCAGAAACAAAGCCAAGGTCAATACGGAGAAACACAACTGAACACAACAAGCGCTAAAGGGAACTGATACAGAAACCACGATAGGGCAAGGAACAAAGGGAAGAAGGTGAGTATAAATACCTAAACATCTAATTTGATTGGTCCCTGTCACATCCACGCCCCCAAAAGGTAAGTGTATGGGGAGTGTGGCATGACAGGGACCAATGGGATGCCTTTTCCAATTTAGGCACCCACTGTCCCTTTAAGAGCGCGCCCGATACCCGCGGCGCGCTCTTAGAGTTAGGTGGAACACGTGACCGCTTTCCAGTCACAGCCGTCGGATGAGCCGCGCGCGGCTCGTGCAGCAGCAGGACCGCGCGCGGCTCGAACAGAGGACCCCGGCCGGCCCCTGGAAAGGGTAAGTACCGCTACAGTATGTGTGAGAGAGACTGTCTGTAAGTGTGTGTGTGTGTGTGTGTGTGTGTGTGAGAGAGACTGTCTGTAACTGTGTGTGTGTGAGAGAGAGACTGTAACTGTGTGTGTGAGACTGTAACTTTATGTGTGAGACTGTAACTCTTTGTGTGTGTGTGTGAAACTCTCTGTAACTGTGTGTATGTGACTGTCTGTAACTGTGTGTGTATGTGTGTGTATGTGAAAAACTGTGTAACTGTGTGTGAAGAAAATAGACTGAGTTTCGGCATTTTCTTCTGTATTCGTGCTTTTCTACAACATTTCGTGTTTTTGGATTTATTGGTTCAGCAGTTTTAAAACTACCGAACACCGACCACCCTCCTGGCTCATTAACTTCTAAGAGAACCGTCTATTAAGCGCTCTCTGGGCGGCCGCCGTTTGTATAGCCAAATGTCACGTGGAACAGAAAACGGTGGCCATCTTGTTTGCACGAAAGGAGGAAGCGGGACTTGGTCATCGAGTGTCTGGAACTAAAATCGGAACACTCGAACCACCGCTGAAACGTACGAACGCCTGCTTCCTCTAGTTGCCGAACAGCCAGGAGAGCGCCATTCGGTAGTTTGGTTCATACGAACAAGGGGAGCAATCGCTCCTATGAGCCAGGAGGCTCCATTTGGGACTTTGTTCATTTTTATGCCAGTTTCTGAATTGACTGACCGCACACGCTGAATTTGTGGAACTGTTTTGGGCAGGAGCCTCGTGTGTGGTCGGTAACTTATGACTTCCATACTTTTTGAGAACCCCTGAATATGTTGGTCCCCCAGATCGGGGCTATCAGGGGATATGTAATTTGTGTGGATACCTGTTGAATAAAGGGGTGTGTTAATTTTTGGGAAAATAATGTGCCCTCTGCCTGGAGATAATTGGGTTATTCCTTAACTTATCTCAAAATCTCCCAGGCAGAGAGAGGGGGTGTGTTACTGTAAATCTGTATGCTGATTGGTTATTGTCTTTGTTTACTGTGGAAGGTCCTCTTGCAGGAGGATTCTCATAAAAGCCAGTGTGGCATTAATAAAAATCATTCCTGTTACACCCTTCATGAAGTCTAGGCTCATGCTTGGGGAATATTCTACTTGCTGGGGAGAATCGTCTTGGAACCTGCATTCATCTACACTATTCCTCTACATCCTAACTGCAGTTATAATCACTTATGCTCAGCTATTGAGAAAGGAATAGAAGACTGCAGTACCATAACCACTGCAGGTCTTAACACTGCATGTGTGTGACTGTCGGTAACTGTGTGTGAGCCTGTCTGTAACTTTTGTGTGTGTGAGAGAAACTGTGTAACTGTGCGTATGTGACTGTCTGTAACTGTGTGTAACTGTATGTAAGTGTGTGTATGTGAGAAACTGTGTAACTGTGCGCATGTGACCCTCTGTAACTGTGTTTGAGTGTGTGAGAAACTATCTGTAACTGTGTGTATGTGACTATCTGTAACTGTGTGTATGTGACTATCTGTAACTGTGTGTGTGTGTGTCTGTCTGTGTGTATGAGTGAAAAAGAGAGAGACAGCCTATAACTGTGTGTGACTCTCTGCCTGTAACAGTGTGTGCGTGTGCGTGCCAGTCTGTAACTGTGTGTGTGAGAAAGAGACTGCCTATTATTGTGTGTGACTGTCAGCCTGCATGTAACTGTGTGTATCTAACTGTCTGCCTGTAACTGTGTGTGACTCTTTACATGTAATGGTGTGTACAACAGTCTGTCTGTGACTGTGTGTGACTGCCTGTACCTGTGTGTGTGACTGACTACCTGTAACTGTGTGTGTATTTGTGGCTACCTTAAACTGTGTGTGTGGCTGCCTGTACCTGTGTACATGTGTCACTGACTGCCTGTACCTGTGTGTGACAGTTTTACCATATACATGTAACTGTGTGCGACTATGTGCCTGTGTGCTTGTGGCTGTATTTGACAGTGTATGTGTATAACTGTGTACATCTGACTGTGGTACTGTGTGTACATGAATCTGCAAAAATACACATGCAAATTTTTATCAGAATTAAATACCCATCACACAGCCAATAAATCCAGCACAAATATCACACACAGCCAGTGAAATATATGCATACATAAATCACACACAGCCAATACACCCATTACAAATATCACAAAAAACCAGCACATAGCATACATATCACACACAGCCATAAAGCCTCTCACACACATTTAATAAATATCCTATATGCAGGAGGGGCAGGGCCGGACCGCCATGCTGACCGGTCGCATGCAGGAGAGGTTCCTGAGAAATCGGGCCTCTTAGGCAACTAATGCAGCTCTGACACCCGCGCAGAACCCAAAGCACGCACCCACGGCTGCGGACAAGGCAGCGGATCCCGAGATCGGGAGTTTTGGATCCCTAGAGGGAAGCACGAAACTTCGGGGACTGCGGCCTGGTGGGACTGGTGAGAAGTGATGCCGCACCACTCACCAAAATATGTAACCGCAAGACAAGCCCAGCGATGAGTCCCTTACCAACCCCCGCTGGAAGAACACAGCAACACAAGAGTCACCGGCTCACACAGACACCGAGCCTGCCAAGCAACGTCATGCCTTACGACCGTGACAAAGGAAACCCTGCCGCTGCCATGCGGGGGAACCCCTGGAACAAATTCTGAGATCCGCTGTCCCACACTATATCACCATTACAGATCTGCGATACCACCTGCAGACAAATCTAACATCTCCAGAGACTTCCTTCAAGCACAACATGCCACCACTGAGACTGGCTAGTCCCACACAACCGCCTGCATGTTCCCAGCAGCTGGCTGACGTGAGCGTATACAGCGACCACCACAGGGCCACAAAGGGATGGTCTAAAAGAACAACTAGAGGGGCTAGCCTGATCCCTGGCAGTCCAGGAGCGCCTTCCCTATGCAGGACTCTCTTGCCAAGCAGCATCACAGATGATGCTGGACCAGGTGACACAACCGAAAGATACTACATCGTAATGTTAATCACCTGTCTTGCTACAACACTAGGCTACTAACCATGCACTCCCTCACCCTGCATAACACAATCTATACAGGACACCACCACTCAGAGACCTCCCTCCACTATCACCACAGTAGGCTCACTCAAGGTTAGCAACCTGCACCTGATGTTAGCCCGCATAGCCTGTGTTCCCGCTTCTCACATAACAATCATACAACCACGAATACATAGACTAGCTACTCTACAAAAGTTTAACTTAATTGTTCCAAGCCTGTTACCTCTCATAAAAATTAAATGTACTGTTTAATCTGCCATGATAATGTATGCCACTGAATAGCTTGTACTCGCTGTCGTGGCGCTACAAGCTTGTCTGTAACACTATGCACAAGAAAAATAAAGAATTTAAAATATATATATCCTATACGAACATTACACCTCTTTACACACACTATACATGAATGAAAAGGTATGACCAGGGAGGGGCGCTGTGAAAATTGTGACAAAACTATATACTTTCTTTCCTAAAAGTTACTTTCTCTGCATTCGGTAGATAAATCTACCGAACACCAACCAACCCCTGGCTCATTAAGCTCAAAGAATATCACAGAATTAAGTGCTCTCTCTGTGTGGCCGCCGTTCGTATAACCAAACAACACGTGCTGGAGAAAACGGCGGCCATCTTGTCACATGAAAAGAGGCAGCGAGACTTGGTCGTCAAGTGTCTGGAACTCCAAGTCAGACACTTGACTCCATGAACACAGGTTTCAAAGACAAGCCAGGAGAGCGATGTTCGGTAGGTTTGTCTGCACGAACAAGGCGAACAAACACTACCTATGAGCCAGGGGAACTGTTCATCTTTTTGTTCGGTTTGGAACTCCAGAAATTGATCTACCGCTACCACTGAAACTATGGAACTGTTTTGGGCAGAAACCTCATGAGTGGTCGGTCAAAACTTTACCCCGGTGGCGATTCGGTTGTAAACATTTTTTGCACAGGGCGCCTAAAGGGCTAAGGCCGGCCCTTTTGTCAGTCATGGGCATTGTAGGGATAGGTTTTATCTCATTCCAACATCTACCGAATGGCTGTCATCAGCTCACCACTCCAGACATAGTAGTGATGCTCAGGCCCACTTCATAAGCCCAATTTGTTCTCTGTGCATAACACAGTAAAAAATACATGTATAGCATTAGAAGATTTATTTCCACATATTTCCAGTTATCATTACACCTAGGACCTTTGCCCAAGTTACAGCAAATGAGCAAGTCTTCACCCGGAAGGAATTTGTGGATCAGTTTATAACTAGGTGAACATTTGGTTTCGTAGTCAAGATCTACTCAAGCACAACAGGTCAAATTTTGTCAAATTAGATGAAGAACTGCTAAGTATATTAGTAGCGTAGCCAATTGATTATTTGGCAATGCCCATAGTATGTTGAATTAGATAAAGGAAACTTTTTCTGAAGTTACAAAAATGTGAGCATAATATTAGAGACATCTTTAAAGAAGGCCTGAATTTTCCTAATTCCCACATTCTTCCACGGATTGGAAATGTAGTAGTATTCTTATTCCTCTTACTACTACATTTTCCAATCAGAGGAAATATTATGTTGCCTAAAGAAATCCTTATGTTCAGATCCCACCACTTTTTGTAGGGCTTAAAGGCGTCTATTGAGTCCTTTAATGTAACTGTGATGGCCGCCCAGTGCCTTCAAAGGGACAACAATTGAAGAGTTTTTTTTGTGTAATATTTTTTATTGAGTTTCAATTTTATAATCAAGTTATACAGATGTACAGATAAAGAACGGTGATCACAGTACAAAGTCCATCACATTTCAAAGAAAGCTGACCTCTCTGAATTTATAAACAAAACAAAGGGACAACTCAGTGCTACGTACAGAGCAATAATTCGTATGTCAGTGGACTTAACTTGCATCAATGTCTGTGTCACATTTGCTCAGTATATTCAGTATCTGTGTGTAACCATCGTTGTGAACCTTAAACTGGGGGGGGAGGTAGGGGGAAGGAGAGGGGGGTGGGGGGGAGAAAGTTGGATCGGCTTACGTTCTGAGGACCTATGTTTATGGTTTATAACTGTTGTATGCTCTTTTGTACTGACAGTCGCCAGTCATCCCATCGGTTCCATGCTATCGGCCAAACCTTGTTAGCCGCCCTCATCCGCCTTGCCGCTTTTTCGTATGATTTGGTGGTATCCACCATGTTTAAGCATTTGTCAATACTTGGTGGGTTCTCGTTAAGCCACCCTTTACTTATAGACATTTGAGCCGTAATGATTATATGATATATGAGATATAGGTCCACCTTTTCCAATGTGTGGGGTAACGCTAGCAAGAGGTATGTTTCTGGGGTGAATGGTAGGGTGACCTTTGTAGACTCCTTTATTGTATTTGAGATGTGTCCCCAAAAGGACTTGATCTTCGGACAAGTCCACCAGATGTGGAGCATTGTTCCGGGCTCTTTCAAGCATCTCCAGCAGGAGTTTGATTTCCGTCCGTCAAATTTGTGTAGCCTAGTAGGCACCATATACCAACGGTATAGCACCTTCCTGCTGGTCTCTATGTGTGTCGTGTTCAGTGTTAGGTGTTTATGGGCAGCCAATATTTTGGACCAGGTTTCATTGGGTATGTCTAGGTCTAGCTCTTTCTCCCAGGCTTTTACGAATGTTAAAGCCTTTGGAGGGACTTGAGTTCCTGATAGTTTATATAAGAGAGATAGTAGCTTTAGTGGTGTTTTTTTGGCCATGCAGATTTTTTCTATCTCGGTCAGGTTGTTGTCTTGTTGGTGTGTGCTATCCCCACCTATGTGTTTTTTCACCCAGGAGTGTAATTGTAGATAAGTAAAGTATGCTTTGGAAGGTAGGTCGAACGTTTTGGATAGCGAGTCATAGTCTAGTAAGCGGCCCTTTGATATTATCTGGGATAAACAATTGATTCCGTTATTGTACCATATGCTATAGTCAAATCCAGGAATGAGGACAGGAAGCGCTTGGATTTGTAGTGCCGGGGAAATGTAGGAGGTATGGTAGTGTTCTTTAACGTATCTATCCCATACTAGGAGTGTGGCTGCGGTAGTGGGGCATATATTCTGGTATTTTGGTCTGCTGTGTTTGGGGATCCAAGCTAGGGTTGATGTCGCTATCCCGCCAGTGTGTGCTGTCTCTATTTGGTGCCATGGGGGTGGTGTAGTATGGTGGAAGGTCGTTATAAGGGTACCCATTAAGGCCGCTATGTAGTATCTGGTTAGATCCGGAGCCCCCATCCCACCCTCTTTAAAGGGCTTATACATGGTGGCCGCCGCGATCCTGGGTTGTTTCCCCCCCCAGATAAACCCGTTTATCATGCTTTGGGCTTCTGTAAAGAATGTCTTTGGCAGGCCTATCTGTAGCGTTCTGAATAAATATTGGAGCTTAGGTAGTACCATCATTTTTGCTGCCGCTATTCTACCAGTCCACGAGATGTACTTCCCTTTCCAGCTATGCAGCTGTTGTTTGATGTTACTTAGTAATTTTAAGTAATTTGTTTTATATAGTTTCCTTATTGTGGGTGTGAGGTGAATCCCTAGGAATGTCAGGTAATCCTTTCTCCAGTCATATGTGTGTTTGCCTTGTAGCGTAGTCAGTTGTTCTGTAGTGAGATTTAGGCCCATGGCTTGTGTCTTGCTGATATTAAGTTTATAGTAAGAGCACGCAGTAAATCGTGTTAGTAGTTTTTGAAGTTGCTCTAATGAGGTGTCCGGATTAGACAGTGTGAGCATAACATCATCGGCAAACAGGGTGATTTTATGTGTATTCCCTCCTACTTCGATCCCTTTAATGTCTTGGGAATCTCTTATGTGTTGTGCTAAGGGTTCCAATGCCAATATGTAAAGCAACGGGGAGAGCGGACAGCCCTGTCTGGACCCATTAGAAATCTGAAATTGTTTGGAGGTAAAGCCTCCGTTCGCTATCCTCGCTGTAGGGTTGTCATAGAGCGCGGATACCAAGGTGATGAAGCGGTCCGGGAAGGCAAACTTCCTTAGCACAGCTAATAGGTATCCCCAGTGCAGCCTGTCAAATGCTTTTTCAGCATCTAATGACAGTGCTACGCTGGGCACCCCGGTTGTGTGAATTCTGTGGATGATATTTACTAGTTTCCTCGTCCCATCTGAGCCCTGCCTTCCGCGAACAAAGCCCACCTGGTCGTCCGGAATTAGTTTGGGGAGCATAGTTCCCAACCTGTTTGCATAGATTTTTGCTAGTATTTTTAAGTCCGTATTTAGGAGAGATATGGGCCGTAAGTTCTGGCATTTGTGTGGTGGTTTCCCAGGTTTTGGCAGTGTTGTTATGTGAGCCATTAGCATCTCCCGTGGTACTTTGCCTGTTTGGAGGATAGTATTGTATAATTTTTCTAGTGTGGGGGCTAAAATGCGTGAGAAGGTTTTGTAATATAAATTTGTAAAGCCATCTGGGCCGGGTGATTTCCCTTTGGGAAGGGTCTTAATTGTGTGTGTTATTTCAGTTTGAGTGATAGGGTCATTCAGAAGGGTTCGGTCTTCCTGCGTAAGCTGACGTGTGTGGGCTTCCGTTAGGAATGTATTGATATCTGTGGCCAGTGGTTGGTGCGTGTGTTCATCTCTGTTTAAATTGTATAGTGATTCGTAATAATCCGCTAACATGACGTGGATATCATGGGGATTGTATACCTTATTTCCCAGTGGATTTAGAAGGAAAGGTATTTTCGCATTTTGCCTCTTTTGCCGTAGAAGCGCTGCCAGTGCTTTCCCGGCTTTGTTCCCCTGGGTATATGTTGTGAGTTTAAGCCTGTGTGCTATGGTAGCTGTAGTTTGTAGGTGTATGTCGTTTAACCGCCCTTTAATTTGGTCTATGCGTTGTTGCTTGGGTGTTGTGGGGTTTAGGATGTGGGCAGACGTTTCCGCCGTAAGTGATCTTATTAAGGTTAGGTATTCTGTTTTTGCTTGTTTATTTAAATGGGAGGCTTGGCTGATCATAAGACCTCGAATGAATGCTTTATGCGCCAGCCATGTTGTAGCTAACTGGACGTCAGGTGTATCGTTTATAGTAAAGAACGAAATGATTTCTTCAGTGAGTTTGGCGGTGAAGTCTGGGTTGCTCAAGAGAGCCTCATTCATGCGCCACGGTTTTGTTCCGCGGGATTGGAACTTGTCATGTATGGTTACTATTACAGGGGCATGATCAGACCAAACTATGTTTCCTATCTCACTACTGGTGGCTTTTGACAGCATGTCACTTGAGATAAATATAAAATCGATTCTGGAGTATGTTTCGTGAACCGACGAATAAAATGTGAATTCTCGGTCGTTCGGGTGTTGTGCTCTCCATACATCGTACAGATTGTGTTCTGAAAGAAGTTTTACCAGTGCAGTAGCCTGTTTTCCCAGTGATTTACATCTCTGGGATTTCGCCGACTGTGTGGTATCTAGTTTGGGTTGCATTACGTGGTTCAGATCTCCGCACAGGATTGTGGAGGAAGGATAGGTGGTAGGGATTTTATGTAGGACTTTTTGTAAAAAATTTCGTTGTTCAGTGTTAGGGCTATATACTCCCACTAACGTGTATAATGTATCATTAATTTTGCAGTGTACTATGAGATATCGGCCTTGTGTGTCTTTTTTGAGATTCAGTAGTTCAAATGTAACTGACACATGAATGAGAAAGGATACACCTCTTGATTTGGAGGAGTGAGTAGAGTGGTACTGTGTGGGGTAGTCCCTGCTCGCGAAGGTGGGTACCCTGTTATGTACGAAATGGGTCTCTTGTACGCATAGTATGTCTGTTTTTGTGCGTTTTGCATCTTCAAGGAGGAGTTGCCTTTTGTGCGGAGTATTCAGTCCGCGGGTGTTAATAGTTTGTATTTTCATAAGTTGTGTTTAGGTTTGTCATTGTGCGATAAATTAGTGCAGTTTTTATTTGACGTTTGCTTATGCTAATTAGGGAGCTGTGTGTCTCCATTAGTAGCAAGCAAGGTTTGCTTAATGCCGCCATTGTACTGTATGTTGTTATGTGGGCGGATGGGCGATAATGTTGGTGGGTTTTTCTGTCGGCCTGTCTTGGAATTCGAAGCCGATCACGGGTTCCTTTGGGTAGGGAGAGGGAACTTGTGGGAGGGAATGTAACTATATACAGAGTGTCTCTCTCGGAGACAGTGTGTGGTTGTACCACATCCAGGGGACAGAAGAGGTGTCTCTCTTCCATTAGCGTGGCTAGTGGACACCTACGTCCTCAAACGTGAGTTACGTCTACATTGTTATAGGTATGTGTGTGCACATGGTGCAATCCCAGCATTGGTAGTGCCTACCTTGTCTCGGTAGTGCTAGGGCAGGTCCCTCCAGGGCTAAGCTAGGCTCCGCCTATGGAGTCACAGTAGATTCTTATAGGTTAATGAGTTGATGGGATTTACCCGACTCCTGTCAGATGTGGGTCTGGCGTGCGTGTGTGGTTTAACAATATACATATTTTAGTACAGACAGTGATTCCTAAGACTCCTAGGAGTTGAGCTGCCTAAGGGAGGTTTAACAGTTTCCCCAACTGAACCGCCCGCCCCCCTACTGCCAGTATCATCACCCGTTCCCCCGACTTCCATCCCATGCTGTCCCACTCAAGTCCCTCAGTTTGTATATGATGGGAGCCTGGTTCCCAGGCCCCCCAATACCTTGTTGGGTCATTTGACTCCAGTCACGTAGTTCGGTTCCGATGAGCTGGCCCGTTTGTAGCTGTGCTTGGTTCTCGGTTATTTACGAGGGTCTTTAAAGTGATCCTTTTCTAGGGTATAGGGTTTGTAAGTCAGAGTCTCAGGGTGACCGGAGTAACGTCCAACGGGTGGGGGATGAAAGGAGGTATCTTCTGTTTGGGCATAGGTCCGGTCCAGGGTCCCCCGCACTCCTCCACTGCTCTGCTTGCGCCTCGTCACAGGGATGTCGGGAGACCCTGGCCCAGTACCCCACCCCCGCCCCGCAGGTTGGTGCCCCGCATTGCGCAGCAAAAATCAGTGTTGTTGGTCCAGTAGATTACGTATCTGCCATAAGCCAATGTCCAACCAGTACTTGTGTAAGGGCCATCGCCCGCTGACCAGTGTTCTGACTGGTGTTAATGTTTTTCGTGGGTCTTCTTCCAGTCTTGCTTGAGTGTTCCTGCTTGGGTTGGTGTCTGTGTAGGTGGTTCTACCTGCATATCCCAGGCCTGTAGTTTCTTTACGCCGTCTTCAGGGGTGTTTATCACCGTCACGCCGCCATCTTTTGTGATCACCAGTTTTGTGGGGAAACCCCATCTGTACCGGATACCGTGTGATCTTAGTGTTGCGGTGACTTGGGTGAATTCTTTTCGTTTTTTTAGCGTAGCTGCCGACAAGTCCGCATATATCTTGACGGTGGGGTAATCGGTCGGTGGTTTAGCCCTTGCTCTGCTGCTCCGGAGGATATGTTCCTTTATATGGAAGTAATGGGCACGAAGCAGTATGTCTCTGGGTACCGTCTGTGGAAGGTGTCTGGGTTTCGGGATACGATGCACCCTGTCGACCAGCAGCATATCCGTGGGTATCTCTGGCGCGTGTGCATGCAGCAGGCTCCTCACATATGCCGGTAGGTCATCATTAGATACATCTTCCGGGACTCCCCTTAGGCGTAGATTGTTTTGGCGAGAGCGATCCTCCAGATCCGCCAGCTTGCCTTCCAGTTTGTTAAGTTCTTTTGCCATGCGTTCCACATTCGTTGCCAAGTCATTGTGGGCTGTAGCGAATTCGTCACATTTGTCCTCCATATGTGACGTCCGTTTCCCCAGCTCCTGTATGTCTTTACGCATGGAGTCTGCTGTGTGCTGCCATGTGGTGATGAGTTTGTTGGATAAAGTTTCCAGGGCTGCATTGAGATCAGCTTTTGTGATTTGTGATGTGTGAAGTTGGTTTTCCAGTTCCTTGGTGTGTATGCCGTCGTCCGATTCCGGATCTGCATACTCTTTTGAGGCCTGCGCCGCCATAGTCGCGGAGGTTTGTTTTTGGCTGAAAAAATTGAGCTTGTCAGGCTTTGCTGAGCTCCGCTTGCTTTTGTGGTGGGACATTGTCAGATTGTAAAGGTGGATGCCGCTTTAGGTGCTAGGATTGCATTAGATTAGGTGTCCTAGTGCCGGAGCAAGTTTTCATGCGGCCATCTTGCTCCGTGGTTAGCCACGCCCCCAACAATTGAAGAGTTTAAGTACTAATACATGCATATTTAATATTAAGTATACAGCCACGAAGAAAAAAGGTATATCATCTGTTAACCAAACTGTTTTCCTCAAGTGCATTCTACATTCACAGTGGTTCAAATGTGTATAAATACCTTCCTAACAAATGTAATAGGTTCCAGGTGTCATAATTATCACACTACTTCCTTGCCCATTTATGGTCCGAACCAGATGTAAACCGCCACCTCTAAGATGGCGGCACTTCGGCATATAAACGTTCTACTATAAGCCACCCCCAAGATGGCGCCAGATAATTCCAACATTCAGAATACATAAAAATACATTGTTGGTCTCCCAATATGGCGGCACGCTCCCTCCCTATAATGTGTGCCTTACGAGTAAGGCATTCCTCAAGAAGGAACTGGTTTGTTTTTGGCTGAAAAAATTGAGCTTGTCAGGCTTTGCTGAGCTCCGCTTGCTTTTGTGGTGGGACATTGTCAGATTGTAAAGGTGGATGCCGCTTTAGGTGCTAGGATTGCATTAGATTAGGTGTCCTAGTGCCGGAGCAAGTTTTCATGCGGCCATCTTGCTCCGTGGTTAGCCACGCCCCCAACAATTGAAGAGTTTAAGTACTAATACATGCATATATAATATTAAGTATACAGCCACGAAGAAAAAAGGTATATCATCTGTTAACCAAACTGTTTTCCTCAAGTGCATTCTACATTCACAGTGGTTCAAATGTGTATAAATACCTTCCTAACAAATGTAATAGGTTCCAGGTGTCATAATTATCACACTACTTCCTTGCCCATTTATGGTCCGAACCAGATGTAAACCGCCACCTCTAAGATGGCGGCACTTCGGCATATAAACGTTCTACTATAAGCCACCCCCAAGATGGCGCCAGATAATTCCAACATTCAGAATACATAAAAATACATTGTTGGTCTCCCAATATGGCGGCACGCTCCCTCCCTATAATGTGTGCCTTACGAGTAAGGCATTCCTCAAGAAGGAACTGGTTTCCGTGCGCTATCTTCCGGCATGTGTACTTAATTAGTCAGCCCTCGGCAATATGGTGGCGTGCATATTTCATGTCATGCGCGCCATCCTCCAATTTTGATTTCTAGTCCCGCCTTCAGGTTAAAAATAGTCAAAAGGCATGTCACTTGAAGTACAAACTGTTCTCCATGATTTTAGAATGCCATATTTCTCAAAACGCCATTTGGAATGAGAGCATATGTCCATTAAATATATAACAAACCCAAAAGAGAACAGAAGGTGAAACAGTTGGAAAATCAGCTGGGTAACTAAAATAATAGATCAGGGTGGTACAGAAGACATTGCTTACCTAGATTTCAAACAAGATATATATATCTGTACAATACACGTGCATACCAAAGTGGGTAAGGGAATATTTAAAATATTAATTACCCTTATAATTTATTAGATTGTAAGAAGTTCCCTTAAATTTTCTTTTAGTAGACATAAAAAAATACAATCTAAAGATGAAGAAAGAGATAACAAAATAACGGTGGAGTAAATCTAAACACCAAAAAGCGCTAGTGGCTAAAATGCATTGATTGCAGGCATTTATAAAGTTAGAGATGGAAGAAGCTTTATCCTCTTCACTCTTGTCCTTGAAATGGATTTAAGAGAAAGGCACCAACATAGTGTACCAATAAAATAATAACTTTAAATTTATTAAGATTGCACTCACAAAATGTATAAGATAATCCAGCGTATCACTACAATTGCCTTTGCCCGACTGCAGACTTGAAGGAGAATCCCTCTGGGTCAGGAATGGAAAGTGTGAAGTAGCCAGGAAGAAAAGAAATGATCAAATACACATGGAATAACAAATTAAAAATAAAATGAAAATACTATGTGGGTCTATCTGCCAAACACGTTTCGTCCCAGTGGGACTTCGTCAGGGTAATCTGTAGGTATATCATGATCTCCTCCGTTCTCCTTTATGAGTAGTTTGGCACCATTCCATTGTGCCTGCAGCCAATCAGACAGCGAGATCGAAAATAGATTCACCTGGATGTTTCATCTTCATGTATGTGTACCACGCCTCGCTGTTATGCGTATCACCAGGAAGGGGTTTCTGGTATCACATGGAATGCACCATGCATTCCAAATCACAAACCGGAAGTCCATTGGATTCCAATATTGCTGAATGGGTAAGGCAGTGGCTGAGTGACAGGCAACAGAGGATTGTAGTTAATGGAATATATTCAAAGCATGGCCTTGTCACCAGTGGGGTATATTAGGGATCTGTACTTGGACCCATTCTCTTTAATATTTTTATTAGTGATTGATGGTAAGGTATGTCTTTTTGCTGATGATACTAAGATATGTAACAAGGTTGATGTTCCAGGAGGAATAAGCAAAATAGCAAATGATTTAAGTAAACTAGAAAAATGTTTAGAGTTGTGGCAGCTGACATTTAATGTGGATAAGTGCAAGATAATGCATCTTGGACGTAAAACCCAAGGGCAGAATACAGAATATTTGATAGAGTCCTAACCTCAACATCTGAGGAAAGGGATTTAGGGGTGATTATTTCTGATGACTTAAAGGTAGGCAGACAATGTAATAGAGCAGCAGGAAATGCTAGCAGAATGCTTGGTTGTATAGGGAGAGGTATTAGCAGTAGAAAGAGGGAAGTGCTCATGCCATTGTACAGAACACTGGTGAGACCTCACTTGGAGTATTGTACACAGTACTGGAGACCGTATCTTCAGAAGGATATTGATACTTTAGAGAGAGTTCAGAGAAGGGCTACTAAACTGGTTCATGGATTGCAGGATAAAACTTACCAGGAAAGGTTAAAGGAACTTAACATGTATAGCGTGGAGGAAAGATGAGACAGGGGAGATATGATAGAAACAAGGCCAGCGACTAATGAAAGTATTTAGAAAATTGGGCAGACTAGATGGGCCAAATGGTTCTTATCTGCTGTCACATTCTATGTTTCTATTCAGTAATAACTTTAACTCCTGAACTGTGCCTGTTTGAGAAAATTTCTGATAATTTACCAAAAGATAAAAGGATCATATTAGGACATCTTTCAATTGAGCTACTATGGCTGATCCACAACATTGGAAATCACCTGTTGTTCCAGAAATTAATGAAGTTCTCAATATATTGTTTGATAATATGAGATGTGAAATCACACTTAGACCACCATCTGATACACGTGATCTTTCACGTTATGAATGGTATATTTAGGAAAAAGATGTCAGACAAAAATATAACTTAAATACCCCACCTGACCAGATATGGATACTTAAGATGTCATATTCAGTTTATGACATTCAAGGTAATGTTGCACAATGATAAATCATTCTAAGTTTATTGCTATATTTCTGATCACCGGATAATTGTACTATATCATTATACCCAAGTTTTTGTTGTTTTTTTTATATGTTTCCTTTTTTAATATGTTGCATTTTTTGGACAAAGTTGGGTGTATTTACTAAATTATGCTTGGGTAAAACAATCCGGTTCAGTAATCATCCAATAAGACAATAAAATGAAAAATAGATTATGGAACTAATGTGCAGGGTGAGAGGATTGGGGTAACCCTAAATGTAAGTTGCCCTAGAGGCAGCCAGCACCTTCATACTTAGAAGTTAGTTCAGTTACTGCTAAATTAGGTGATTCTACAAAAAACATATCACTCTCCTGGGTGAGGGATAGAGTCAAACATAAGAGATACACTTTGGTAATGGAGTAACAGTTCTCCCATTTACTTCTATAGAAAGTTTGTAGATTATACTAGCTTTAGTGTACCTATAATCTTAATTTTATTAATGACAGAAGGCGAACATTTGCTTGTCTCTCTTTACTAGAACTCCACAGCAGCACATTAGCAACCAGTCAGAAAAAAGTAAAGTACAATAAAAGTCCCCTCCCAACTAACTAATTCTTCTTTCAAGATGCGACAAAACAAAGAACAGAACAATCATATAAATACAACTGTAGTAGTAGAAGAAAAACGAGTCCAACCAACGACAGTCATCCAGAAGGGGAATTTGAACATGAGCCGTAGATGAAACATTAAACTGAAACTCAGGCTCAGTCTCCTGAACCAATCCCCTGGGTGGAGGATATCCCATAGAAGATGGATGCCCTCCATCTTGAAATGTCAGTAAATGATTGATTGACCACCGGCGGAAGTCTCCGGATTTCTGGTGCCCACTAGACTGCGCCCTTTTCAAAAAGGGTTCAAATACAGAAACTCCCGAACACCGCTGAACTTCCATCATCTGTTCAGTGAGATCATTCGTCTAGATGAAGGGAACAAGCTCCAGGGTAAGACTATTGACTCCGTTCGGTAGTTTGTTTTTCAGGAGATAGGATGACATGAAAGGTTTGTGACAGGGAAATAAGGTGAGTAGGTGGTGCTGTAGACCCGTGAGGTGAAGTTTGATGGTGTTATGTGCCAGCTTAAGGTGTAGGTGGCAGTGAGCGGTGAAAGCAATTATCGTGTCGATGGAAAAGGTGTTGGTGATGTGGTGTTCGGAAGTGAACCTGGAGAAAATAGTTAGTGCTCTATCATAGGACTTCTTGGTGTTGTCTGACAGAGCAGATTTTGCCAACTTTAGTGCGTGTTGTTTCAGCTGTATCAGTCCATTATCAGGTCCTGAAATGTGGGGGTCGGCTCGGGTTTGATGGCCGCCGCGGGGTGTTGTTTGAAAAAGGCCTGAAAGTTGAAGTGAGAGAGCGCCAGCTGCAACATTTTCCCGACCCGGTATGTGCATGCAAACCAAGTGGAAGTTTTGAGTTGCTGACAGCAACGTGAGTCTCCTCATGAGTCTCATGATGACTAGGGATGCCCATCTGCCGTTGTTTATGATCTCGCATGTAGTTTAATTGTCGGAGAGGCATTTAACAGCTTTGCCCTCCCACAACGAACCCCAAGTGTGTGCGGCTGCCACTATTGGGTAAAGTTCGAAAAGTGAGGATGTGGAAATGCCTGCAATGTTGAGGTTTCTGATGGCCATGAGTCACGGAACCACTGGTTGTTGTACATGGCCGCAAACCCTGTGTGGGCTGCTGCGTCGGTCCATATAACTGGGGAATCTACGTCGAGTGGGGGTATGAACATTGACCTCCCATTCCAGGAGGAAAGAAATCTGCCCCACATTAGTATGTCTGCTTTGGCGTTATCATCGATGTGAATGTGAGTATTGTCGTAGGCGGTCTCCGTTAGGAGGTGTAGCAAGCGTGAAATGAATGCCCGACCCTGTGGTATAATGCGGATCGCAAAGTTCAGTGAGCCCAGGAGAGACTGTAGCTCTTTGCGGGAGCAATGGTTTTTTCTCATGAACCATGTGATTTTGTTAATGATGCGGTTAACCTTCTGGTCTGGTTGAAGGTTCCTGCATTCTAGGGTGCCCCCCGGGGTTGCCACTAACCCTGTGTGGAATCCTGCTGTGAACCCTGTGGTAAGGAACTCAACCAAGTGAGGGGAGGGGTGGTTGGAGAGCTAATAGGTGAGGTTGCTAACAATTTCCTTGAGTCATTGTCTAGGGAAAAGCCGATTAGGGCACATGGTCTTTGCGTGTGCCCTAAAGCAAAGGGAACAGACATGCAACAAACGACAAGCGCTGAAGCTACAGCCTCCCGCATTGAAGTTATTGCATATTTGTGCTTTACCTAGGAAGACGATGGGTCTGCCCAGTTTGTCCTTGATCACCCTGTCTGATTTGGGGGTGGGCTCTGCGTGGCTAGTGGAGGGTTGGCTCAGTTTAGAGGGGCACAGATTGGTGGAATGTGCGGTTGATGCGCAAATGGCACAAGACGGAGGCTTGAGGCCGGCGAAGTAGCGGCAGAACAGCTCTGTATCTAGTTGGCTCCAGTCTGAGCGTATGTTAAACTGAATCAGCGCTGCCACCGCCTTCGCCGAGAATGACCTATGATAATCATAGAAAAAGTAGCCTCCGTACTTGTTGCCTAGATCCACCAATTTGTGAAGGTAAAGGTCCAGCTCTTCTCTGCATTAACGGGAAGACAGAACAGATGACGTCCCTGTATAAGCCAAAAACTATCACAAAATCAGGGATGGCCAGCTTCTTGTTAAGCCTGGGGTCCCTAGCCTTGATTACAACAGATACCTCCCCATGGCAGTAAGCCTTGTTTTCTACCAAGTCTTGGGACGCTATGAGGAGTGATACCAGGTTGACATCTTTCCCTTCTAAAATGTCTTTCTTAATAGCCTGGGGCACTAAGTGGGCAGGAGTGATGATGTGTGTGGGTGTAGGTGCTGGGTTGGAAATTGTGCTGTTACCCAGGTTAGGCAAAGTCTGTGGTAGCGTGGAGGGGATAGCTGCTGGGGTAATTATGGCCACTTGATTTTCAAGTTTCTCCAGTCTCTCGCTGATGAGGTTAACTGAAGAAAGAAGAGCAGACATGGTGGCCTGAAGTCCAGGCGTGCTTCCGTCGATTGCCTGTATGCTAGTGCCTGGTCACGGGGTGTCAGGGTTAACGTTCAGGAGGCGGTATAGTTCCGCTTTGCGGGCCGTGGCTGGGTATGGTATGCCTCATCTCCTGAGTTCGGCTGCGATCTTGGGTATGGTCCAGAAGCGTAGGGACCCTGGATTAGCCATCTATACATTATTCACTGGCTTACTTTGTCTGGTTGGGCTGGAGATTCTGGCTGGGGTGCTGGGTAGGGAGACATCCTCGGCTATGTCCGAAGCATGTGACATTTTATAACATGAGTAAGTACATGAGTTAGGGGACAGTGATTGGGGTGCTCGTACGTGTCTATAGTGAGTTTTCCCGTGATGCCGGTGGGCGAAGTGGTCTTTGTGAGGGCCGAATACCCAAGAACTTTGAATACATTGTTGTGGTTGTTTTTGGGGGTGGGGGGGGGGGGTTAGTACTTATATAATTTGAGATTGGCTGGGGCTGATGGAAGTAAAAGGCTGGTTTATTAGATAGATCAGGAGGAAATCTGTAATTGTGCATACTTTACACAATGCCATGATGTGGATATTTATTGTAGATGTCAATTTAGAACAGAAAAATGGTTACAAAACTAATGACTGAAAAAGAAACATGCACTAAGTGCAATTTGACTTATGAGCTAGTAGGGCATAGTCTGTATTTGTAGCCGTGAGATTGTGAAGACCAGGAGGAGAGGGGGAGGCATTCGGCACTTGTGTGTGTGTGCTTGCCGGCCCCTCCGCTCCCCTGATTGGTGGACTGTGTGTCTGGCGTGTATAGAACATATGTGCGTCGGGAGGGGGGTGGGGCTTGGCATTTGGCACTTGTGTGTGTGCTTGCCAGCTCCCTGCGCTCCACCGATTGGTGGACTGTGCGTCTGGGGGGGGTGACCCAGAAGGAAGGCGTGTGCTGGGTACGGCGGTTGCGTCTTACGGAGGTACTCACGTGACCGGTAGTGTTTGCGGCCTGGAAGGCGACAGTGGCAACGAGCTGGCGGCTGCCCGGAAACTGCCCGTTATTACTCGAGGTCCTAACGCAGGACCCGACTGCAGCTGGCTGAAATACCGTCGGGAAGGGGGAACTTCCAGTCGTCAGGCTGGTGCTGGCTGCGTGTCGTGGGATTTCCTTTGTCGATTTGAGGTTGCTGCTGGACTGGAAATGGATGCAGTGAAGTCTGGGTCAATTTTGGCCCTGATTAGTGGTAGGTCTGGGTATAAATAGGCTGGTTACCCCCGCCCGCAACTACAGGCTCCACCTTAACATATATCAATTCAATTCCGAAGCCCCCCACTAAGAATAGGAGGCAGTGGTACTCTGACCTGTGCTTGATGTGGAGCAGCAAAAAAAAAAGTAGTTGGTTGGACTTTTATTGTACTTTACTTTTTTTTGATTAGTTGTTTTCTCTCTATGTTAATGTGCTGCTGTGGAGTTCTAGTAAAGAGAGACTTAAGCAAATATGAAAAACTGCTTTTCAACCACCAGTGAAATGCTTTTCTTTTCTGTAAGCTCATTTAAGCAGGGTCCTCTTCAACCTATTGTTCCTGTAAGTTTTCTTGTAATTGTCCTATTTATTGTTAAATTTCTCTCTTATAATATTGTAAAGTTAAATAAAAGGGTGATGTGGGTGATAATAGGTCTAAACTTTAGTGCAGGCAAGCCACTGTATTGAGGTCACTCTAAACCTCTATATAAAATAAACACAAAGTCTGAACACTAGTACAGGCTACAGGGCGCCACAACCACTAAAACATATAACAATATGGTTTAGAATAATCCCATAAATGAAGAGTATTCTGTGGAAATGAAAAAATCCACTTTATTGAAACAGTAGTAACCAAAAGTGCAACATGCACAATATGGATAAAATAACAGTATTAAAAATAATAATACAATCAAAATGAACCAAGAACCCCTATGGATAGCAGCTGTAATCATACAAGTGAAAATAGTAAAGTGCCAAGTACAAAGGTGCAAGTGCCAGTAGTCCAAAAACAGCATAAAGTGCACAGATACTATAGGATGGAATACTTGTAGAAAAAGACTGCTATACCAAAAACTGCAGGGATCTTGGAGGTGCTCAACGCGTTTCGTCGATGTCGACTTCTTCAGGAGCTTGCTAGATTGCTGTTGGTCCCGTTCTTCTTTTAAATCCGCCGGTCTGGCCGCCATTAATTGATCGCGCATGCGTAGACCGTGCCGTGCGCACCTTCATACGTGATGACGTGCGGCTGGTGGGAAGGCGCATGCGCTAACCAAGCTGGAACGCAGATAAACTTTATGTATAATGTATACAGCCGCAAAGTGAGCAAAAATCCACTTGGAGTGCTCATAGCAATTGCGGTCTGAATTTACAGACCTGCCTATATCCAATTTAAGTTATATTACATATATGGCATCCTAAATCAAGATGCAAATTAGGCTGGATACAGTAAAAATGATTAATAGGGCCAACACACAATAGAAATCATTTTATATGCAGCTGTAACGCTGTGTTAAAAATATATAATTTAATATATAATTTAAAAAATATATGTATACATATATGTATATAAATATAGACAGAAAAAATAATAAATAAAATATAAAAAAATGAAAAATGAAAAAATGAGGAGAAAATGAAAAATGAGGAGAAAATAAGAAAAAAAAAAAAGCTTAAAAGCCCATTTGCATCACTACATTCATGATTTGAATACATACACTTTGCTAGGGCTAACATAGAAAAAACTATCTTTTCAATGTCATAATAAATCTTATAGACATTAGTATAAGATGTCGAGAAATCAAAAAATCCAATTTATCTGAGTACATATAAAAAGTACAAGATAAAAACAAATCCCAGCAATATAAATTTAATCATACAGACATATTTAAAAGAGAAAGAAGTGAGTAAAATCAAACATATAATAACAAATATACTAAAAAAATATATGCATAATAGATTACAAGGTAAAAACCCCTATATGATGAAAAAGTGTAGCGGTACGCCAATAATAAATCCACGAATTCCGCTGGTTCAGGAAATAATCCACAGTCAAGCGCTGAAACAACAAGGCAATATCCCCAACCTCCCAGTAACCGGACGAGACACAGTTCTGATAGTCAACTGAAATCCTTTAATTCGGCTGGACAATTTATACAAGTCCCCATGCAAGGGGTCTCCTGAGTCCCTTCCCAGGGGCACTCCCAGAGGGGACTACATGGGGGACTTACATGACAACATATTTCTCCCATCAGGCACCGCTGCACGAGAGGGATCCTCCTCCTAGAACACACCGTTAAGTGGATTATCCCCTCGTGCAGCAGAACCGACAATTTACACAAAAATCCATAACTTGGTTAATATACGGTGGATTTACACGAATGGACGTTCGGTAGATAGCTGGGGTCTGAGCGCATCATTCGTGAGATTACCGCTCAGATCCCAGCTAAAATAACCGAACGCCGCACGAAAAACACATTTCTTATAAAACATATGAAAAGGACCGATTGCTTTCAGGGAACAAAATCCCGAATGGCCCGAAACTCCCGAACGTCCTGGAAGCTCAGCGGTGTTCATGCCGTCGAGTAGCCGTTTTTAGTACCATGCGCTCGACGACCTAGCACCGCTGAGGGAACAAAGGATCCAAGATGGCCGACCGCCGCATGGTCAGTAGTCGAACGACGGCCACCCAGGAGAGCCTCTAATTACCGTTTGCAACATTGTTGCAATCGGTTAACTAGCGCCACACGCCTCTAAGTGTGTGGGCTATTAGGGGTATTGCGTTCGGTTCACGAACGGCCTTCCAAAGTGCCGTTCGTGAAACGAAAGACAACCCCCATACAAACCGCCATTTGCATTCGGCAAAAGGGCAAATACAGGCAATGCAGAAAATACATATAGCATACACATACAGAGTAAAGCACATATCTCCCCAGACCTATAGGCAACCCTTAAAGGCATAGTCTCTGATTATCGTCCAAGTGGCTAGGTTTGCCACAATGCTCCCCCAGAACCAAGCCGGCATACACAGTCTGATCACAACGGATCGGCTTGGGGATGTCCGGAGGAGTGCTCACAGATCACTTCTCAAGGTCTGTTTGTCTAGATAACCCGTCGGCGTTACCGTTTTGTTTCCCGGGGCGATAATGGATCGTAAAGTCAAAGGGCTGCAGCGCCAAACTCCAGCGCAGCAGCCTGGCATTGTCTCCAGCCACACGGTTTAGCCATACCAACGGGTTGTGATCTGTGAGCAAAGAAAAGGGTTGCCCATAGAGATATGGCTGTAACTTTTTCAGGGCCCACACCACGGCCAGGCATTCTTTTTCTATGGCGGCGTAGCTCACTTCTCGGGGTAACAATTTCCGACTCAAATATGCTACGGGGTGTTCTCCACCATCTGCTCCGACCTGGCTCAGTACTGCTTTAGATTTGTTGCTAGCGCTTTTTCCTCTAGCCTCCAGCAGTTCCTTTAGCGTCTGCCTCTTTAACGCCGTGTAATCCGTCCCCATTCACTGATCGCTTTCGTCTGCTTGTTTCATACGAATTGCCTTTCCCTTTTTCCGTTCGGTTGTTCCTTTCATTCGAATGCGCTGTATTCGGCTGTAGAGTTGGATCCCGTCGCTTGCCACCAATTGTAGCGGAACGCCAATAATAAATCCACGAATTCCGCTGGTTCAGGAAATAATCCACAGTCAAGCGCTGAAACAACAAGGCAATATCCCCAACCTCCCAGTAACCGGACGAGACACAGTTCTGAGAGTCAACTGAAATCCTTTAATTCGGCTGGCCAATTTATACAAGTCCCCATGCAAGGGGTCTCCTGAGTCCCTTCCCAGGGGCACTCCCAGAGGGGACTACATGGGGGACTTACATGACAACATATTTCTCCCATCAGGCACCGCTGCACGAGAGGGATCCTCCTCCTAGAACACACCGTTAAGTGGATTATCCCCTCGTGCAGCAGAACCGACAATTTACACAAAAATCCATAACTTGGTTAATATACGGTGGATATACACGAATGGACGTTCGGTAGATAGCTGGGGTCTGAGCGCATCATTCGTGAGATACCCGCTCAGATCCCAGCTAAAATAACCGAACGCCGCAAAAACACATTTCTTATAAAACATATGAAAAGGACCGATTGCTTTCAGGGAACAAAATCCCGAATGGCCCGAAACTCCCGAACGTCCTGGAAGCTCAGCGGTGTTCGTGCCGTCGAGTAGCCGTTTTTAGTACCATGCGCTCGACGACCTAGCACCGCTGAGGGAACAAAGGATCCAAGATGGCCGACCGCCGCATGGTCGGTAGTCGAACGACGGCCACCCAGGAGAGCCTCTAATTACCGTTTGCAACATTGTTGCAATCGGTTAACTAGCGCCACACGCCTCTAAGTGTGTGGGCTATTAGGGGTATTGCGTTCGGTTCACGAACGGCCTTCCAAAGTGCCGTTCGTGAAACGAAAGACAACCCCCATACAAACCGCCATTTGCATTCGGCAAAAGGGCAAATACAGGCAATGCAGAAAATACATATAGCATACACATACAGAGTAAAGCACATATCTCCCCAGACCTATAGGCAACCCTTAAAGGCATAGTCTCTGATTATCGTCCAAGTGGCTAGGTTTGCCACAAAAAGTAATACTATATACGATCCAAAGAGTAAAAATAATAATTTTTCTGTTGTTTCATTCTTCATTGCTCATAGAAAGGGGATATAAAAAGGGGACATAAAAACAACAGATTAATATATGCAAATTAATCAATAAAAACAAGTATATTGAGATCTGTGTTGAGGCCCGAGGGAACCGATGATTTCATCTTGTATATCCATTCGGTTTCCCTCATTGCCAACATTTTTTCAGTATTACCCCCTCTCCAATGTGGTATGATCAAGTCAATTCCAATACATATAAAATCTTTCAAATTAAAAACATCACAGGTGGTACAGTGTTTAGGAACACTATGTTTCATATTTTTATTATTAATCCCATTGAAATGTTCAAGTAATCTGACATGTAATTTTCTGATGGTGCATCCTATATACTGGACGCCACATTTGCATTGTAGTAAATATACAACATTTTTACTCTGGCAATTAATAAAATGCTTTATTTTAAAGACCTCCTTTGTTACAGTGCTCCTAAATTCTGTAGTTTTATTTGCTTGAAATTTTTAGGTACTGCACCTGCCACATTTAAAGAAACCCATAGGTTTCTTGGATAAAAAGTGCTCCTTCTCTTTGCCCTCTTTAGGTAATATACTAGGTGCTAAAATATTTTTCAAATTATTAGTTTACTTATATAGCAACTTCCGACCAGCCGCACGTCATCACGTATGAAGGTGCGCATGGCACGGTCTGCGCATGCGCGATCAATTAATGGCGGCCAGACCGGCGGATTTAAAGAAGAACGGGACCAACAGCAATCTAGCAAGCTCCTGAAGAAGTCGACATCGACGAAACGCGTTGAGCACCTCCAAGATCCCTGCAGTTTTTGGTATAGCAGTCTTTTTCTACAAGTATTCCATCCTATAGTATCTGTGCACTTTATGCTGTTTTTGGACTACTGGCACTTGCACCTTTGTACTTGGCACTTTACTATTTTCACTTGTATGATTACAGCTGCTATCCATAGGGGTTCTTGGTTCATTTTGATTGTATTATTATTTTTAATACTGTTATTTTATCCATATTGTGCATGTTGCACTTTTGGTTACTACTGTTTCAATAAAGTGGATTTTTTCATTTCCACAGAATACTCTTCATTTATGGGATTATTCTAAACCATATTGTTATATGTTTTAGTGGTTGTGGCGCCCTGTAGCCTGTACTAGTGTTCAGACTTTGTGTTTAATATTGTAAAGTGCCTCAAAATCAGTTGGCACTATATAAATGACAATAATAATAATAACAAAAACTTTCCCTCAGACTTTGAATATAGAAACATAGAAACATAGAAACATAGAATGTGACGGCAGATAAGAACCATTCGGCCCATCTAGCCTGCCCAATTTTTTTAAATACTTTCATTAGTCCCTAGCCTTATCTTATAGTTAGGATAGCCTTATGCCTATCCCACGCATGCTTAAACTCCTTTACTGTGTTAACCTCTACCACTTCAGCTGGAAGGCTATTCATGCATCCACTACCCTCTCAGTAAAGTAATACTTCCTGATATTATTTTTAAACCTTTGTCCCTCTAATTTAAGACTATGTCCTCTTGTTGTGGTAGTTTTTCTTCTTTTAGAAGCTGACACTGAATGATACACAGTAACTAGTAACAGAATTCACACACTGACCAATAAAAACAATAACATCAGAATCCATTAGAAATAAAGTTGGTACAGATATATTCTATTTTTAACTGGTGCAGGGATCATTTATTTTAAATTATAAACCACAAAAGATTATTTGAATTAACACACAAAGAGAACTGGAACCATTCCCATTTCACACAATTCATTATACAAATAATATAAAAACGCATGTTTTTCTGTAAATGTAGCAAATTGATATTAAATAGAATATTTCAGTCTGCAATTACTGAAAGAAAGTTGTGCTAAGTAGAGTTGCATTTTATCTTTAACTAAGGCATTATACCAGAACTATTGTCACTATTTTATTTTAATCCCTATAAATATGTTATACAAAAACAAAAATGTTTTACTTGTTTGATGTTACATTGTTACTCTGTAGTAAAAACAATGACAAAAAAGGACAACAAAAAAACCTCTTTGTGAAACACAAGTCATAATAAAAAAAAAAAAAAAAAAGGGCCTTCTTTTTTTTGCAAGATAAGTAATAATAAAAGTGTGAGAATGGGGGCTGTGGACAGACAGACTCCAGGACAGACATCATTGTTGCACTGTAACCATCTGATTAACATGCCCCTGACGTTTTCTCTTAGTTTATCGGCTTCCTAGCAACTGCAAACAAAAGAGACAGGATTGTACTGGGCGCCAGGAGACAAGGGCCAGCCTTTGATCTGTCACCATTACAGTGAGCAAGACAGAATGGGAGACACAGACAGTGAAGAATATTCAGAGACATCCTTACCAGCATCTATAAGACCAACAGACACCCACACTTGACATATAATATACAGGTTAAAATCACTCCACTAGCAAAGGGAAATACACTTACATTCTTTACATACCTTGCTCGAGAATATGCAGGTTTACCAAGAGCCCCATGCACTGTCATAGCACTTGGGAAAATGTGTGTGAGCACTAAATAACTGGGATTAATGCATTGTTTGTAGGTTAAACTGCTTTCAAACAGGATCAGGTAACTGCAAATATATGTATTATCATCAACACCAAGAACTGTTATATGAAATGAAGTAACATGAGATAAACAGGACAGGCACATGTTACAATGTAGAACTGTATTCAGTCAGCAACAGCAAGCAGGACAAGTAATGGAGGGAGAGGGCAATTAAAATGTTATACACAGACAGAGGGCAATTAGTATATTATATAGAAAGAGAACACTTAATATGTTATACACAGAAAGAGGGCAATTAACATGGTACACACAGAGTGCCATTGATGTGTTATATATGGACAGTGCAATTAATATGTTATATCAAGAGAGGGCAATTAATATATAAAACCCAGAGAGAGTGCAACTGATATGTTCTATAGAGAGAGGGCAATTAATATATTAAACACAAAGAGAGTGCAAAGAATATGTTCTGTAGAGATAGGGCAATTAATATGTTAAATATAGATAGGGTGTTTGGTATTGAATATACAAAAAAGGTATTTAGTATCTTATATAGAGAGAGGGTATTTAGTAGGTTATAAAGAGAGAGGGCAATTGATATGTAATAGAGAGAGAGTTCAGTATGTTATATAGAGAGCATATTTAATAGACTATATACAGACAGGTTGAATTTAATATGTTATATACAGAAATACCATTTAAGATAATCTAAAAAGAAATTGCACACAGAGAGGCTCTCAATTTGTTATACACAGAGAAAGTGCTAATGCTATGTCACAAAACTAATTAGTGAGACACACATATAACAGACATAGGTACCAATAAGAAATATCGTTTACACAACATCAAACTCCTGATTTCTGAAATAAAATAGTTACTTGGGTTCATTCTTTAAACAGTAAAGTAGGAGTAATGTCTAGCCACTGGAAGAACAAGACAAAAATGCAGTTTGGAGAGTTGGATATTTTAACCGCGTTTGCATTTTCGTGTAAAGATTACAAATCGGTGAAAAACAAATTACTGACAATTCGCTGTTTAGTGAATATCCCCCTAGGAGCTGTAGGAGAAATGTTAGCGGTTGTTTTTTTATTGATCCTTTTTACATCTGCACACACTGATTTATAACACACAATATGCACTCCATTTGATCTAATTATTAGGAGTAAACGAAAAATTAATTTTAGAATCTGTTGATTCATTGATAAACCTTGTTCCTTACCTTGCATTCGTTTCTCATAGAAGGAGTAACTCCAACGGATTGTTTAATATTTATAGAATATACCGTATGTTATTTTATTACATTTTGTTGGGTAAGATAGAGTCAATGGATTCTTCGAATACATTGCATGCTTAAGAAATCATTAAGCGTTACAATTAACAGTGTACACCTTTAAATATCTACTTATTCACAATTTTGAGATCTCATCATTTATGTAAGTTTATTTTTAGTTGTTATGTATAAATACATTATATCAGTAAAATCGTGCAGCATGCAAGTAAGGCAAATGTATTTAAATAATTCGTTGCAAAATCATCAAGCACCAAAGATAAAGATATATTTTTATCAATTTTTTTTAAGGACTAAAATGTCAAATTTATATTCTATTTAATTTATAATGGTACATTTATTGAGCTGACACACACTCTCTCTCTCTCTGACATATATAAACGAAAATAAACTATTTATCAATTATTATTTTATTTTTCTTTAACTATTTGCATACCACACGATCAGGTCTTAGGGATTAAAACACAGACTGCACAATGTGGATATACAAATACTCAGGTGCTAACCTATTCACTAAAAAAGCAATTTATTTCCAATTTACCCGGTTTCTTTGAAAGAGGCCTTAAGAAGGGAAATGGCTTTAACATTTTAATATTAGACCCTAGCAATTACTTTTCCACTTTCCCCCCTCAAATCCCAATGTGAAAACCTCCCAGGGGGGTCTTTGGAGTGGCTAGCCCCTAAAACGCAGATCTGTAATTACAAACCCATTAGGTGCCTCCATAGCCATTAATATGCAAAAAAAAAATCCCTACTGCTAATCTCATAATCTATTCTGCTGCATCAGTTTTCTTCCAGTAACCTTACAAAACTAGTGAAGAAAAAAAAAAACTTCCAATAATTAATGTACATGAGTTTAGTTAAATATACACAATGCCATATTTGTAAGAATTGTGAATATATACTAGCAGAACAACACAGCACTACAACAGACAGAAAATATAAATGAATGTACACTACTGCCTAAACTAGTGAGATATGGACATCACAACACATATGACACATACAGTCACTATTAAAGAGGCAGTTGGTATTTATTCAATATAAAGTGAATTCTAGTGAACTGCAAACAGAATCCCAACATTTAAGCTGAATCAACTAAATAGAAGCAAGTATTAAAGCCATCTACAGTCACATCTATTGTAGCCTAAATGTTTCCAATCTATTCTCTTTTAAATCCCCAACAATTAACTGGTTAGTGAATAAACCCCACTGAATGCCTACTTGCTGGTGATTTCACTTCTAGTGATAGTATTGTCACTTATCAAGCTTTAAAAAAATATGTTAGTCACAGATTGTCATTATCAGCTAACAATGAAGACATTATTTTGCCCCCCCCCTAGGCATAGTATTAAAGGGAAAAAACAATCTACACCACACGGGTCCTACTGAGATTAATGAAAAAAGCCTAGGCATAACATTTTTTTTCCATATTCTCGTTCTGTGTCAGTACTATACATTCAAACTGCACATTGCTCTGCATCAAATGAATTATTGAAGCAATCTACACACACAACACTACATCCCCCTCAATCATGCACCAGCTCATTTTCTAAGTAATTGTTTCTCATTAGTTGTGCTAATATGTAATAGTGTTACCATCCATGATTGTCAGTGTAATATTGTCTGTAGAAGAAATTGCTAAACATGTCACTCTTACAATACTAACCCATTAAAGGGTTAAATCGGTAGTATACAAAGTTACATAACATTTTCGAAAAATGTATGTTTTTTTTTTTTAAATACATAAATATTTCAGATATAAATTTATATATATATAATTTAGGTATTAAATAATATATCTGTGAACAAAGTCAGTGCCTCTTTTTTGTAACTGGGTCTTTTTTTTTTCTTCTTAAGTTTCTTGAATGTGTGAAAATACATAATGAGTGAAATGTTTAATACATCGTTAATTGTTCCCGCTGCTCTTTATTGCTCTTGCTTTGAGGATAAGTGACAATCGCCTACATAAGGCTGTGCTTCTACAATTCGCGCTCTGTGAACAGAGGATTAGACTGCAAAAGTCAATTTAAGATTATTCGAAGCAGATTTCACATGTATTTTATTTTCTGAGCCAAATCAGGAACGTTGACTTGTGAGAGCTATAATCTATCCCCAATCCTGTGTAATCGAGATCCTCATACATTTCCACAAAGGGTACACTCTGTATACAGGGTGCCAACTGTTCTCTGGTAGCAATATTCAATGCCAGCAAAGTAAAAAGGCTTTCTAGAACACTCACACAAGGGCAACACAAATAAACCACACACACACACACACACACACACACACAGAGAAAGAGAGATTTCTGTGGACGTTGCAGGCAGACGTTAGTTTAAAATTTAGTGAATTCCTATATATGCACTATATTTAGGCTGCAAAGAATCTTTATTTACCTTTAGACGTGGAAGGAGTGCAGTATTGATTAAAATTAATAATTTGTGTAATGGCAGTTTTTTGAGAACACTTTACCCCATTAAGTTTCATTACTGAGGTCTCTGTACCATTTGCCTTGTTTTAATATAAATATTATATGTATTTATACTTAGGGTGGTTTTGGCGTTGTTCGTTAAAAAAAAAAAAATATATATAGAAATTGCCTGTTGAGTTAATGCAATCAATTTAGAAAACAATAAAAAAAACAAAAACACAACAACGAAAGAACATAAAAAATGTCTACATCTGCCTCTCGTAGTCTAGAGCGCGTGTAGAATTGGAAAGAACCGTCTAAAACCTCTGGATCTGGAATCCCTAGTATCTCCCACCTGGGGGTGTGTGTCACTGTCTGTGGGTGCAGCCAGACTCCCCTCTCTCTCAATGATGATTTATTTAACCCACTACTTGGGAATATTCGTCTAAAGCCGCTGTTCCTGGTGACCATTTTGGATGAAATAGCACTGAGACAGAGAGGAGAGACTCTGCTGGATGAATTCTTTTAGAACTTGTACCATTCCAAAATTGAAATCTCAACATAAGACATTTAGTTCAAAGCTCTGCAACCCCTCAAAGGCAGTTAATAAAAGTGTTGTCAGAAGACATTGATAAGCCACATAACAGGAGATCAGTAACAAAACGCTTTCTGGGGTAGGATTTTTTACAATCTTGGTGCTGGCTTTGTACAATAGCTTTCATTTATCACAGTCATCACAAGACACAATAGGTGTTTGGTATTGCTATTGTCTCACTGGTCCCCTCTCCCCTCTTTGCTGTAACTTTAGGGATTTTTCACCGTTTATAGACAGTACATACAGAAATGTCTTCAATGAAGATGCACTTACTTTCAATGTATTTTAACTGAGCGAATTTGAGATAAATAGCTGATGGGATACTTGGATTGAAGTGAAGATTTAATACCATGCATTGAAACCTGTTGATGGTTTGAAAAGCTTAAGACAGCTCAACTCTGACCTGGTGTAATCCCCTCCTGGGGTGACAGGTTCATTTAGTCTTGCTAATCAATCAGACCTGAGATGTAAAAGTGGCTCATTCATCTGTGCTTAACTTTCCCCAGAATGTGTGTACAAACACTTTGCAGGGTTTTTCAGAACCCGAACAGATGAAGGTCACATAATAACCTATACCCCCAGTGGTGTCCTATAGCTTGTAGCCACACATATGGGACCTCAAAGCCTAGCCTTGGTACAGGTATAGCATATATCACATATCACTTGAATATTTGTGAAATACAGGAACAATAACGTTCTTTCACTGTGGAGTTGTTTTTTCACTTTCTGATCACATCACAGTTTTAGTAATTAGTTTCTTTGGTGTGAGAAATTTAACTTCTTAAGTGCCAATGCTATTTTATGTCAAGTCATAGTTTGGTCCATAAAGATACCTTGCTATTATGGGGACTAACCTGTTAGTTAGGATTTACAGCTCTATACAGCCACTATTACATGAGTGACAATTTTCATTTCGTATAGATAAGTTAAAGGCTATCCAGTCACCAGTCTTTAAGGGATTAAGAAACAATATCACCAGTCAATATATTTTAACATTGGCTCTAATTTCAAATAACCAAATCAAATTATGTACCATGCAGATGTACCTGATGTAAAAAAAAATAAACATAAAAATTAAATCCCATGCCACCATGTCCACTTATATATTAAATTGTATTTTGTTTATGAATATACATTTACTTTAAGATACATAGTTGCACTGTTATTACACAATGATTCTCTGCAGCCACTAAGCATAGCCATGATATCTAATAATTAAGGAATATATGTTGGCATTCTTTAGATTCACCTCCCAATACATTTCATCACTTTCTTTAGGGTTCTGCAAGTCACCCTCACATCATCATACCGGTCCCATTACAAATTATGGGTGCCCCATTATTTGTATCCATCACTATGTATCACAATGTAATGTGAAGGATCATGAACTTGACATGTCAATATAACCAATACATGTATCCCTGTGGTGCCAGCCTGGTGTGGAAAGGGTTAAATGTTTTCTATTTACCCCTTTAAATAAACAGAGCAGCCTTCCTGTGGTGTGTGGATGTGTAAGGGTCATAGAGAGGCTGGTGCATGGTTTAAAACTTTCTATTCTGTTAATTTCTCAAAGAACGGTCCCTTTTTCCTAGCTGGGACACAAAAGCTCATGATTTAATGAGGAACAAGAAACAAAATCTCTGATTGTTGCTGTTTCAAACTTCATTGGAGCCCTCTGGCAACCACAAGCTGATCCTCTGCAGCTACAATACCCTTTAGCCTTGGCTAGAAGGGTCCACAGTGAATAGGGGACAATGGTTGGTTGTTATGTTTATTTACCCTTGCTACAAGCTGCGTTAACCTCTCCAAAACAGCTTTGCTAAGCCAGTTAACAACAAGAAGCACATGACCTGTAGCAGTATCTCCAGTGTCATGCAAATCTGGCTGGAGAGCCTGTCCTGCTTTGTGTGAATTATAACCGCAAGTTTACAGCAGTTCAGCCCATGTATCCTCTTTTTAACTCCAGTTTAGACTTTTATAAGGGGGGAGGGTGTCAGTGAATAGCAGTCACTTGAAAGCCATGCCTAGAACAATGACAGAAACAAGCATGGTCTGGATGTTTATTTTAATTAATGGTGTACATGTACAGAAAATAAATGGAGACACAATTCTCAATAGCATGGACCATTCTACAGTTAATTTCTCAAATCGTCCTTCTTTTCCTTTAAGAAGAGAGTGTGTACGGTTTGGCCTCCCGGCGAGAGCTTCATTTAACAGATGATTCTTTCTTGATGGCTCTGGCAAGCGTAACAATGTTCTGTGCCTGCTTAAGCAATGGCATGTCTATCATGCTCCCATGGAAAGTGAATGCACCCTGGAAAACATCAAAGGCAGAGATACACAAATCAGACCATAATATGTCTCTTTCTCTACAACAAGAAACACCGATGGTATTGATGTCTTACAGATCATAAAATACATCAGCTTCATAATGTAGCAGGGCCTGGCACACAGTACATGCACACAAAGTAGGTCTCTAAGTAACACAACCGAAAATGTACAGATATATCACGGAGCAGAATTTGTGTATAACAAACAAACAGGCCTGTGATATGGCAAGATGAACCACTATATTTACATCAACATTGTGCACATTACTATACTATATATTTAGACATATATCATAAAACCTATGTTGCATACACAAATGTACTTCCTATTTACACTGAATGTCTAGGTGCGTCCCCCTAAACAAATGCAGTTCTCTGTTACTTGCTCCATTATTTTTAAGATACACCAGAGTCAGAATATCTCTCAATCCCTACCTCAACAAATATAAAAATCATACATACCATCTAGCAAGTTGAAAAAGAATATCAATATGTGTGCAAAATATAAACATGTAGTCAGTATAGGCACCCATAGTGATCAGGCCTACTTGGCCTAATTGCCTACATCCCAACTGTCCCAGGTTTGGTGAGACTGTCCCAAATTTGATGTTGTGTCCCGCCATCCTGGATTTGATCCTTGGTGACCCACATCTGTGGGGACACCAATCAATTTCCTCCTATAAGTGCAAGAGCATCAATAGACATGCTCAATGCATTCCAGCCCACACCAAGAGTGCTTTATAGGAGTTCTGAGAATGTATGACACTAAGTGTGGCCTACCAGGGAGGCTATCATTCAATATGGCCTATATTCACTCTAGACTGACATTCCCTGATTTTTCTGCCAGGCCCCTACTTTTGGGTATTGCCAATGACTCGACCCAGTATAAGTGTGGTAATTAGAAGATAACCCACAATAGGGGACAGTGTGACAATGAATGAAAAATAAAAACATTAAGGGACCGTATGACAAATATGAGAAAATCCAACAGATGATAGTGTGGCAATGTATAAATAATATAAAGGGGCAGTGTTGTTTTTTCCTAAGAATGATAATGATAGTTCAGATAACCTTGTAGTCTTTTCACTTGTTTAATTTGCAGCATCGGCACTCTGAGGTCTTTACGTTGGTTTCCTGCAGCAGTTAGGACACTCAGGTCCATAAGAAATACACCATCACTGCTAGGGATTTGTTAAAAATATACAATATTTGCTAGTGTAGTAAATAAAAAAACACTACAATTGAACAAACTGAGAAAAAAAACAGCAAAATTGCATAAATTCTTAACATACTATGTCCTTTATTTTAATAACACTAAAAAAAACATGACTTGAAAGTGTTAAGGGATTTCATCAAAATGTAATCGATTTTCCAGATAATATGCAGGACTGAAATATTGCCTTGTGCAGTCACATAGATGAACAATCATCAGGGGCCTTGCTAGGTGGCAAAAAACACCAGAGGCTCTGGCCTAAAGGTAAATGTTATGGCTCCTCCTACATATTTTAAACAAAGCTCCTCCTGAAATCAGCCTTGTACCACACCCAAAGCTCAACGTATAAATAACCTTAGGTATGGTGCATTAAGGCGGCACAGTCACAAATTCTGTAATTGGAGATGTAGTTCCTCTCTCAGTATTACAAGGCACTTTTGACTAACAATGAAATGGAACCGAAATAAGACCTGGCACTTTCAGGGGCCCACTCGTGGCTCGAGCCCCTGTCAGCTCTCCACCAGGCACTCTTGTGGCACTCACTATTGGTTGTTCCTATTTTAATGCTGCATGGTATTACATAGACACTATTGTTGTTAGCTAATTTACCTTTAAGACTAAATAGAACATAACAGTTTTTACATTAACGTGCCAGTTTTCAGGGCCATTTTCGTTAGGAAAATAGAAATTCACATCTATTTCTGAAGAAATAAATAAATCATTACATAGTGTAATATGTCATGTGTTACCTATATTTAAGACCTGCTAAGGTGCAGACAATTGTTATTATGTTCTGATATGTAAAACCATAGAATTCAAAGAGGGTGTACTTTTTTTTTTTACCATGACGGTATATATGTAATAAATACACACACATTCGGAGGCTGTCTTACCGTTTGGCGTCTTCCTTTACTTGGCTTCATTTGGATAAACCTATCTTGGGGCTATGCCACAGATGCGAATCACACCAACCACAAGATTCCAAACAAACAATTGACTCGCACAGCAATTAAGATTAACTTACCGGTACATGAAAACAGTCATGATCTTTTATTATTATTTCAAATAAAAATTACTTGCATTTAATGTTACTTTCTTAGATGTATTATAGCCTTTCTACATATTTTATGTTTCTATGCAGACATAAAAGGTAATACTTCTTTTAGTGCATCTCATAACTTACCCTTTTTCTGGGATAGTTATTTTTAAAGGAACAGTGTACTCACTATAACAACTTCATATAAATTAGTGATATTTTAATAATTCAAATGCTTGGGAGCATAACTTCAAGCCATGCCTCCATGCTCTCTAGATAGGAAAGCCAAGCATGTTGCTTCCCAGCTCTTATACCCAGGTATACAGTGAAATCACATGAACATGTGCAGTGCGGTCACGGCTTGTCATGGAGAATCACTGCATTCAATGATTCTCTATGACAGAATCGTTGGCGGACTGTGGTGAGTACTGCGCTTGTGCCTACGGACCCCATTCCCCCTCATTCTGGAGGCATGCCAACAGGATGAAGTCACGCGAGAAGGAATGGGTCGAAGGAATTAAAAGAGACTCAACCCAGAAAAAAGGTGAGTAAAATAAGGAGGGGGGAGAGGGCGTGGCACGGGTAAAACTAATAAGGGACATGAAACTATAGTTTTCAGGAGTGCAGATTTGTCTTTTAAGTCCTTTTTGTTGACAAGAAAAGCTTATCTTAATAGCAAGTCTCAAACAGTCATATATTGGAAATGTTCTATTCAATTACTATAGAAATGCTTGTAATATTAAAATCTAGCCGATAAATTAAGACCTGATTGAGATACATGACATAACAAATTAAAGGTTTATAAGAGAAAAAAAAAAGGTAAAGTAAAGAAGAGGATTTACACAAAGTTTATAACTTCTCATGACTGGGCTCTATTAAATGAAGCCTTGTGACATCGTATCACAATGCATAAAATCATTGTGTTTCAACTGACAAGCAATCTAGAAGTAGTGTTGATCTTCAGGTATTAAGATGAACAGATGCTGATGTTGAATTGATAAGATACACTGAATCCATCATATAATATGGCATAGTCTCCACTCTATGATTACTCGATACTTGCAGCTGTAGATCGTAGTTATTGAGTACAACAGTTAGCAAACACAGCAGTCTCTGTCATATGCTGTGAATATATATGGATTTATTCATATGTATGTATTTATTTTCCCTAGTATGTATTATCTAAAACAGATCAAAGTACCTGCTGTAAACACAGAGATTCAAGCAGCTTAATGCATCACTCCCCCAGAAAGCTGAACAGTAACACACAAATGAGCACACCCAGTGCACACTGTCTGTTTGTCTCTCTGTATCACTCATTCACCCGTTTGTTAGGTACACCTGTTCATTAATGCGCATATGAAAACGGTGACTCATGTGGCTGCAAATAAAAATATAAAGCAGGCAAGATTTTTTCTTTCTGATTGATCATTAGCATAGGGAAGTAACTCTGACTGCAGCAAGATTGTTGGTGACAGACTCGTTGGTTCCAGTATCTCTGAAACAGCTGACAATGTGGTATTTTCATATCATACTACTTAATAGAGTACAGAGAAAGTTGAGACAAAGTAAAATATTCAGTAAGCAGCAATTCTATTGGACAAAATAGCTTATTTGTAAGTGAGGTTAGTGGAAAATGGGAAGACTTGTCCCAGATGACAGAAATTATCTCACATTCACTCGTGTGTGCTCCGAACATACCCTTACAATAGATTCAGAACTCCCCCCACATAGAACTATATTTATATATTAAACAACACAATTCTACTGACTGACGCATTTTCACTTTGTCGTCTTACTTGTATTACATTCTCAACCAATGCTCCCTAACCCCTGTACTCTGCCACGTGGCATTGAGGCAGTAATTGCTGCAAAAGGGGCCCAAACAAAGTACTGAATGCATATGCATGCTTATACTTTTCAGAGGTCCGATATTGTTCTATGTACACTCCTTGTTTTATTGATTGCATGCAATATTCTAATTTACTAAGATTGTGGATTTGGGGTTTTCATGAGCTGTAAGACATAATCATCGCACTTATGACAAATCACGGCTTGAACTATCTTGCTTTGCATGTAATGCGTCTATCTCATATATTAGTTTCCCCTTTCACGTTGCATTACTGAAATAAATTAACTTTTGCACGATATTCTAATTTTTCGAGTATCACCTGTATATGCGATAGATCCCTCTCAACTGCCACAGGTGGACTACCTGCCAATGTCCATCACTGACCCTAACCCATGTAGTGGTTCTCAACAGTGTACAACTTTACTGACTCTCTCATAAGGCTATTTGTTTTCACCCACTGTGGTTTTAGTCTATACATCTGACTCACTGTTTACCCGCACAAGCTTTTATGTACTCCCTAGAAGCCATCCAATGCCGGCTTTCCTCCACAGAGGCGACGTATAGCATCTATCCTATACTTTGTTTAAAAAATTGGCTGGATCCCTCCCGCAGCGACTCCCATTGAACAGCGATGTCACTTTATACTGCAACTACACTGCCATCATGTGTACCGCTTTGTTGACTATAATCTCTACATGATTGTATTGCTGATGCCAATCTGTAATATGAAGTAGCATTGCCTCAATAAAAATAGATTGACAAAAAATGTTTTTTTTCAGCTGCCACTAGCTATCAAAACTTAAAACCTGCCCTGGTCTAGGAGAAACAGCCAAAAATCAGGTTTTCAACTGGCAGCTCCATATACATCAATGGTTCTCAAACCAGTCGTCATTGCCCAGCAAAAGTCCAGGATTCTAAAAAAAACATGGACTGTTGCTGGTTCATGAGGAGTGGTTTGGGAACCACTGCTAGACATCCCATAGAGAGAGCCAATCAGCTTACACTCACCGATTATACAAATATATAAAAAAATAGAAAAGCGCGTAACTGCTAAACTGCAGCGGCAAGATATATAATTACCTACTAACCGAGGCTCACGAGGCAACCCTTAACATACCCAGGGCACCCACAACACATTGACCAAAACACCAGCTGGAAAAACCACATCGCTGACTAAATATTTAAAGTATTGCCCTGCCAACATGGCGCCGGCTCTGTCACAGGAGAGATCACCAACGCACAGTCCAGCAATATCGGAGACCTCTACCTGCTCACAAGAGCCTGATATAAGGGAATTCTTGAAGAATCTCCCCTCTAGGGTAGATATGGCCATCATGCTGGGAAAGCTTGAAACCTCGTTCCAACACAAGCTAGATTCTCTCAGTACAGAGATCTGCCAAATTGGGAATTGTGTGGACACCCTGGAAGATGACAGAGACCTACTCACATCACAGGTCCAACAAATCTCAGCCACACTGGAGGCTCATAAACTATACAATACCTCCTTCCAATGCTCCCTTGATGATCTGGACAATAGGGGCTGCAGGAATAATTTGCGCACACGCACAGCCTACCAGAAAGAGAAGGTGAGAACTTACATACAGTACTGCAGGAACTGTTTAATCTGCTCCTCGACACGCCAGTAGACAAACTTGTGGTCTTAGACAGAGCCCATAGGTCACTGAGACCCAAAGGCAATACTTCTGACTCTCCAAGAGATATAATTTGCCATCTCCACTACTACACAATGAAGGAGGATATACTGAAAGTTTTACGTTCCTCATCACTCCTGTTACTGTTCAAAGGCCACGCTATACAGATCTATGCGGATCTGTCCTGGATGACGTTACAAGCCTGCAGAGCTCTCAAGCCCATTACTGATAACTTACGCAGTCGAAATCTGAAATACAAATACAAATGGGGCTTCCCCTACACCCTCATTGTGAACCATAGGAGCTCCCCCATCAACAATGGATTTCCCCCAAGAGGGAATAATGTACAACATCTACTTACTATATCCTTACCCCCCTAACTTGTGGGCATCGGGACCAGTTACTTAAACCTCCCTGGATTTGCATCGAATTAAATGGACTACCCTTTTGGACGATGCCTTCCCAACTTCTCCCCCTCTACATTCTCCTCCATGAAATATGCCACAGCAACAACCAATGCGTGGAGTATGACCCCACCTCTGTGTTTCATGGTTTCTCCCCATCCTATGATGTACTCAGGTCGTATGTTCCTAGTTTGACAACCATTTAATCTATCCGCAACATAGAGGCACTTACCCATGCTTACTTTGGTTTATTTAATCTAATTGCGGGAAATGTTTTATGATCATTGCATAACACTGGGTTGCCACTAACTACTGCTCTTCCAGCCCCCTCATTACAAGCCTCACATCTCCTTGTAGGGCGAAGCCTCAGGCATTCACAGCCCTCTCATACTCACCGCATTTTCCTCCATACCACTCCCTCCACCCTGGACTCCCGGCCCATGTAACCCGCTTCCCTTTTCCTCTCCGACTCCATACCCATTTGGTGGTGTCATACACCACTTCCCTGGGGGTAGATCTCCTACAGGGATAGACACTGACAGTCTCCTTCCCACTCTTTAAGATTGTAACAACACAGATGGTTATTTTTACTGTCTTCATTTCCTCGTTTTATTTTTGTTGCTTGTATATAGTTTATTGATTGTTTATTATACACTTGCTGCTTGGGAAAGCCATAGCTCTAGCAATACACCCACTACCACTCTATGACAGACATTGCCCCTATGAATTGTCTAACTCAACGTTAGGGGTCTCAACACCCCAGCAAAGCATTCCCTGGCTCTGGGAGAATTCCATAGATTGAAAGCAGATGGGGCTTTCATAGAGGAGACACACTTCCGCCAGGATATAGCTCTCTCCCTGAAAAAACGGAAGTACCCTACAGGCTACTTCAGCAACTATACTGAATCCAAGTCCCATGGAGTAGCCATCCTACGAGCAGCGACCGTTCCTTTCACCTACAAAGCACACATTTCTGATGATTCAGGGTGGTTTCTCCTGATAAAGGGCCTCATCGGCCAGACTATGGCCACGCTAGCCAACGTTTATCTCCCAAACAGGAAACAATGCCACATTTTTCGTAGGATCCTCCGTAAAGTTGAAACTTTCACTGAGGGTGTCCTGATCATTGGATGGACCTTAACATTTCCCTAGACACCTTCATGGACTCAACTTCCACAGCTTCCCCCTACCAAGCACCCACACGTAAACGAATGAACATACTGCTAGATCAGGCCCAACTCTATGACAGTTGGCGCATTTTACACTCCACAGATTGGGACTACTCATTCTACTCCCCACCGACTGGCACTTACACCAGAATCAATATGATATTTCTACCACACAGATTCCTACATCGTATGTTGTCCTCCTCCTATGGATCAATTATGTGGTCCGACCATGCTCCCCTGTCTCTTGCCGTTTCCATCCCCTCCCTATTTTGAATTTCCAGTGGAAACTTAATGATCTCATTTTGAATATTGTCACCCAGATTCAGACTTTATTGAACCACTATTTCAATTAAAAAACACATCACTGGAAACCTCTCCTGCTGTCACGTGGGAAGCACATAAAAGTGTGATTCGAGGCACACTGATTAAAATGCAATCTAGACAGAAAAAACACAAAGAGGCCAAGACACGCTCTCTGTTGGAGGAAATAAGAATACTTGAAAATATACACAAAAACACACACTCTATCCACATCTATAAATCTCTCACGGCTACAAGGACAGAACTCCAAATTTTATTGGGCGCACACACCAAGCGCAAACTTCTCATATCTAAAAGTCTCTTTTACACACAAGGTGGGAAATGCGCCTACTGGCTCGTGACCTTCCAACAGAGATGACAGATGACCGTTATACCCTGATATTAGGAGATCCTCTGGGGAGGTATCTTACCTCCTACCTGACATTTTAGAGGCCTTTAGAGACTTTTACACTAACCTCTACAACCTAAGGGACACAGAACCCCCGGATCTAGCTATACAAGAATTTCTGTCACACACGATTAAAAACACAATCCCCGTGAATGCCATTTCTATCATGGAAGACCCTAATACTCACTCAGAATTTATGCTACCTGTTAAAACGTTGACCCTAGGGAAAAGCCCAAGGCAGATGGCTTCACAGCCAAATATTTCAAGGTCATCGCTCCTACCTTGGCAGCGCACTTGAGGCCCACATTATCCTCATTGCCAAAACCGGGCAAAGACCCCTCAAATTGCGGGAGCTAAAGCCCTATTTCGCTGATCAACACTGATCTAAAACTTATCACGAAAATCTCGGCCAACCCTCTGCGCCCACTCCTTACGGGACTAGTCCATCCTGATCAAAGATGTTTTATACCGGGAGGCAAAAGGGAACACAACCAAAATCATCAACATGATTCATCTCTCAAAAATGTAATCCACCCCTTTTGACAGTGTGGACTGGTCCCTCCTGATGGCCAGCCTAAAAGGCATGGGATTTGGACATAACTGGCTGAATGCACTTTACTCCACACAGACAGCAAGAATTCATGTCAATTGCCAATTGTCTTCCCCAGTCCCAATCAGAAACGGCGCCCCTACTTTTTGTCTTGGTTCTCAAGCCCTTCCTTCAAGGAATCAGGGACAACCCACTCATCCAGGGAATTTGGACACCCACAGGAGAAAATAAGGTTTCAGCATTCGCTGATGACCCTCTATTTACGGTGTCACACCCCTCGATCACTCTAACTCATATACTACACAAAATGTCCTTATACAACCAGGTATCTAATTTTCAAGCTAACCTAATCAAATGTGAAATACTTATGCTGAACCTCACTCATACCCTGCAACAATCTCTCCGAACCACATTTGCATTTGATAACCTATCACTAATCTACGAGTTCAAATTCCCTCCACTTCTCCAAACAATATCCCGGGATTTGAGGTCCAGGCACTTACTCCACTTTAGGTGGTTTGGCTGAGCCAACATAGTAAAGATAAACATATTACCACGTATCCTGTTCCTTCTGCAGATTGCTGCCTGTCCAACTCCCCAAATCTCTATTTAAAACACCATGCTCACTTCTCACGGGATACTTTGGTCTTACAAACACCCCAGCCTAAATCCGAAGGAAGACTTGGACTTCCCAACTTGGAAATATATCATAAAGCAGCCATACTATCCAAGATATATGAATGGTCCAAGCCCATGATTGAGGTGCATTGGGTGCTACTAGAAAGCGCTTTCTTTACCATTCCACTACACACTGCACCTTGGCATAACACAGCTATTCCCTTCCTTACAGGCCTGCATCATATAACTATCACACCCACACTAGGAGCCTGGGTCCAACTCCGGCAGATCTCTCCGTACCCATCGCGTCTCTATCCACTGACCCAAAACCCCCTCTTTGAAAGAGGCTATCGCAGTGCCACATACAGAACATACCACTCTACTCCCTACCTCTCACCAGGCCAACTAATGTCAGATTCAGGGATCAAAGAGCTAACATCTATACATCTACCTGGAGTCCACGCCACAGCATTACAACAATTTCAATATAATCAGCTTACTCATTTCGTACGCAACACCTCACACCTCCTCCATGGCAAACGGGAACTTACCATATTTAAACAATACTGCTCCACTACAACCACCATCAAGAAACTCCTCTCACTTTTTTACAAACTTCTCATACACTCGCCGCAAGATGTCCTACCAAATTTCACAACCAAATGGGCATAGGATCGGCAGACTACTATTACTCCAGATGAGTGGAAGAAAATATTCATTTTCATACATAGTTCATTACAAAATGTAGCAACACAGGAAGTAACTACAAGCGCATCTCCAGGTGGCAATACACACCCACAGAACTACAAAATATCTTTCTTATGGCTTCTAACACCTGCTGGAGATGTCTCCAACCACATGGGATGACCTCACACATTTGGTGGCACTGCCTGATCATACAGGGGTTTTGGAAACGTATTCTAGCATTTATATACACCATCACAAATGTACAACTCCAACTCTCACCAATGGGTGGTATCCTGCTCCTACTCCCCCAATCACTACATACATTCAAACATTCCCTTGTCAATCACCTACTGACTGCTGCAAACCAGCTTATCCCTATCTTCTGGAAGAAATTGAATCCACTCTCAGTGAGGGACTGGATACAAAAAGTTGAAAAAAATAAGAATCATAGACGATATGTGCCAATCACCAATCCACAAATACGCCCATAAACAGACACGGGACATTTGGATCTCCTTCCTCCAACCACAACCCCTTAATGGCCAAACCTAAGGCTCACTCATGTTAACGCAGATTACATAGTATCACTTCTGCGTATACATAGGGCTTGTCACGCCAACCAAGCAGCAACCTTTCCCCTCCCACTCCCCCTCTCCTCCTGTTGAGGATCCCCTGCATGGGACACCATTTGGTTACTTAACTAATGTTCACTATGACTTATGCAACATACTTTGTTATGATCACCAATTTCGCTTATAGACAAATGTTTATCTCTACAAAACTATGGTTGTACTATGACACGCATGAACCCCAATTACAAACCAACATTACTACTATTCATGCTTGACCAGCCTTCTACTTCGGCGGGCAACAATGTCTGTCATGCCCACCTTTCTCTCCAGTATTCCTATGCAACAATGTTATATAGCTATATCCATTGCTTACTGTCTCATTATTCTCACATGTATATGTGCTATTTATCTCTGAATAAAAAAATAAAATAGAAAAAAGTATTGTTATCTGGGACCTCAAATAATATAAGTAGAATATTAGTTCTGCCTCATGCATTCCATGTGTAGACCTAAGAAATGCCCGTTGGCCTGGGCCCTGGAAATGCCCAGTCTCCTGGGCTATAAAGTCACCAAACTTGTTTAATTATTTTTTTTGTCCATTTTAATTTTCTGCCTCTGATATATTATATTTAATTATGGCTGTGCCTTCCAATGCACTGAAAAGATTAATTAGAACTTAGTACTGTTGTAGTTGCTATGGAAATATAATGTTACATGTGCTTTTTTTTCAATTTGCACAGCAGTAAATATGTGGTGATCGGTATCAGTTGCGATAGACATAACTAGTGAGCAGATGTTAAAGGCAGGGGTTAAGGTTGTGAAGCTGTCAGTAAGTTGTGGCAGCTGATATTATTATTATTATCAGCATTAATATAGCACCAACCTATTCTGCAGTTGTGAAATTTAATAATAAATGAGACAATTATGTTACAAGAACAAAAAGGACAAAAAAATGTTACAGGAACAATAGGTTGATAGGGACCTGCTCAAACAAGCTTACAGTCTAGAGCAGGGGTTCCCAACCCAGTCCTCAAGTACCCCCTATCAGTATAATATTTAGGATTAACCCTATTGTGTCTAAAGATAATTTTTTTTTCTAAAAACACAGACACAACTAGGTAATCCCTAAATCCTGGACTGTTATGGGTTAGTTGAGGACCACTGGTCTAAAGGATTGTGGAGTATAAAACCACAACAAGAAGGACATCAAAGGGAATAGCAACTAAGCAACAAGGTGGGAATGTAGCAGAACTGGAAGGTGACAGTTTGGCCCTTTAAGAGAAAGCAAGAGTCAAGTTTGTGAAATCAAAGTTACTTTGGGAGGCCCTAAGCTTTTCTGAAGAGGTGGCTTTTGAGGGACTTCTTAAATTATTAAAGACCAGGGAATCTGATGGGGTTATGCAGGCTGTTCCAAAGGACAGGAGCTACCCATGAGAAGTCCTGCAAGTGTGAATTAGCAGTAAGAGTGCAAGCAGCGGACACTAGAAGGTCACCGGCAGAGCAGAGAGAACTAGAAATGTGTTCCTATGAATTAGTGACATAAAGTAACAGTGGCTAAAGTTGTATAGAGCTTTATAGGTAAGAGTTAGTATTTTGAATTGTCTCATATAGGGTACAGGAAGCCAATGTAAGGAAGGTGAGGTGTGAGAGGAGCGACAGGAGAGAAAAATCAGTCCTGTGGCAGCATTCGTTACATACTGTAACAAGGCAAAATGACTTCTGTGGAGACCAATTAGGAGAGAATTACAACAATCAATGCTTTACTAGAACATGAACAAACTCCTTAGCAGCATCTTGCATAAGAAAGGGGTAGGAGTGGGGAATGTTTTGTAGGTAGGATAGGCAGGATGTGACAACAGACTGGACATGAGGTGTAGAGGTAAGGCAAGAATCAAAGATAACTCCAAAACAGAGAGCTTGCAAAGACAGGCTGATGTATGTTCCAAGAACTTGCAGGGAGAGAGAAAGATCAGTATAATGAAGAGGAAAAATAAGAAGCTCAGTTTTAGAGAGAAGCGGGAGGACATCTAATTAGAGATTAAAGAAAGCAAAGGGGTGACCCGTTCTAGGATAGCGGAATCCAAAGTAATTAATACGTTTGTCAAGAAAGGCAGTGTAAAAAGAAAACAAAAAAGGGAACCAGGAACTGAGTTCTTTGGGGGACTCCAACAGAGACAGGACAAGGGGGGCGGGGGGGCGGGTGGAAAAGGAGACACTGAATTGATGTTGAGAGAGACAGAATGACAACCACAAGATGACAGAGTCACAGAAACTGAATGATTGAAGAATGATTACATGATCAACAATGTCAAAGGAAGCAAAGAAGTCAAGAAAAATTAGTAGAGAGTTGTGGCCTTTGGATTTAGCTATGATTAGATCATTAGTAACTTATATTAGAGCGGTTTAAGTTGAGTAGAGTGAGTGGAAGCCAGACTGAAGAGCGTTGAGGAGAGAGTTGGAATTGAGAAAGCAGGCCAGACTGGTAAAGACAAGTAGTTTCAGAAGCTTTGAGGAGAAAAGGGGGAGGCATATGTGACAATAAAATGGACAAATGTTGGATCAGCGCTATATGATCAAATTGAAGCTAAGATAAGTGTAGGGCTGCAACCTATAGGTATGAGGTTCCCTCACAAACCATCAAAAAATAATAAAAGACAATAAAAGTGAAATAGGTCACGCCACAATAAACTGTGAAATAATATAGACTGCAGTAGTGTACTTACATATATTAAACAGAGCAAAATTTTACAATAGTCCTGATACTGAGTGCACAGGTAGAGAGTCAAATTGACCTGCAGGAGCTTGAATATGATGTAAATCTGGGTCGGTTATGGGTCTTCAAATGGTCGAGTTTTCTTGGCTCGGGTTAAAATATGTGAACATAAAAAGAAAAGACTCCAATAGTGCAGACTGCAACTGACAATAAACCGGAAAAAATAAAGCTTCACAGCAGGGTGAACTAGAACTAGCTCAGGTATAACTGGCATTCAGTGGCGTCGATCCCCCACTGGTAGGATATAGGTGTTGGTAGGCGGAAGAGGTCCTCCGTACAGGGAAAAAAATAGAACCAAATATAGTGCTTACTGTATATCTGATAAAACAGGTCAGTATAGCAAAATAAAGTACTCACATTTGGATGAGCAGGATATACTGTTCACTGTGATAGCGTAGGTGGTACTATCCCCACCTAGGATTCCTGGGCAGGTGAATGCTCCAATGTAGTGGATGACCAGGTTGAAATAAAATAAAAAATTTAATAAAATAATACCATAAAAAATTAAAATGCTAAGAAAAAGGTATATGGCACATATAAGATTTTAAAAGCCAATATTCCTTTAATAAAACACATAAAAATAGAGACCACAAGAGAAAATATTCATCACCTAAAAGACACAGATCACCACAAAACTATAAGACATCAACTTATCAAACTAGAAAGCACCATACTTCACCAGACTACCAAAATTTCCCTCACCACACGACTACAGTCCAGCTATAATCAACCCTCAACCCCCAGAACACAAAGATCAAAGTTCGGACACATTTATTCGGACCTTCCCAAGTCTTCACCAAACTACAATCATAATAACAGTTATCAACTACTGTCCATCGACTCAGAGGTTGAAAACGAGGATAATTTTTTAGACATCCGAACACAGAACTTGCCCACCATACAAACCCTATACCTACTCAGAGCAAGAAAACGAAGCTTAAGTATAGAGGAAGGAGAAGTGGTGGAAGATTACAAAAGAGAAAGAAGAGAGAGGCAATAACAAGTATAGACGAAAAGGAACTAGATATTTTTAATCTTTCCCACAAAGATTTAACATCTACCCAAGTCTTGGTTTTAAGTAAAGGCCTCAAATACGCACCCACCAACCATTTCAAGCATTTCTGGATATTAATAAGTTCGTAAGAAAAGCGACCAAAATCTTTTTACTCACAACAGAAATATCTCTGCAGATTCAAATTCAGCAATACCAAATCCGAATCCCAACAATCCCTCCAATTGTTCCATTACACACACTGACTTAAAAAAATCCCTCAAAATTTTAACCTTCTGATTTTAAATCAGGCCCCATAGAGGTTTTTGAAAATCTGGTCCAAAAAGATTTTGAAAAAATTAAATATAATAAACACGACCATCAGAACCTTTCACAAAATGAATGGAAAGCCTTAAAAGAACTCCAAAGAGATGACGAAATCGACAACTTAATGATCCCGAAGTATACGAAAAATGACCTAATGACCCTACCTCTAAGATCAAAGAGGCTCTAAATTAATGTTTTTAAAAAGGCCTAGATACCGAAATTTTAAATAAAGACGAATTTGACTATTTGACCATTCCCTATCCCAAAATCACAGTTATTTATTTCCTTCCAAAACTTCACAAAAACGAAAAAGAACCCCTTGGCAGACCCATAGTGTCGGGCATTAACTTTGTTTTGTCTAACCTTTCCGAATATATAGATATTTTATTACAGCCCTCGGTTAAACAAATGAGATCGTATTTGAAAAACTTAATGACCCTTTTATCCTTTTTAAATGATTTTACTTGGTGCCAAAATTACATTTAGTCACCTGTGATGTCCAATCCTTGTATACCATAATCCCTCACAATATAGGATGCAAGGCAGTTGAAAGAATTTTAAAACAAGATAATTCAATTCCAGAGTGTCAAATAGATTTTATTATATAGGGCATCAAAATAATTTTAAATAACAACAATTTTTGTTTTTTAGACTCATTTTATATTCAAAAGAAAGGCACAGCCATGGGTACTAGGTTTGACCCCCAGCTATGCTAACCTCTTTATGACCGATTGGGGATATTCGGCCATTTGGGGGGATCATGGCTGGCGGGCAAACCTGGTTTCCTACTACCGCCATATTGACGATTTGTTTTTTTATCTTGCAAGGCTCAGAAACTACTCTTAAGCTTTTTAAAAATCATCTTAATGACAATGATAGGTGCATAATATTAACTTCGGAATACAGTAATGTGTCAGTCAGTTTTTTAGATCTCAATATTTTCATTCAAGATTCATGCATTCAACCCAAAACCTTTTTCAAAAAAGTGTGCACTAACACTATAATAGATCAAACCAGTTGTCACTACAAACCATGGCTTGATGGCATCCCAAAAAGCCAATTTCTTCGCCTCCATTGCAATTGTTCCCAAACCAATGATTTTGACACTCAATCTACCTCATTAAGAAATATGTTTCTAGAAAAAAATTATAAATTAGAAAAATTGGATACAGCCCTCAATGTGGTTAAAAATAAAGAAAGAAAAGAACTATTAAAATACAAGGCCAAAAAAGAAGATCCCCCACAATTACCCATCATTTTAGATTTTAACAACAAAAATAAAACTTTGAAATAATTTTATAAACAAGCATTGGCATATTCTTAAACAAGATGACCTTTTGAAAGATCACATCCCAGACAGACCGACTGTAATATTTAGAGGTGCCCCTAGCTTCAAGACTATCCTTACAAGAAACTACACGAAGAATAACACAACATAAAACAAGTTTTTTATCGGGGCCAGAAGGTTTTTTTTAAGTGTAATAAATGTATTGTGTGTAAAATTACAGATGCAACTATTAAGCCCAAAACCATCCATTTCTCTTCTACAATCACAAAAAAAAAAAATATACCCATTCAAAGATTTTATTAGCTGTAACTCCAGAAACGTTAAATATATGTGTGGACTTCAATACATAGGTATGACTAAAAGATGCCTTAAAGACAGACTGGCAGAACACTGCCGAAACATTAAAAGAGGGTATGAAAACCACTCAGTTTCTAAACATTTTTTAATACACAATAAAGACCCGAAATTTGGATATGGAGAGGTGGAGATATGACAAAAAAATTTAGGCAAAAGAGAAATTAACTTGGTTTTCCAGCTCAAAATCCTTTCCCCAGAAGGACTCAATGCTGAATTTGACCTTTTTAATTTTTTTATACTATCAAATATTCATCTTTTTACTTATCTCACTAAAAACAATTTTTATTCCATTTTTTTATTTTTCCATTTTTAATTTTAACTTCAACCTTTACTCCATTTATATATATTTTTATTTTGTTGTATATATATTTTTTATAGATCCCAATTTTTATTTTTATTTTTACATGTCTCCTGTCTTCTCATATATTTTCTTGTTTCTACTTAAGATGAAAATCATGGTCTAATATACAAAATTAAAGATGAATTCCTAATTTGGCTCTAAAAGGTAGGTTATTTCCCCCATAACATAGTGAACCCTACACACAAATATAATTTGCTTTATGTCCCTATTTTATTTGCCAGTAATATTGTTATGCATTTTATACTATGGTCTATCTTCATATATGAAAAACCTATTTGAATTTGTTCTACTTGGGGACCATTTGCTCTTACCATTATATAGACACTCATTCCCTGCTGTCATTTATTTGGTTTACAATACTTTAATGTAATGCATTTATTTCTTATGTTTATTTTTAAACTGTTGCCATTACATTAGCTAATATATTTGCCCAATGTTTTGCAGTATTGTAATGTGGGAGGTGTGGTTAGCGGGTGGAGCGTATCCACTTCCGGGTACGTTTTGCCCGTTGACCACATTTCCCATGCTGCGCTGCTGGGGGACACACGCGCCCATTGTGTTTTACGTAATGGGGAAGCCCCGCCCAGCCCCGATCGATCCATTGCGTTCGATGTGTATGGGGGAAGCCCCGCACAGCCCCGATATGCATGGTGCCACTAAAATTAGGGGAGGTGTCAAATCTCACGATCCCCCTCAACCAGCATACCTTTCCCATAAGGCATTGGGGCCAACCATGTGGTCGCAGTATTCCGCGATCATGTGATCGTTTTTTTCTAAAAAAATCCTTCTCTGTTATTTTAAAATTTATAGTAAAACATTCGTTTTTATTATTTAAACATATTTTAGACATGAAATTTGTTTTTTTGCCACCCTGTTTACATTGTATTTGTGTTTTGTATTACACATATGTTTTATGCAAATTATGTCATTTTGGCACCAAAATTTTAATTAGCATCTGATTGCAAAGCCTATAAAACCATTCATGTATCAGGTTTTTTGTTTTTATTGCCAGTTGATAAAGCCCTATGTGGCGAAACACGTTTTGGCTGTTCTTAATTTACTTTTTATGTGTATTATTAAAGGAATATTGGCATTTTTAAATCTTATATGTGCCATATACCTTTTTCTTAGCATTTAAATTTTTTATGGTATTATTTTATTAAATTTTTTATTTTATTTCAACCTGGTCATCCACTACATTGGAGCATTCACCTGCCCAGGAATCCTAGGTGGGGATAGTACCACCTACGCTATCACAGTGAGCAGTATATCCTGCTCATCCAAATGTGAGTACTTTATTTTGCTATACTGACCTGTTTTATAAGATATACAGTAAGCACTATATTTGGTTCTATTTTTTTCCCTGTACAGAGGACCTCTTCCGCCTACCAACACCTATATCCTACCAGTGGGGGATCGACGCCACTGAATGCCAGTTATACCTGAGCTAGTTCTAGTTCACCCTGCTGTGAAGCTTTATTTTTTCCGGTTTATTGTCAGTTGCAGTCTGCACTATTGGAGTCTTTTCTTTTTATGTTCACATATTTTAACCCAAGCCAAGAAAACTCGACCATTTGAAGACCCATAACCGACCCAGACTTACATCATATTCAAGCTCCTGCATGTCAGTTTGACTCTCTACCTGTCCACTCAGTATCAGGACTATTGTAAAATTTTGCTCTGTTTAATATATGTAAGTACACTACTGCAGTCTATATGTGACAATAGTTTGAAAGGGAAGACCGGTCAAGTGGCTTTTTAAGGATGGTTACGACAGTAGCATGTTTAAGGGGAGTGTGAACAATGCAGAAGAAAGAAAGATATGTATTAAGGATTTCAGGAGACAGGGGGAGAGAGATCTGATAAGGGTAGATGTGGTGGGATCAAGTGTATAAGTGGTGGAGTGAGAAGAAATGAGAACCACAGCCACCTCCTGTTCAGTAGCTGGGGAGAAAGCCGGAAGGGTAGGAAAGGCATGGCCTAACTGCGGTTGAGAGAGAGAGAAGAGCGAAGGCGCAGAATTCTTTCCTTAACCGTTTAATCTTTTCAGTAATATAGCATGCAAAGCTATTGATTGAAAGTTTACTTGGGGGATGGCCACAGCAGAACGAAGACGAGAGATCAAGGTATCAAAGACGTCTGGGATTGTGGGAGCATTAACTAACAAAAGAGGAAACTTATGATTGTTTATCAAGGTTGGTGGCTGCAAGATTAATTTATAATGGAAAAAGTCTGACATGGTGTGAAACCTCTAGCAGCATTCAGCTGAACGGGAGCATCTCTGCAATTAGTGGGTCGACTAAGTGCGCACGGTTGGATGCGTGTCTCCTTGAGGTGTATGTTGGAGTGGGTCTGCAGTTATTGTTTAACTGTTATTGGCTATCTAAAACTACTGAGAACTGTATTGGGTGAGGTGTAGGAGTATGTGCAAGGTGAGAGTAAGTGAGCTAGAGAGGATTTAAAGAGTGGGTATAAGTGATTGGGACCTGGGAGGATGTGCAGGGTGCATGTAAATGAGGAGAAGGGAGGATGGATGTCTCATGTAAACTGCTGTAAACTCACAATTCACATGGTTTGGATCTGGACTATTCTTCCCATGCTACGGTGGCTTCCTCTGAGTGGTTCCCCAGCTAGCAATGTGGTAGCTGCTTGTTCGAGAGCTAATCATAAGGAAGAGCTGCATGTGTTTGCTTTCTAAGCAGCCAATCATTATGCCTGATCCCCTGCCGGATCACAAAAGCTGTCTGCCAATCTGGTTGGCTAGCAGCAGGCAGCTGTAATAAAAATCACCACTGAGTGTAATTTTGTTTGTTTTTTTACTACTGATGCTCACTGACAGGACTGGACAGGTGGCTGCCATGTGAGTTATGCTGCTGGATGTACTGCACCCCTCCAGCTCACCTCTGAGACAAAGGTTAATCTGACATCAGTATGACATCATTGTCAGTTACATTGAATGACAGTGCTGCAATGAGAAGGTTTGGGAATGTAAATTCCATTAATCCCTGCCTGTTACTCTGCAGTCTCTCTTCCTCACTATGCAATCTTTTATGTCACCTTCTTCTCTACATGTACTCTATTGAATTATTTATATACTAATCTATACTGTTTTTTTTTATTTTTGCCGTGCATAAAAATTTATAACATACAATTTCGAGGTACCCCAACGGCAATCCTCGAAGCAAACATCACATGTTACACTTGGGGTATTAAGTTAGACATGCACAATTTTATAATATTGGGGATAAGAATCTTTATGAGGAGTTAAAGTGGAGACATAAATCGTGTGCGAGAGCTGCAGATATGGGGAACTCCTAAGCTCTTCAGCCAATAAAAGTGTATGTGTGATCCAGCTCAATACGGGTAAACATATTGTAGTGAAACACTATAAGTCTAGCTTAGTAAGTGCGCGTGTACTACTGTATTGTCAGTGAGCGAGAAGCTGAATGTTACAGGCTGAACTTATGTGGGTGCTGAAGTATGAAATATACTCTACAGAGGGACAAAGAGTGGAAAATATGAGATGCTAGCTAGGTCATCTGATTATATAAAAGAACAGGGTAAAAACCATGGGTTAAAGCACTTAACAGTTTGCCCAATCAGGTAAGGTGGCTGCTATTGGTGTATAGCGGGTCTGGTAACTTAGGCACGGAAGGGCATGTTCAGTCCATGTTCAACCGACTCCTGACATCGGGAAGCGCAGGTAATCTGCTAGGCAGTCCCTCAAGGCCTTGAGCTCATGTGGGGGCCAGTGAGGCCAGGTGGTTGCAGGGGGTCCAATTTTGGTCATTCTCTGCACCTTCCTCTGTGTCAGTTTGCATGTCGCTGTACCTCGTCGTTTGCTTTATCGCCACTGTGGGGGCCTCCACTTCATCAGCGATGATCGCCCTAGGTGGTGGCTTGTAGTTGTGGGTGGCATGCTCTGTTTACCTGGTTGCTGCCGGCGAGCCGTTCTCTTGGTGGCTCCCGGCCCAAGGAGGCGGTTAATTCTATACTGTTATTAATACAATTAGAAATATACATGTACTTTCATATTTTGTCTAGTTATATCCACTTTGTATTGGACTACAAGGCTACTTGAGAAATACCCTTGCCTTCCACACTGTAAGCTCTGTAAGCTTACCTGACTGTATAAAAATGACCCTATGTGTCCTTTACTCACTATACAGCACTGTGAAATACAATGGAGTTCTATAAATACAAATAATAACAATAATTACATCTGTATCCCCAGTTGGCCTATTGGGAGGACTTCAGTGCCAATCTTTCACAGCCAGCAAGTCTTTGTAAGTAGATTACAGATTATAATAAAAAAAACATTTTTTTTTGCTCAGTCTTGTCTTTTTTTTTCTTTTTAATCTTACAGTCTTGTCTTTGTGTTTACAACTTCTATACTATTAATACTTGAATTGCAGCCTTATTTCTAATGACTCAAATTCATATACTATTCATACACAGAAACTTCTCCATTACAAATGTTCAGTCTGATGATCAGGTTTTAGGATGAAGATGCGGGGGAGCATATGTTTTCTTGCGATAACCGTCTTTGATCTATTTTTTAGCTTTTTTTTCCCCATTACAGAAAACCAGTTAGTGAACAGGCTTTAAGCATTCTAAATTCTATTTAATTGTGCTCGTCAGAGTAGAAGGTGCATTCTCGATCCATTATTGCACAAGTGCTAAGCATTTTATTCATTTTCAAAGTACATTTGCAGCTAAATATATTTGATAGCAATTGGTGTCAGTTGGAGGTGAGCGAAAAAAAAAAAAAACAATATGTGGGTATGAGATTTAAAATTATTCAAGGACTTCAATGAATTACAAGCCAGTATCAATTTCCAGGTCAGGGATATTTTTCCTTAAATTTTTTTTTAAAAGTATATATAAATAAATGAAAAAAATAAAATAAATCAGGATCTAGCAAGTTGTTGTCAAGGACAACCACTAAACCAGCGCTGGCAGAAGTCCAGAACTGTCACAAAACCGAAGCCTGCAGAAGTGGGAGGTAAAATATCACCAAGGATATTTTAACCTTTTCATTGCACTAAAGCCGAGCCATCATTAAAAAAGACAATTGGCAACTTAGATGTTAGATATTCAAATGTCCCAAAATTCAACAGCGTCTAATGTGCAAAAATACCAAGACATGCACCTTTTATAAAAGTATGTTTAAGAATGAACTCCTGGAAGGCTTTATTAACAGTTTGCATTGTAACTAATTATAATATAACAATGTCACGTTAATATTAAACACACCATCCACTGAAATATTATTATTCTTATTCTTATTATTTTAAAGTGCTGTTTTATTACTTAACTGAACAAATAGAAATGTTATATTTTTGGATATATTGTGGCGTGGACTAGCTTTTAAACTGTCTGAACATCATAAGCATTATAGTTAGCAAACACGTGGGATGCTGAGGTTAGCTATGAGTGATCAAGTGCATTATTCATATAATATTTTCAAACATGATGCAACTATACAATACTTGCAAAACTCTGAAATGCAAAATAAAGAGTCAAATACACACTTCTCACTCAATCTGCTTTTTATACAGACCTATTTCAAGAGTGCTGTAAAACAACTCATTCTATTAAACTTCACTTCATCACAAATGGATAAACCATGCAGCAGAGTATTCAGCTTTCTTCTCCTTGTGGGTTAACACATATGAAAAAATTACATACCCCAGAATATCTATAGAACACAACATCAGAATATTTCCCCAGCTAAATCTGCTATTTTACTTACAGAGGGCATTATGTTACATATTTCTATGTCTGAATTTGGAACGTCAATTATTGCTTAGTACAAGAACCCATTTCCTATCATTCTTTCAAAAATGCTTTGAAAATGTCTGGGGAAAAAAATAGAGATTTTGATTGAGAAACATTTTTTAAGCAAGAACAGGAACAATATCTACTGCCATAAAACCATTCCTACCAAATGCTTTTTAAGCAAGGGACAAGCATCCTACTGGGAGAACGCAGGTGTACACACAGTAGCTAATACATATTTTGGCTAGAAAGACTATTCGCTCTAACATTTAGCTTGTACAGAATAGTACGGTGACCCAGATACATTTTGAGCAGGCAAGATTGGGTTACAGTCTATGACTGGTAATGCAAACCAATTTTAACATGTTCAGGAATTACGATCAGCTACAGGAGTAAGACCATACCACGTTTAATTTTTAAAATGATCTCTGTTTATCTATTCAGTCTCCTCATTGCACGGTCAAGTGTGTCTTTACACCATGCAAAAACATTATTTTTTCTGGATTTACTTTTTTTTTTCTAAATATACAGACTGCGACATGCTGGTGTGAATTAGAAACAACATATGTGTGACTTTAGAATTTTACCCTATTAAATTGTTCCTGTTCCACAAAACAAAACAAAAAAAACCCCAAACCCCACAAAGCTTTAATAGTATGATTTAAAGACTATCATCTTTAAAACAAACAGATCAAATGCTTCCTATGTTAGGGGTCATATGTTTGCCCTTGGGGAGTAATTTATAGTATATAGGTGTGAGGATCCCTGACGATCTATACCTAAAAGTAATGTGTTAATTGATTACTAAAATATATAGCAGATCAATTAAATACTATGCTCTCCTGTTTTGCTTTTTTTGTATAAGAAAATGTTTTGTTAGAATCTAGCTGGTTTTTTTTTTTAATAATGTGTCCCATTTTAAAGTTACTATAGTATAAATGTAGCAAATGTTAAATGGACATTTCTTCCTGATTGCACCAATGTAACTTCGCCATCTTGCTGTATACTAGATAACAGATGCTAGCCAATAATTTGGCAAACATATTACATTATAAAAATGAAGGACAACTTAAGCACTTGAAGCTAATTAAACAACAAAGGTCACAGGACCTTTCATGCCCTTGACAAAATAGTTATTTCTTTGCTGAACAAGAACACTGAATTATGAGCAAGTTCCCAAAAATATTACATAGCAAGAATTTGAAAATTCTATTATGTAAGACACATGACAGCCGTGCTTAAAGACTTTAGGATTTATCCTCTTAGTGCCAAATTGTAGTGAATTGATACCTGAATTGCAAAATGGAGGCTAAATAATGAAGCGTTGACTATAACGAAGTTAGAAAATTTAAACAAATTTGCTACATGTCCCTTAGATTAAAAAGTTTGGATTTCAGTTCACTACAATTCTTTGTTTACCGAATAATCCCCCATCTCTAAATACCAACATGAAGGTTTGTGCATGTTGCAAATTTGCCAGAAGTTAAACCTCAGTGCAATCTGATGAACAGGCAACTTGGAATAAAATATGACTGACTGCCCCCTTTCAACAGCATGTACATTTTACAAGTAATATTTTTTTCTCATGATTTTTAAGCTGATGCAGTTCATTTGCCTGGTCCCTTGACTCTAGCCCTAATTATGCCACCTTTTGGTTACAATTCTTGCCTGTCTGACCTTTACAACATGATGACAGCCTCAGGGGTAACACAGAGAGGGCAATAACTGTTTAACTCCCTCCTCCTTAAAATCTGAACACATTCAATACAACAGACACCAAAAATTCTTCTGAAATGACAACCAGTTTATTGCAAACCATAGGATCCACACTGAGCCCAAACACTCTGTCACACAGGAAGATGACAGGGACAGACCCAAACCCACGCCTGGAGATAAGACAGTGATGCTGCCAACTCACACACATTGTGAAATAGCATGCGGATAGATTCACATCCAGAGTAAGATCAAAATAATACAGCTGCTCACAGAGATAACTGTTTTCTCACTTTCTCTCTAATGCCTTGTTATTAATCTACAAATTAAAACGATCACACATCATATACATTCTATTGTTTGCGCTTTTATAAAGACAAGATAAGAAGATTTGAAAAAGAGCAATATAATTATGGATTTCCATTTCAACTAATTTTTGCTTTCCATTTCAAACCATATACATCAGTTCTATTATTTCTGGTACACCGACATCGTCTGTAGTGCTGTACAATGGGCATACAGACAAATAAATGAGAGATAAGGATGTGGTGCTAAAAACTCGCTTAAAATCTGTAGGAAGTTGAGTATTCATGCACAAGGGTAAAGAACTGATCTGGTGGGTAGGAAAGATTGCAAAGCAAGACTTTCTAAATTGGGTATTGTGATAAGTTGACAGCTGAAATTCAAAAGGAAAATGTCTATTGACCTGGCTATTTTGACATAAACTGTACTAATTTCACTAATTTTCGGGCAGGTGATCAACCCGAAAAAGATTCCGCTTATACAGGATTTTATATTTTCTCAATAATATATAATATACATAGTTGATGTTCTGAAAAAAATAGTGACCAGGATAGAGCAAACACCCAGTGGTTATCCCATTATACAGCGCTACAGAATTTGCTGGCGCTATATAAATAATAAAATAGTAAGAATATTAACACATTGGTCACCAACACAAATAAAGTACATTTATAGGTTTTGACCTTGATAGAGCAGTTTTACTCACAAGCCTAGAGCCAATTGGAACATATGGCTCTTATGTGCAGCGCAGTGGGACTTTTTATTTGGATGTCCCCATCCCTCTTGGTATTCCTCCTTGGGTAGAAGATCACAATATTCCAATGTGTTTCCAATGAAGGAACTTTATTGTGAAATAACAGTGAATAAAAAAAAAAAAAAAAAGGAGTATGGAAATAAATATTCCCAATACAAATTTAAAAATGTAGATGAAAAAAGTGTTTATCTCCCCATTACAATCTATTTTTTTTTCCAATTTATATTTTTATAGATTTTTTTACATTTTAAACATTCATTCTCGTCAGAGTATGATATTAGAAAATAAACATTAGAAAATAAGCATCAAACGTATCCTTACATTTGTGGGTAAGCATGCATTTTGTGGGTGTTTTGCCCTCTTTTAGAATGTGGGTGAGGATATACCAGGTTCCCCCTGTCTCCCCAAACTCAGGGACTCAAATCTCGTTGTGTGTTAGTGTTCATGTCTGGGGGTCTGGGTTGTGGGCACCGATTCCAGGTTGTCAGCATTGTCTTGGGAGGACTGGAGTGTAGGAGGGGATGGATCTATGCCATTGGTTATTATGTGCTCTGTCCAATATACTGGGCCCTTATTTAGAGTCTGCAGACATTAAGTTTGGTCGGCTTAACCTGGGTCAGCGACGAGCCCTCTCCTGAGTCTCATTGTGCCCTCATGTCGGTGTTCTTGTTTTTGTCCATGCGCTCTGTAGGGGCTCCCTGGTCCAGGTGGTGAAGAAGTGTCTCTGGGTCATCTGCAGATGTGAGTGCGACTGTTTGATCTCCAAGGTGTACTATAAGGGTACCGTCAGCTCCCCAGCGGTATCGAACCTCTCGGTCTCGCATCTTCTTGGCCACTGGTGCCATTTTTCTCTTCTCTACTAGTGTGGCAAAGGGGATGTTGCTGAAGAATGATATGGAGGCCCCCTCACTTTGTGCACCCCAGCGCCCTGGAGTGGGTCATGATGGCTATGTCTCTCATTGTGATGATAGTGTCTCCCGGGCTGTGTCTTTCTTCTCCACATCTTTTAGCCGCTTCTGCATAGCTCCCATGTCCTGGCGTATTTCCTGGAGGTCATCCTTCCATATTTGTAACATCTCTAAAAGCATAATTTTTATGTCCCCTTTAGTTGCGGGGGACGAGTCCTCGTCAGAAATATGAAGTAATAGAGATACAGTGAGAAAAAAGGTGTGTGTGTGGTAGTTAAAAATAACTACTGGCCACCTAAGTGGAAACCCCTTCTACCACTTAAAATGAAAAACAATATATACATACAATAGGTGGGACACACATCTGGAGATTCTAAAAAACAAGATAAAACATCATAGTGTAATATATCAAAATGCACTGTAATCTGTAGAGATAGAGCAGTTTTACTCACAAGCCTAGAGCCAATTGGAACATATGGCTCTTATGTGCAGCGCAGTGGGACTTTTTATTTGGATGTCCCCATCCCTCTTGGTATTCCTCCTTGGGTAGAAGATCACAATATTCCAATGTGTTTCCAATGAAGGAACTTTATTGTGAAATAACAGTGAATAAAAAAAAAAAAAAAAAGGAGTATGGAAATAAATATTCCCAATACAAATTTAAAAATGTAGATGAAAAAAGTCCAATTAAAAGTCCAATATATAGACTTGGAAATTGGACTTAAATTGGACTTACAGAGTCTATATATTGGACTTTTAATTGGACTTTTTTCATCTCCATTTTTTTTTTTATTTTTTTTATTTATAAATCTTTATTTTCATGCGATAAAAGGACAGACATGTTAATATTGCCGCAATCCATATGTACATGGCTCACCGGAACATGCTACATTAAATATACTGTTAAGATACATTTCGCATTTTTTTTTTTTTTTAAGTTATATTGGGCTGGGATGTTGTAACGTGGGCCTTAACTGTGGAAGTTTTGGGTTCACTCGACTATGTGTGCCAGCGCAGTTACCTTGAAGCCATCTAGCGTGTGGGGCATGCAGTATTCGATAAGCTTTTGTTTGTGGGAGTCAAATCCCCATCTGATCTCTGGTATCTGTTTGGTTATGGTACTCCATATGGTGTCCAGGGCTAGAGCCGTGTTTGGTGTGTGGGGAGTCGTGGCACTCCCTTCAGCGGCATCCTATATGGTTTTAGGTTATGTCTATTATACCTTCCTTCGGACGCTGCATGGCTCTTGCCTGGATTGGAGGTGCGCTGTGTGGCTTAGCTAAGTATAGTGATGAAGGTGGCTGTGTGTAAGCATGCTGTAATAAATGTTTGAGTCTAGTGGGTGTCTAGGTGGGTGGGAGCTGTATGGAAGCCTATCTGCGCCCAGAGGGCAAAGAACCAACGGCGTGAGAGGAGGAAGAAAGCGTTAGACTATGTGTGAGTGTAAGGCTCCCGTGCTGGTAGTACCCTATTACCCCAGGGCGGGGGCGGGGGGGAGGGAGGGAGTTGTCGCCAGAGCCGGCTGGTGGGGCCTCCAATAGGTCGCTATCCCACTATAACAGAAAGAGGTGAACCAGTAATACTAACGCTTGTAAGCGTAACTAAACATTTTAGTAAGAGAGTCTCAGTAAAAGTCCAAAAGTCCCAGACCGAGCGCGTCGTTTCAGGACTTGGTGTCTCCATGGGGTCTGGGTGTAGCCGTTGTTGTTGCTTCAACCCTCCTGGGTCGGTGGCCTGGCAGTGGCGTTGAAATTGTCGGCAGAGTTGGGAGTCCCAATGTCGCCATTAGAGCTGGGCCCTCAGAGGGATCCGTGGCCTTGTAATGTTTGTTGTCTTTGGTAACCCATAGGGTCCCCGGAGTCGACCACTTGTAGGTAATGCCTGCTGCGTGGAGTGGTTTAGTAAGTGGTTGCATTTGTTTGCGCCATAGTAGTGTGGCTCTGCTCAGGTCTTGAAAAAAGGATAATCGGCAATCCTCAAATTCCATAGGAGTCTTTCCCTGGAGCGCTGCTAAAAGTCCCAATTTGTCTGACATAGACTGGCACCGTAATATGATGTCTCGCGGTGCTGCGCTGGGTGCCTGCGGGGATTTCGCAATTCTGTAGACTCCGTCGAATAAGAAGGTTTTGGCTTGTCTGGTTGGAAGTAGTGCAGCTACGAGGCGTCTGATGAAATGTGGTAGTTCCTCCAGTGGGATGGATTCCTGCACCCCTCTGATTTTGACGTTTTTGCGTCTCCCCCTGTCGTCCAGTAGGTTGACTTGTCTGGAGAGGGCAGTCTGTGTGGTGGTTAGTTTTTGTACTTTCTCCCCCAGCTCTTGTAGGCCTTGTTTCAGGGTCTCCACTTCATTCTCTGTAGCTTGTGTACGTAGTGTCACAGCATTTACATCCCCTTTTAGCACTGCCAGGTCAGCCTCCCACATTTGCCTGAGGTTCTGTTGCAGGCTTGTCAGCATGGCCTGGATATCACTCCTGGATGCTGGGGCATTATCCTCCATTACCCGTGGGGGAGCTGCATGACATGGAGTGAGTGGGCTATCAGGTGGTTCTCCTTCCTCTGAGGGCAGTGGAGAGGAGTCCCGATGGGACGTGGTCTGCGCTGCACTTGGGGCCTGCAACATCTGGCCTATGTCGCGCTGGGGCCTTGGGGTATGTGTGGGTGGTTTCTGAGACTTGCGCCCCATCTCACCTGTGTGTGGCAGGCTGTGGTACCAGTCTTCCAGAGCAGGTGAGCCCCAGGGCCAGATTCCCTCCTCTGAGTCTCTCTGCCGTCCGCCCGCGTGGTAGGCCTTACCGCCTCTGCGTCGTGTTTTGGAGCCGGGCGCAAGAAAAAACGGCATCGGCGGCTTCGGCTGGCTGTCCTGGTTTTAGACCCAGCGTCTGTGACCAAGGTCGGTATCGGGTGCTCCCAAATCGGCTGGATTATGAGTGTCCAAGCGGGAGCTCCACTATCGTGCGTCCGCTCGGTTCCGTTGTCAGGCTCCGCCTTTCATCTACATTTTTAAATTTGTATTGGGAATATTTATTTCCATACTCCTTTTTTTTTATTTTTTTTTATTCACTGTTATAAAATGTAGATGAAAAAAGTCCAATTAAAAGTCCAATATATAGATTTGGAAATTGGACTTAAATTGGACTTACAGAGTCTATATATTGGACTTTTAATTGGACTTTTTTCATCTACATTTTTAAATTTGTATTGGGAATATTTATTTCCATACTCCTTTTTTTTTTATTCACTGTTATTTAACAATAAAGTTCCTTCATTGGAAACACATTGGAATATTGTGATCTTCTACCCAAGGAGGAATACCAAGAGGGATGGGGACATCCAAATAAAAAGTCCCACTGTGCTGCACATAAGAGCCATATGTTCCAATTGGCTCTAGGCTTGTGAGTAAAACTGCTCTATCTCTACAGATTACAGTGCATTTTTATATATTACACTATGATGTTTTATCTTGTTTTTTAGAATCTCCAGATGTGTGTCCCACCTATTGTATGTATATATTGAGTCCTCGTCAGAGTCTGCGTCCCGGAGTGTGTCATTGTGTCTGGGAGAGGTGAGTGGCTCCTCTTCCTCCTCCAGGGATTCCTCCATGCGGGCGTGGGCGCCATTTTGGGAGGCGCCGTGGAGTAGGCCTCTCGAACGATAGCCTTATATCCCACTGTTTGGTGGTTTTGGCACAGGGAACTTGCGGTGCTTGCGCCCCATACTGACACTGGGGGGATTGGGGGAGGATGTTGTGGAGGAGCTTAGTTGGTGCTGGAAAATCAGGTATTTTATGGAAAAACTCTGTGTTGAAGCGGAGCTCCACATAAGCACGTCTAGTCGGTCTCTCGGTTCATTAAAATCTATTTTTAAATAATGTTTTGCTATTTTCTGTAGCATAACTTTTCCCTATACCCGCCGATCCCCGTTTTTCACAAAATATCTTTCTGATTAGAAAGTATGCATTGCACTCTGCCAACAAGAGCTCACTGTAAGCTGATGACTTCACTCTATCCCACAGCCAATTATAATACATAGCTAAGGCTGGGTTATATTGCAGAAAGTTGCTAAACATTTTTTTTTCTCGTTAGACAAAACAAAATAGATTTGAATGTATAGAAAAACACTGCCTAATACACGTTATAGATTATGTGGCCTATATTCCTTATAGCCTCTATGATAAATCCTGTGTGAATATTGCAGCTATACATTTGGCCAAATGACGTTAATGAGTCCTATCTAATTCAATTAGCTCTCCAATGGAATGAAGCCAAAAGTCAGCATGTATCTACCTGTCCAGAGCTGTGCTCTCTCTGCCCTCTGTGTACTCATTTATCTGTCCTCTTTGTGATCCTTATGTTTGTTCAAATGTCCATGTGTGAAGTATATTTCCAATTATAAACTAGCTCCTATTTATTCCGAACCATGTTATTGGGGTTCAGAATTTGCAGCAATATCCAATGATAACATAATTTGGTCCCTGAAGCTAAAAGAACCATGATACATGTATTAGACATTGGAGTAGGTGTCTAATAGAGAGGTGATTACACTTCTTAAAAGAGCAAGTGACTATCCAGGTTCTTACACCAGTTCCACTCAGAGGGATGATTGAATCAGAAAAAAGTAATAAAAAGCAGCACCGCCATGAGACCACTGGAGATTTGGTACCCAGCGACATACATGTGTGTACCTTCTACATCCACACATCTAGAGACCATGGCGCAAACAATCAACAATCAAGTGTACAAAGGAAGGGAAGCCTGGCCTAGTAAATGCTCTTTGGCTTGAAAAAGACACATTATGTGTTGAAATGTTGCCTTCTTCACGTTTGATGGCACAATAAACCTCCGTAAGACAATATTGCTGTGTGTGGAGGATTATTTCAATTGATGGTTTATGCTCTAACCATGATAATACAGAGGAATACTGCAAACCTTATAAATCATATAGTATTGGTCATAAAATAGCTATATGTTTTACTCTTTACCCATTCAGCAGATGCTATATAAAGTATTTACTCCAAACAGTTCCATCTGAAAATGAAACCAGATTATATAGTTTTAGAAATACATGTGTTGGGTTCTTTTAATTGTTAGGCTGTTCTAATTTTGTAATATAGGTAATAACTTCCTGTAAATTTCTCACGTACTATCACGCAATTGAAATTAATAGAAAGATGCATCATACAGAGGATGTTCAGTTTTTCATATATGCATGTACATTTTACAACACTATATCAACTTTAATCAAAAACTTTAAGAGCTGATTTAATATTATTTATTTCAGTTCTAAGGATATGCCAGTTATGCATTGGCTCACATTCTGCTAGGAATGCACCAAAACAACGTATAGTGTATAGTGGTTTTTTTTCACATTTCAGTATTTTGCACATGAGAGTAATTTTTGGAACGGAATCTGTGGATTTAAAAAAAAAATCTTAAAATGTAAAATGTATGTAAAAAGCAAATCACATAATTCTGAATTAAATGTACATTTAGTTTAAGACGGTAAAGGGTAAATTTATGTTAAACAGCACTTTAGATTAATAAGGACAATGATATTGAATTGAAGAGAAACATTTTGAGTCAAGTGCTTTTCTTGTATTAATAGAGTAGATTGTTGATTATCTGATCGTCAAGGGGTACATAACTAGCAAGTGATCAATTATGCAAGATAATCACCCTGAATAGAGAGATGATCCACCTTTAGTGATTGATTTTCTGCTAGAATGATGGATTATGCAGGTCAGACTGCAAATCTGTATGCAATGCAGAATTACAGATGATCGTCTTTATTGCTAGAACACTTCATTCAGGAGAAAACACTAGAGATTGTTTAATACTCGTCATGGGTAGGAAGATGCCATAACCTCAAGTCAGTAAACAGGAAATAAAACAGTAATAAAATTATTAACAATTTGGTTCTTAAAGCTTTATTTACAGCACTTTATGGCGCTAATATGGACCCAATGGGCATATACAGACAGGGGAATATCTTCATCAAAGACACAGTGCACAGTTTTGCATTTGTATTCAATATATATCAGGACATTTAATGCAGGATGAGGCAATAGTGGGGTCAGAGGATGCCCTGCGTCACGCACAGACAATGGACAGACTGAAGTGAGATAAAAGACATGGCGTAAAACATTCTTGTTCCCATACATATTTATGATAGATAATACTAATTGACAATGTGCTAGAAGCTTACAGTGGATATACAAACAAATTGGGAGACTAGTGTTTAAAAAAATCTTCTGCAGCTTTCTTCTTAAAAGGATATTGTGTGATATTACACCCTGTGTGCAATGTATATTCTGCTTTTGGGACAGGTTTGAAGCTGTATGATACAGTGATGATTGTATTTATCTAATAAGGCAATTCAGGTAGTGGTGGCACAGGAGAGTAGGTAAAAGATGGGTAATGACTCTTACCTTTTCCTGGATGCACTGTCCTTGTGGAGCATGTAGTATTACACCCCCATACAATCAGGGATGCCCCATTTAATAGGCATTTTAGTGACGAAAGGTAATTTGTTTACACAAGTTTTTGCTAGGTCATGTTTTTCTTATTCGTCTTTTCCTGCTGACATTCAAATCATGTATTGTAGCTTTACCACCATCATTTATGTTCCTGGGACTGTAAAGGTCTTTTAATGTGTACATTTCCTATCTCTGTCTCTTTGTTTTCCTTTGTCTCTCCCCTTTATTCCTGTTTTTCCATTATATCTGTTTATTCTGTAACTTGGTCTAGCCTTTGCTTCTTTTTCTTTTCACATTCTCTCTTTTTTTCTCTCCTATTTCAAGTTGTTTCCCTGAATGCTTTTTAGAAATATCCCCTCTAAGGCTCGTTTTTTCCTGTTATCTGATTCATCCTGTCTGTGAAAGGGAAGCCCAGTGAAAGAGCAGTTTTATATTTTTAATCCCTACTTTTTATGTTTTTATTTTCAACATAAAAACTAGTGGTTTAAAATAATTTGTATTGTAGTACAAATTTCCCCTGTTTTAATATTGAATTTCCACAGAAACCTATCTTTTACTTGATTGTCCATATATAATCCTTGCATATTTCTTGCAGTATTATAAATGATGAATCTACACATATCCTAAGAAATGTCTGTGGTCCGGTGAGAAATTTATCAATCTCCTTTTCATGCTTGTTTGTAGAAATTTGCAAATGCTCCAACAAAGATATAACTAATCTTTCACAGAAGTACCCAAAAATTCTGGATTTTATTAAAGACACAAAGGCTCCTATTATGCTTTCTCTTTCCTTTAATATCCCTCAGCAGCGAAGATGCATACAGAAGAGAAAAATAAACGTAACATTACATAGAATCAGTGCAACCAATCAGCACTCAGCAACTAGTATATAAGGTGTAGCACTCCACAACTCTTCCTCTTTCTTCGTTGCTCCCTCAGACCAGCTAAGTACATTTGTTCTCTCTACTGTAATTTAGAGCTAAATCACTATTTTTACTTTATTATATCTTCTACTATTATGATCATTGGTTACTAGTTGTTTATGTATGTATAGTTTTCCTTACTATCCCTAGATTACCTGGATGACAAAATCTTTGCCCGATTTTATTTCTGAAGGAATATGAACTACGCACATCTTTGTTGCGCCCGTCACCAGAAGGCCCGTTATTCATCTCATTCTAAAGACCTCACGTGCCAGTGTCTACACCTACTCTGGCTTGCTGGGCTAAATGGCTGTTATCCTCGGCTGGAATCGATACCACCATTTTCTCCTCTCACTCAGTCAGAGGCGCTATGGCTTCGAATGCGTCAACAGTAGGTTGTAGACTGGAAGACATAATGAGGGCTGCGGATTGGTCTACGGAATTTACTTTCCGAAATTTCTACTTTAGACCAATGCAACATTTATCGGAGTGGGTTGTGGCTAAGCTTTAAATAGCATAATAGGAGCCTCCGTGTCTTTAATAAAACTCCCAGATTTTATGATTAACATGACGTAAAGTCATGATTTTATTAACGACACAGAGGCGAGTATTATTCCCACCCACAAGTTGGGACGTTGGGAAAACATTTTTTTTCTTCTGAATGTCAACAGGAATTACGGTCATTGAGGGAGGGTCAGGGCCGGCCTTAGGCAATTAGGCGCCCTGTGCAAAAAGTCTTCACGGCGCCCCCCCCACCTCCCACCAAGTTGCCTGAATACAGTAACACACACAGGCACCGGGGATGTGTGTATCACGAGGCAAA
>OW240912.1:286048183-286060146 GCA_933207985.1 Pelobates cultripes
TAGTTTCCCAAGTATTCAAATTTAAATCTTGTATAAAGTACTTTATTACATCTAATGGTGCTAAGACTTTTACACCTTTTAGCAATTTAGGAGTCCATTTTGACCAATAATAGAGCATTAATTTTGTTGTAGAAAGCATGTTTTTGCCTATTGACCCATTCATTAAGGTCTTCCATAAAAACTTTTCTATTAGAGCAGCAGGAAATGCTAGCAGAATGCTTGGTTGTATAGGGAGAGGTATTAGCAGTAGAAAGAGGGAAGTGCTCATGCCATTGTACAGAACACTGGTGAGACCTCACTTGGAGTATTGTACACAGTACTGGAGACCGTATCTTCAGAAGGATATTGATACCTTAGAGAGGGTTCAGAGAAGCGCTACTAAACTGGTTCATGGATTGCGGGATAAAACTTACCAGGAAAGGTTAAAGGATCTTAACATGTATAGCTTGGAGGAAAGACGGGACAGGGGGGATATGATAGAAACATTTAAATACATAAAGGGAATCAACACAGTAAAGGAGGAGACTATATTTAAAAGAAGAAAACTACCACAACAAGAGGACATAGTCTTAAATTAGAGGGACAAAGGTTTAAAAGTAATATCAGGAAGTATTACTTTACTGAGAGGGTAGTGGATGCATGGAATAGCCTTCCAGCTGAAGTGGTAGAGGTTAACACAGTAAAGGAGTTTAAGCATGCGTGGGATAGCATAAGGCTATCCTAACTATAAGATAAGACTAGGGACTAATGAAAGTATTTAGAAAATTGGGCAGACTAGATGGGCCGAATGGTTCTTATCTGCCGTCACATGCCATGTTTCCATGTTTCCATTAAATATGGTTTAGCGCAAGCTTGTTCCAGTTTTAACCATACTGGTGAATTTAAACAGAAAAGTACTGCCAAAGCATAGGACAACATAGATGCCTGATAATATTTAATAATATTAGGAATGCCCAATCCGCCTTGTAGATATGGAAGCTCTGTAAGCCTAGCTGCCACCCTTGGCATTTTTTTTTCCATATATATGAGTTAAACATATGTTGACATTTTTTTAATTCATTTTTTGGCACAGCCATAGGAATAGTTTGAAAAAGATACAATATATGGGGTAAGGCCATCATTTTAATTGTATGTACACGCCCTAACCAAGATGTCCCCAAAACCCCCCAGTTTTTTAGCTGATCTTTTAATTTATGTAATACAGGAATATGATTGTGCTTAATTAAGAGAGAGCTCGTTTTAGTAAGTTTTATCCCTAGGTATGTTAGAAAATCTTTGCGCCAATCGAACGAGTAAGTACCTGCTAATTGATTTATCTTAGCTTTAGGTACACCCAACGGTAACACCTGGGTTTCTTTAACATTATTTTTATAATAGGAGATCATGCTATATCTTTCCAACATTTTTACTAACTACGGTAATGATTCTTTAGGTTTTGATACAAATAAAAGTGCATCATCAGCAAAAAGAGCTAATTTTTGTTCCCCAATCTGGGTTTTTAACCCACATATACCAGCATGTTGTTTTATGTGTCTAATCAAGGGCGCTAAGGTTATTATAAAAATTAATGGGGAAAGTGGGCACCCCTGGCGTGTTCCATTTGAGATCTCAAATTTAGAGGATATAAAACCAGTATTCATAACCTTCGCTGATGGTTTTGAGTAGTAATGCCATAATATTGTTCACAAAGGATTGTGGGAAATTGTATTTCTGGAGGACATGCTCCATATAACCCCAATTCAAGCGATCAAATGCCTTTTCAGCGTCCAAAGCAAGCAAAATCCCTTGGTGATTATTAGTATTTGCCCATTCTATAAGATTAATATAATGTCTTGTATTATGCTCTACTTGTCTACCTGAAACAAAACCAGCTTGCTCCTCTGAAATAAGCCCCAATAGGATCGGTTTTATTCGAGATGCCAATACTTTAGCATATATTTTTATATCTACATTTAGGAGTGAAATGGGCCTGAGGTTGGCGCATTCTGTTGGTGATTTACCAGGCTTAGGAAGGGTTACTATAAATGCCTCTAACATTTCCGGCGGTATCGCACTTGGTGTTTTAAAGCTATTAAAAAGCTTTGTAAGAAATTATGTCAAGATCAGTTCCATTTTGACATATTAATAGTTAGAAAAACCATCTTGCCCTGGTGCTTTATGTTTGGGAAGAGCCAATATAGCTTTGCTATATCCTGGATTGTTGGCGTACCTTGAGGACCAGGTTAGGACCATTGCTAACGAAGATCAGCAAAGAAAGAGGCATGAAAAAAAACAAATAGACTCTGAATATCTGTTTGATGCTTTCCTCCACTCAGAAGACAGCAAGAATTTAAAGGATCACTAAAGTGTCAGGAAAACAAACCCGTTTTCCTGACACAATGTCATCCTTGGGGGACCCTCACCCTTAGGGTCCCCCTCCCGTGGCGCTGAAGGGGTTAAAACCCCTTCAGCAGCTTACCTTAATCCAGCACCGGGCTCCCTCTGCACTAGTGACCTCTCCTCCCCTGCCGACGTCAGCTCCTGAGTGGAGCGGAATGCAAGTGCCGCGCGCGCATTCAAACAGTCCATAGGAAAGCATTTCTTGAATTTTGCATCCAGCATCGCAGAAGCGCTTCTAGCGGCTGTCAGGAAGACAGCCACTAGAGCTTGGATTAACCCTGCTATGTAAACATAGCAGTTTCTCTGAAACTGTTATGGTTACATGTGAAGGGTTAAAACCTGAGGGACCTTGCACCCAGACCACTTCATTGAGCTGAAGTGGTCTGGGTGACTATAGTGTCCCTTTAATCATGGTCGCAATCCAATCAGCTTTCAACTGATGTAAAGTGCTGACTTCCTGTAAAACTAAACCTGGCACATGCCTTTCAAACAAGTTCCGAGATTCTCTGAATATACTATTTTATATAAGATAAACTTAAACTGGATCACCCTATTAAACATTAATAAGTATGTAGGGGTTTAGAAAAATACCCCTCTCTGTCTCATTAGAGATATCTTTGCCTAAAGCTCAAGGAAGCAAGGTGAATGGTTAGTGTAGGACTCACCTAAGAGGTTTGCTTTAACGTGGCAGGTAGGCTTCCATCTAATTGCCATTGGAGTTACTAAACAACCTCCATTTATTTAAAAATGCAAAAAGTATTTGCGAAGAATGCAGGTAAATGGTTTCTTTGGTTTAAACTGAATCATGCCTGTTTTTTTGTTAAAGGGTTTCTTTATGCAGCCTCAACTTCGAACGTGTAGCAGGAATTAGGAAATTGTCATGCTCAGTGTAGCATGCAAACTTTTTGTTGTCAGGTACAAGAAACTTTAAGAGTTCTTTTTGAGTGTGAATTCCCACCGTTGCCCACCTTTACAGCAGAGCGCTAATGTGACTGCGAGAGCCTGAGGTATTGCACCCAGGAAACTGCAGATAAAATCTAAAATTCACAACTCCATGAAGTGATAACAAAATTGTAAAATACCAAAAAAATAACACTTTCAAAATCCATAATCATTAGTTGGTGCCAGTAAATATTCTTTTTAGTATGCTTTCTCTGCAAATCAGACCCCATATGTGTCTAATTACTACACACAGCGTGATGATGCATATTCTGCAGTAATTTCTATTTAATGCTTTAAACTATGAGGTATAGTACGAGACAATGTTGACAGTACTTTCAAAAATAACATTACCCATTAAAAAAAAAAAAAAGAAAAACAACCAATCTGTATTTTTTTCAAATAAGAGATAATTAACAGACAACACTACAACTGGCATAAAACCTTCCTTCAGGCGACACCTAATTTAAGTATTACTGGCACAAACTGGAGACAGATTGGGCATTGCTGCTGCAATATTTACATAGTAGAAACCCACAGTGCAGAAAACATGGGACCCAATGATGCACTAAATTAGCAACAACCATATTCCACTTTTAATTTGCTTTCTCGTATATCCAACTCACTATTGTGCACGTCGTTGCTTCTTAATATTTGCAATTAAAAAGAATTATATAGACATGAAATCGTGACCCAACCTAACACAGGATTAATAGAGCTAACAACCTCAAGTGTGCGCGTTCTGTCAAATTTGACTAGATTTCAGTTTTGCCAGATGAATACTCTGCTGAGTAGGGTTAAGAAGGTCAATAGCCTTCTCATGGAAATGCATGCCACAAATGGAAAACTACATGTTGTATTTATAAAGACGGGAGAGGAACTTCTATGACACAAATTAGGATACAAAAGATTCGATGGCATGATAAAATAAATAAGATAAGATAAGGTGAGAGAGAAAATCATAGAAAAGAAAACATACAAAAAAGGGAATGCATATTAAAATAGGGAAGGAGCAGAGATTGAGAAGATAATACGGTACTGGGAACAAAGATGAACCATTTCAGCAGAGATAGATAACTTGAGGGGGAGGAGAAGTAATGTATTTAAAAAAGGCAATGTTTGAAGCTCTGATCTTTCAAGAACCACAGATTGCAGCATGGACTTTACAATGCAAGCTGGACACTGGAAGTAATAACAAATCTGTTACCAAGAAACATGACACATCCAACTAATATTCATTTTTACCTTTCCTAATCTTTGGTGCTCTTGAAAAGCAGAAATCAATTCATGGGCCCATTTTATTTTGTCAGCGCTCGGAGTAAACTGCTCTTGGACAATAGGAATCTGGCTCGGGTGAATCACCTGCTTACCTACAAGAAGATTAATAACACCAGAAACATGAATCAACAACAGATGTTCACGCAAAATGTGTCAAACATTTAAAGATGGAGAATGCCTCCTGGACTAGACATTAAATAATAACAAATAATTACTGTAATGGCTTTCTTTTTTTTTTATCAGTGGCACTCCAGAGCAGCATGAATCCATTCCTTGTGCACAGGCGGCCTGGAAGGATAAATGCAGCCCTGACTCAATTCAGAGCGGTTTAAATGAATACAAATAATCAGTTCTGTTTTAAAGCAAACAAAAAAGGAGACCCATTTTATTTTACTTGATTGTCTAGTTGGCAGAAAGGGGTTGATAGCCGGAATAAACCCCTTAAGGAGTAGAAGGGCTCCAGGTGCTATTAACCAGGTTAAATGTGAAGATGGGTAAGGGGAAGAAAAAAAACAAACAGTATAAATTGAGGCCCTCTGTTCCAGAACACAAATAAATAAAAGAAAATATATATCCTGTATTTTTGTAACTGTTTACCCTTTGTAATAAAATCTCATAAATTAATAAAACAAACTATACCCCATTCATCACACAATGTGTGTATGTTATGCTGCATGGCTACAGATATATTTCTACTCCTGTTATTTTGAAGTGAATGATTTTGCTAGCATTTTCAGTTTTTTTGGCTCTTACTAATTTAAGAAACATAGAGAATAAAACAAAGCAAGCAAGTGTTTTACAGATGTTTAGTTTCAGTTTTTTTTTTTATTCTTTAACCGGTTTACTTCGCCACGACAGCTGAAGCAAGCAATGCAGCAACATTAATTTACATGGCATATCAAAACAGCAAATTTTTATATTATAGAGAAAAACACGTTAATAACAACAGTTTATATCACAAGACCTGCTTTCCACCGTAAGTTAGGCGTATAGAGCTTTGTCTAAGAAGGTCATAGACAAATTATTAAGAATGGTAAATAACGATTGGAGACAAGAGTAAGCCCCCAGGGAGGTCCAAGGCTGGCGACACTCAGAACGTGGGACATCAGCATCCATGCTATGTAGGGTTTAGCAGGGGCAGCAAGGGGGGGGTTACCTTAAAATAATAGGCAGCGTGCCTAATGATACAGTTGCTTAGCGGCCGAGTAGGTTGCCCGTTTTTATGAAAACCTTAAGGAAACAATCAAGCAAACCACACTCGCCTCTGCTTGTATTCACATAGTATTATTATCCTGCATAGTGGCTAATCCATGTATAGTGTTGATGGGCAGTGAGTACTTGTTTTAGTTAAGCATCTGTGTCTACATTCCGGAAAGAGACAATTGCAATATGCATGAAACAGTTTAGGCCTGGAGAACTGCGCATTATATAGTATATGAGTTGGCGAACAGGCTAGGTCTACTCAATGACTGTCAATACTAGAGCTTAAAGTTCGCCTCACCACTGGTCCCTGCACAATAACAGCTGAGAAAAAAAAAAATGAAATACATAAATAATAACAAAACACAAGAGCATGGCTTATAAAAGAAAATTAGTATAAATCTGCTCTAATGGTGGCTATCTAAAACTTTCAAGGCTTAAATATTAGACAGCAAGCCAATGCCCATTAGAAGGTCACCGGTCAGCCGATTCCTAGGCTCGGGAAGGACCCGGAGTGTGTTGGTGGGAAGTAAAATGTCGCTGACAGAGTTGGTTGCTCAGGCTGGTATTGCATGCCGCTGATGCCCTCCGTGGGTATCCTGTGTTCCTGTATCACAGCAAGGCATTTCGGGTCTCTGCGCCAGAGTGTCAGTGGAAGAGGCCGGCCTGCTTGTCGGATCCGGAGCTGTTGTGGAGCAGGATTTCGCTGCCCTGCAGACCCAGGCGCTATCAGGTGTGGGGAATGAGCTGGTTTTTTTATGCTTCTCTGGCATGTCTTGCATCTTTGTCTCCTATAGGGTTTTACCCTCCTGTGCTGGGGTCGAGTGCGCAGCGTGGTCCGCTGCTATGATGAGGTCTGTCCCGCGTGCTGGATCTGTGGAGCGTGCTGCCGGGTTAAAGGCTGCTTCTCGGGTGGGTGGCTGCTTGGTCGCCATGAGGTGAGTGGTTGTGTCCTGCCCTCCAGCTCGTGCCAGAAATTGGCGATTAGTGTGTCCAGCTGTTGTAGGATTCCATGCTTTGAGTCCGTAGGGTTGAGGAGACACGTGGCGTCTGCCACACTGGGTTGGAGGCGTTTTTGTGGTGCTTCGCCCTGGACCCCCTCTATATCTTGATTTATACACATTTAATAAACAATTTCTGTATTCCTACTCACTAAATCATTGCAGTTGGATAAAACCCAAAGGGTTACTCCAAGTACAATGAGCACTTTACTGATTTAAAGTGGTTATGGTGCATGGAGCCTGTCTTTGCAGCATTGCACAGTGAAACACTGTAATACAGATTTAACAACCTTTTCTGCTGGATGTGAAACTCCTGTTCCAGCAGTGTCATTATGATGTCATAAGCTAGCTTAGAACAAGAGTTCCGGGTTGTCTGACATCAATTCTGTGCATACTGGATACATGTTATCAGCACACACATCATGCTAGCAAAGGAGACAATGAAATGCCCCCGTCACCTGGGCTGCTCAAGTCCTCATCTCAGCCTCTCTTCCAGGGTGTCCCTCCCCACTCAGGCTGCTGGAAGAACTTGGCTTGAGCACCGGATAAAGGTGAGTTTTTACTATTTTTGTTTCTTTCCTTTTTGGGTGGGTGGGGTGGGAGGAATAGGAGTAAGAGGTGCTCCATCCACCAAAACCAGTGTTTTTATTAAAAATACAATTATTATTTTTTGAGTAACCCTTTAATCCTAATCTAAATGTAAATGTATTTACTAGGGACCTTCTCTAATATGTACATTACATTGTGTTTAACACAAACAAAACCTCAAAATGATTCACAAATTGTATATAGTTTCAAGTGTAAAATGAAAGGTAAAATATGTTGTTTTAAGAAAACAAGGGTAAAAGCTTTGCAAATTTCCATTATGTCCAGGCTATGGCATTACCTGGTTCTGCCTCTTTTGATGACATTGCCATTACAGCATGCCTCAATAGCACAGTATCATTCATTACCGGCGGGCGGCAACACCAGTGTTTATAAAACAGCAATTGAAAATATATGTAATTAGACTTTTTTAGAGATGTATTAAAAGCCCCACTTTCACAAAGTTCCTAAGATAATATATACCTCAAAAAGGTTATAGATAGGATATAGACTCGGCATACATAGGATATAGACTGGGTATATATAAGTTATAGACTAGTCATTGATAGGATATAGATTGGGCATATATAAGATATAGACTGGGTATATATAGGATATAGACTGGGCATGTATAGGATATAGACTGGGTATATAAGATATAGACTAGTCATTGATAGGATATAGATTGGGCATATATAAGATATAGACTGGGTATATATATATAGGATATAGACTGGGTATATATATATAGGATATAGACTGGCTATATATAGGATATAGACTGGGTATATATAAGATATAGACTAGTCATTGATAGGATATAAACTGGGTATATATATAGGATATAGACTGGGTATATATATAGGATATAGACTGGGTATATATATAGGATATAGACTGGGCATGTATAGGATATAGACTGGGTATATAAGATATAGACTAGTCATTGATAGGATATAGATTGGGCATATATAAGATATAGACTGGGTATATATACAGGATATAGACTGGGTATATATATAGGATATAGACTGGGTATATAAAGGATATAGACTGGGTATATATATAGGATATAGACTGGGTATATATATAGGATATAGACTGGGCATGTATAGGATATAGAATGGGTATATATATAGGATATAGACTGGGTATATATAGGATATAGACTGGGTATATATATAGGATATAGACTGGGTATATATATAGGACATAGAATGGGTATATAAAGGATATAGACTGGGTATATATAGGATATAGACTGGGTATATATATATGGGATATAGACTGTGTATATATATGGGATATAGACTGTGTATATATATAGGATATAGACTGGGTATATATAGGATATAGACTGGGTATATATATATAGGATATAGACTGGGTATATATATAGGATATAGAATGGGTATATAAAGGATATAGACTGGGTATTTATAGGATATAGACTGGGTATATATATAGGATATAGACTGGGTATATATATAGGATATAGACTGGGTATATATAGGATATAGACTGGGTATATATATAGGATATAGACTGGGTATATATATATAGGATATAGACTGGGTATATATATAGGATATAGAATGGGTATATAAAGGATATAGACTGGGTATTTATAGGATATAGACTGGGTATATATATAGGATATAGACTGGGTATATATAGGATATAGACTGGGTATATATATAGGATATAGACTGGGTATATATATATATAGGATATAGACTGGGTATATATATAGGATATAGACTGGTCATTGATAGGATATAGATTGGGAAGAAATGAGAACTAAACGTGCATATAATAATTTGCTTTAATGATCTGACACCCCTCCCCTAAAAAGAAACACCCATACAAAGCTCAAAACAGTATGACTATTCCTGTCTCTTCTAGTGCCAATGAGAGAGCATGTATTTTTCTCAAGTTTCATCTAGTGTTTTGAGACCATTTTAAAATAAGTCATTGATACAGCGTTAGAGTAACTCTGTAAAAGCCCATATCTGTATAATACAATGTATTCAGAATACATTCAGACTCCTTCATTTTTTTTCACTTTTTTATGTTGCAGCCTTATCGAACAATTATTCAAATTATATTTTCTTTTCACGCCAATCTACACTAAATACCCTGTGATGACAAAGCAAATACAATTTTTTCACAAACTGAAATATCACATCAACATGAGTGTTCAGCCCCTAATACAGCACCTTTACCAGTGATTACAGCACCAAGACTTTATGGTTAGAATGTGGCAAGTTTTGCACACCTGGATTAGTGCCATTTATCTCTACAGATCCTGTCAAGCTCTGTAAGGTTAGATGGGGACAGCCAATGGACAGCTATTTTCAGGTCTCTCAGGAGATGTTCAATTCAATTCAAATCTGGACTCTGGTTGGGCCACTTAAGGACATTCACAGAGTTGTACTTAAGCCACTCTTGCGTTGTGATGACTGTGTGCTTAGGAATATTGTCCTGTTGAAAGGTGCACAGTGCTCAGTTTGAGATCTGAGCACTTTGAGCCAGGTCTTCATTAACGATATCTGTATTTGGCTTTATTCAGCTTTCTCTCAACCCTGACCTGTCTTCCAGACTGGCTGCTGAAAAACACTCCCAAAGCATGATTCTACCACCACTGTGCTTCACTGGTGGGATGAGCGGTGCCTGGTTTCCTTTAGACATAACACTTTGTATTGAAGTCAAACTGTTTAATCTTCATTTCATCAGACCAGAGGACCTTGTTTCCCACAGTCTGAGAGTCCCATAGGTGCTTTTTATTTTTGCAATTTCTGCAAATTCCAATCATACTTACATGTATCCTGCAGTGAGGAAAAGCTTCCATCTGACTAGTCTGCCATAAAGACCAGATCTGTGGAGCGTTGCAATGTTGCAAGTTTTTCTGATCTGCTCAAATGATATCTGGTGCTCACCCAGAATGATCATCAGGTCAGTTTGCTTAGTTTGGCTGGGCAGCCAGCTCTGGGAAGAGTCCTGGTTGTTTCAAATTCTCCCGTTTAAGAATTATGAAGGCCATTGTGCTCTCGGGGACCTTTAATGCAGCAAAAGCTTTTTTGTAGCCATACACAGATCTATTCCTTGACACAATCCTGTCTTTGAGCTCTGCAGACAGTTCATTTGAGTTTGTAGCTTGCTTTTTGCTCTGATTTGCATCTAAAGATGTGAGACCAGTGGCGGATCCAGAGCCTGATCTCGGGAGGGGCACTTGTAGATTATTTAAAGAAATAATCCAGACACAATAACAACTACAGCTCAGTGTAGTGGTTATGGTGTCAATAGTGCCGGGACCCCCTCCCAGAGTAAGTAGTCAAACCGTTTAAGAACAGTTTGACAACTTACCTGAGGTCTGCTGGGAAATGGGGCAGTAGCAGGGCATAGGAGCAGTGGTGTGTGAGTGGTGCAATGTGTAAGGGGTGCAGTGTGTGTGTGTGAGGGGGACAGTGTGTGAGCAGTGTGTGTGTGTGAAGGTTGTAGTGTGTGTGAGGGCGGCAGTGTATGTGTGTATGGGGAGCAGTGTGTGTGTATGGGGGGCAGTGTGTGTGTGTGTGTGTATCGGGTAGTGTATGTGTGTAGAGTGTGTGTATGGGGGGCAGTGTGTGTATATGAGGCAGTGTATGTGTGTAGTGTGTGGAGAGTGTGTGTATGGGGGCAGGGCAGCATGTGTGTATGGGGGACAGTGTATCGGGTAGTGTATGTGTGTAGAGTGTGTGTGTGTCGGGGTGGTGTATGTGTGTAGGTGTGTGTGTATGGGGGCAGTGTGTGTGTATGGGGGCAGTGTGTGTGTATGGAAGTGACGGTGTGTGTGTGTGTATGGGGGCAGTATGGGAGGCAATGTGTGTGTATGGGGGGCAGTATGGGTATGGGGGCAGTGTGTGTGTATGGGGGGCGGTGTGAGTGTATGGGGCGGTATGGGTGTATGTGGGGACAGTATGGGTGGCAATGTGTGTGTGTGTATGGGGGGCAGTATGGGTGTATGGGGGACAGTATGGGGCAATGTGTGTGTATGGGGGGCAGTAGCAGGTGTATGGGGGGCAGTATGGGGGCAATGTGTGTATGGAGACATTATGGGTGTATGAAGGGGGCAGTATGGGGATCAGTGTATGTGTGTAGAGTGTGTGTGTATGGGGGGCAGTGTGTGTGTATGGGGGGCAGTGTGTGTGTATGGGGGCAGTGTGTGTGTGTATGGGGGCAGTATGGGGGGCAGTATAAGATTGGCAGTGTGTGTGTGTGTATGGGGGGCAGTATGGGTGTATGGAAGGGCAGTATAGGTGTATGGGGGGCAGTATGGGTGTATGGGGGCAGTATATGGGTGTATGGGGGCAGTATGTGTGTGTATGGGGGCAATGTGTGTATGGGGGGGCAGTATGGGGATCAGTGTATGTGTATAAAGGGTAGGGGGGCTTTTTAAAAAAAAAAATATATTTTTTATTTAGTTTAATATAAATAATCATTATGTCCCCCCTCCCTTCTTACCTTTACTTGGGAGGAGGGGGGACATTTCCCTTGTGGTCCGGTGGGGGATTCATTGGTGGTCAGGTGGTGAGAGTGAACTCT
>OW240912.1:286060246-286077029 GCA_933207985.1 Pelobates cultripes
TTTCATAATATGTCTAAAAGCACCAATAAAGTCTCAAATAACAACCCTGGCCTGCTCAAGATCATGACAATAACAGTGTAAATTTGCTGTACCCTCAAAATAACTCAATACACAGCCATTAATGTCTAAACCATTGGCAACAAAAGTGAGTACACCCTTAAGTGGAAATGTCCAAATTGGGCCAAATTAGCCATTTCCCCTTCCCGGTGTCACTCGTTAGTGTTACAAGGACTCAGGTGTGAATGGGGAGCAGGTGTGTAAAATTTGGTGTTATCGCTCTCTCACACTCTCTCATACTGGTCCCTGGAAGTTCAACATGGCACCTCATGGCAAAGAACTCTCTGAGAGTCTGAAAAAAAAGAATTGTTGCTCTACATAAAGATGGCCTAGGCTATAAGAAGATTGCCCTGAAACTGAGCTGCAGCACGGTGGGCAAGAGCATACAACGGTTTCACAGGACAGGTTCCCCTCAGAACAGGCCTCGCCATGGTCGACCAAAGAGGTTGAGTGCACATGCTCAGCGTCATATCCAGAGGTTGTCTTTGGGAAATAGACGTATTAGTGCTGCCAGCATTGCTGCAGAGGTTGAAGGGGTGGGGGGTCAGCCTGTCAGTATATGCCACACACTGCATCAAATTGGTCTGTATGGCTGTCATCCCAGAAGGCAGCCTCTTCTAAAATGATGCTCAAGAAAGGCTGCAAACAGTTTGCTGAATACAAGCAGACTTAGGACATGGATAACTGGAACCATGTCCTGTGGTCCGATGAGACCAAGAAAAACTTATTTGGTTCAGATGGTGTCAAGCGTGTGTGGCAGCATTAGGTGAGGAGTACAAAGACAAGTGTGCCTTACCTACAGTCAAGCGTGGTTGGAGTGTCATGCATGAGAGTTGCCGGCACTGGGGAGCTACAGTTCATTGAGGGAACCATGAATGCCAATATGTACCGTGACATACTGAAGCAGAGCATGATTCCCTCCCTTCGGAGACTGGGCTGCAGGGCATTATTCCAACAGGATAACAACCCCAAACACACCTCCAAGACGACCACTGCCTTGCTAAAGAAGCTGAAGGTAAAGGTGATGGACTGGCCAAGCATGTCTCCAGACCTAAACCCTATTGAGCACCTGTGGAGCATCCTCAAACGTAAAGTGGGGGAGCGCAAGGTCTCCAGCATCCACCAGCTCTGTGATGTCGTCATGGAGGAGTAGAAGAGGACTCCAGTGGCAACCTGTAAAGCTCTGTTGAACTCCATGCCCAGGAGAGTTAAGGCAGTGCTGGAAAATAATGGTGGCCACACAAAATTGCCACTTTGGGCCCCATTTGGACATTTCCACTTAGGGGTGTACACATTTTTGTTGCCAACGGTTTAGACATTAAAGGACCACTATAGTGCCAGGAAAACATACTAATTTTCCTGCCTCTATAGTGCCCTGAGGGTGCCCCCACCCTCAGGGTCCCCCTCCCGCCGGGCTCTAGGGGGTGGAAGGGGTTAAACTTACCTCTTTCTGCAGCGCCGGGCGGGGAGCTCTCCTCCTCCTCATCGGCTGAATGCGCATGCGCGGCAAGAGCCGCGCGCGCATTCAGCCAGTCCAAAGGAAAGCATTTACAATGCTTTCCTATGGACGCAAGAGTCTTCTCACTGTGAAAATCACAGTGAGAAGCGCGGAAGCCCTCTAGCGGCTGTCAATGAGACAACCGCTAGAGGCTGGATTAACCCATAGGTAAACATAGCAGTTTCTCTGAAACCTCTATGTTTACTGCAAAAAGGGTTAACCCTAGCTGGACCTGGCACCCAGACTACTTCATTAAGCTGAAGTGGTCTGGGTGCCTATAGTGGTCCTTTAATGGCTGTGTGTTGAGTTATTTTGAGGGGACATAAAATGTACACTGTTATACAGGCTGTACACTTACTACTTTACATTGTAGCAGAGTGTCATTTCTTCAGTCTTGTCACATGAAAAGATTTAATAAAATATTTACAAAAATGTGAGGGGTGTACTCACTTTTGTGAGATACTGTATATATATTATTTTTAGGACTATCTCTGTATTTCCAGGCTTCAGTTTGTTAAGGATCCTGGTTTACTTATCATATCTTTTATATATTATAGTTACAACCATGTAAAGCAATCACATGTGATGTCTTACTGCCTTATCCAAATACTGTGTGACCTGCTACGAGTCTCCCCTCTGTGCACCATCTGCTCATATACAATGCTTCCTGTGAATTTGCAGCACATCAGAAAATAATACTTGCATATTTTTTATTATTTCTCTCACTAGATACATTTAGATATATAGTTAAATGACTCACGTTTTATTGGGTACATGAATAACACAGAGTTTTGTATTGAATAATGATTAACAATAACAGATTTTAATTTATTAAAAGAAGTGATCTTTATCCAAGAAATGCAAAAACACAATGCACGAAATTTCAGGCTTACTTGGACACAGCGGTCAGTTTAAGATTTGGGTTTATTTTTTTATTAACAGTTAATTTCAAACCTTATACATTGCACATGAAAATGCTAAAAAATAAAAAAATAAGTTTGAAAACTCATCTAAAAACTTTCAACTGAATATATAAAATTATAGATGATATCAGAAATCTAAGTCATTTTAAAAATAGCACAAGACACAAAGGGCTATTATAACTGCAATTGGACTAAACCCAGGCTTCAATTCCATTCTATCAGCGAAACACAGCCAAAAATCATTGACTGTCTCTACAAATATTTTAATGAAATGTTATTAGCCAAACCTGATAAATGGATTAACTGCTCAAGAAATATTGTTTGATAAAATTTTTTGATTACCAATTCTGGTAGTCATTAAAATTTTTTTAATTTTTTTAAAAATTAAAATAAGAAATAAGAAATATAAGGTCAATGCCCCCACCAAGTCTCCACACAAGGCATCTTGCAGCCGCTTAATAGATAGCTCCTTAATTCCCACGGTATTAGGGAGCTATCTACCAAAAGGCCGAAAGACCTAAATCGGTCTTTCAGCCAAATTTACTAATATTAAGTAAAGATTACTTAGTATTAGTAAATTCTGGCCCTACTTGCTATAGCGCGAATAGTAGCATGTCTACTAAACAGTGAGCACCCTGCTGCTCACTGTTGTAAAAAAAGCCCCCTAGTGTGCCCCCTCCCAAGTCGCGCTAGTGGGGGCTATTAAACTGAACGGGGGACCTAGCGTACCCCCCCGGCCCTGACCCTTGAGTGGTGGGTGGGGGCCCTAAATGAAAATGGGGAGGGGGACCTATTGTCCTCTCCACGGCCCCCACCCATAAGCGGCGGGTGGGGGCCCTGAATGACAATGGGGTGGGTTCTATTATCCTCCCCCCACGGCCCCCACCCCTGAGCGGCGGGTGGGGGACATTAAATAAAATGGTGGGGACCCTATTGTTCTCCCCCTGACCCCCACACATGAGCAGCGGGTGGGGGCCCTAAATAACAATGAGGGGGACCTATTGTCCTTCCCCCCTCAGTCCCACCCAGGGATGAGAGGTCAGCAGCGCCAAGGGAGGCGCTGGATTAAGGTAAGTGGATGGTGGATTAAGGTAAGTGGATGAAGGGGTTTTAACCTCTTCAGCACCAAGGGAGGGGGGCACTCCAAGAGCCTACAGTGCCAGGAAAATGGGTTTGTTTTCCTGGCACTATAGGATCCCTTTAACTCTTTCTTTCCTGTGCTTGGCTTTTCAGACTCAACAGTCATTTTTACAAATGCCCTGCCCTGTCCTGTGTGGCATCATGGACTTTGAGAATTGTCCCTGGTATATATTACTATCTTATGCTTTATTCATCAATTCATTTTCACTTAGTATATTCTAGTAAGTTCTGTCTTAGATCTAGCTTTTAGTTTCTACTTTTATAATGGCTACACAGCAAAGTCACATGATTTCTTTTATATGTTTCCCAATAAGATAGTTGTCTACAGTTTTATAACAGTATTCACATGTTCATGTATTTCCTAATCTTTTCCCAGTCTAACCATATTTCCTAAACTGATACAGCATCCTTTCTTAAATTGATCTCTTTTGCAATTTCTGTAATGAAATCCGGATACCTTTGCATCTCTTTTTCTGATATGACTTATCATCTAGCAGACTTGTAATTTCTTCTACTTTCTATCCAGATTTAGCCTTTGCAAATTTCTGCTAACCATTTACTTCTATTTATTTCCAACAGTCTTGTTTGGGTGTTTTTGGTTAAGCAGCAGTAATATTTCAGTTATGTAGTAAGAAAGAACATGAGCAGGTTTTAAACCTCCATACATTTTAAACATTCATAAATTAATCTAGCGACCGGGTACTACAATGCAGTAAGTTGAATTTCCTGGAATGTTTTTTAAATCCTTCCTAGACAATTCCATCCTCATAGCATGGAGCATTACGCTACAGAAATCACAGGACTAGAATATGAATACACAGACATTACTGCCATGAATACATGGTTTCTACTCATAAGCCCTGCAGAATTTAAATATTGATATAGATCACCAGGCAGTGGCATCTCCAGTATTCATATTTAGGGGGGGAATATGGGGGACCAGGGACAAAGGTATGGGGGCAATTACAAAACGCGTGTGTATGTGTGTATATGTAATTAACACTTTTATATAAATATTTCACATAGAAATGGTCACTTAACAGTGTATTCTCTACACTCAGAGTTTAAGCTTTTAAAATGATACAAAGTTGTATTTTGAAAGGCTAACTCAAATTAACTTTTCCTGTAAGAAGAGCAGATTTAGCTCTACTTTCATGACCAGCTAAAATTTGTTGGCACTAAAGTTTGTGCCCTGACCTATAGTTGGCGAATAGTATACCAACACAAACTAAAATTACTTGTTTCATCTCATGCTCACAATATGGAATCCTGGGTACATGCATATCATTTACTCAAAAGCTTCAATATAAGTTCACGTTACTTACAGTAGTGGTGCCACTATCTGGAGTGTCTACTCTGCTCACTCAGTCCCTCTGCAAATTGCACTCTAAGGTAGGCAAGGTTTCACACTTTATGTGGGGCCGCACTGCAAACTGTCTGCAATCTCTGGTAAGTAAGGTGACACTGTCACACCACTGTCTGCAATCTCAGATGTACGTGTGACTGTCATACCACTCACTGTCTGCAAACAGGGGTAAGTAACCTTTGTTACACTCACACCACTCGCTGTAAGAACTGCAATTAATTCACTTTTCACAGAACCTAGATGTGGCACGGGCTGCTGGCCACAATACCTGCTCCTCTCTGCTTGCTCTGCTCCTCTCTGCTCCTCTCTGCTTGCTCTGCTCTGCCTCCTTTGCTCTTGCTCCTCTCTGCTTGTTCTATGCCTCTCTGCTTGCTCTGCTTCTATTTGCATGCTCTGCTTTTGTTCCTCTCTGTTTGCTCTGCTCTTGCTCCTCTCTGCTCCCATTTACTTGCTCTGCTCCTCTCCTCTCTACTTGCTCTGCTTCTCTCTGCTCTTGCTGCTCTCTGCTTGCTCTGCTCCTCTCTACTTGCTCTGTGCTGCCTCCTCTCTGCTTGTTCTGCTCCTCTCTGTTTGCTCTGCTCCTGCACACATGTTGTCTACTACAGACACACCCATACACGCACACTGCCTAATACATACATCCATACACACAAACATCTATACACACATATTGCCCAATACATAGACCCATAAACGCACACTGCCTAATACATACACCAATATTTGCACACTGATTAATACTTACATCCATACATACATACTGCCTAATACATCTATACACACATACGGCCTAATACATACATCCATATACACATACTGCCTAATACAGCCATCTGTACACACATATTGCACAATACATACATCTATACATACATATATTGCCTTACATACACCCATACACGCACACTGTCTAACACAGGGGTAGGCAACCTATGGCACTAGTGCCATACACGGCACTCAAGGTGTCTTTGCACGGCACTCAAGGCTGCTAGAGCCAAAAAGGCTCTGGCCTATCAGAAGTCCCAGTGAAACTTCAGATATCTGCTAATACGAAAAGGTGGTGAAGGACAATCCTCAATTAATGCATTGCAGCACATAGAGGAACTGATCTCAGATCACTTCCTTCCAGCACTTGTGAATGGGAATCCACACTGTAGTAGAGCAGCCTGCAGCTGCTGTTACTGCTCCTGTCCTTGACCTGTACCTGGCCAGACTGGTCCCCACTGGAACCCAGGGAAGCCACCCACACTGCTAGATATATAAAGAAATGCAGAATAACCCTCCCCTCATACAAATAATACGAACAGCCCACAAACAAACATACACACAATTCGCACAAACATAACCCGCTAACAATCCACATACATGCACACAACCCCACACGCAGCCTCTCACATGCAATACCCCAAACAGCCCACACACACTACCAAACACACAATGTGACATATCCATCCACACACATTTCCACAAGCAGCCCTCATACACAGCCCACATTTATATGTCTCATACACGATACCATAAACTACTAATGAACATATTCAATCTAATCACTCATATACACACAAATACAATGATACAAAGCAATTACAGTATAAATAACACAAGCAGAATACGGCAACATACACACGTCAATTAAAAAAAAAAATATATAGGATCGGCACGCTATGGGACATCAAAATCCTATATCGACACAGTGCTGCTAAAAGGTTGCCTACCCCTCGTCTAATACATAGATCCATACACACATACTGCCTAATACCAGACATCCCAAGTCTCCCGGTAGTTCCGGGAGACTCCTGCATGATGAATGTGGCTCTCTGACACCAGGAGATCATACACAATATCCCGGAAATTACACACACAATCTAATGTGTGTGTGATTTTCATTATATTGTGTATGATTTGCGCCCCCTAACACACCCATACAACTCATTAAACAAGGGCCCCGTGGTTTGCTGGCCCTTCAAGAGCCGGGCCCCTGTGATATCAGCTGGCAGGGAGGAAGTGATGACACCCTATCACTTCCTCCCTGCTTAACAGAGAGGAGGCAGCAGCATGGAGGTAGAGGAAAGGGCTGGAGTGAGCGCTGCTGCATGCTCACTCCCATCAGCCACAGCCAGCATCCGAACTATCAGCAAGCCACCTCCTGGACACAAAGGTAAGCTAACAGGAAGGTGGCTGCAAATCTATAAAGTATGACTTGTGTGCATGTCAATATGTGTGTGTATCTGAGTGTATGTGCCAGTATATGTATCTGTGTGTGTGTTTCAATGAGTGTTTCTGTGTTTTAGTGTGTGTATCTAAACACACATCTCACTAACACACACTTAAGTATACACACACAATGTCACACACTCACTAACACACACTGTAATTAAGTATACACTCAATAGCACACACTCTTACTAACGTATACACAATGTCACTCACACCAGTTTATAGTCATACTTTATTTACACACACACACACACACACACAAAATCAGCCCCTTTAGGCTCCAGTGCTTTGGAGGAGGAACCATTCTCCAGCCTGCAGGAAGTCTCCCCTATGTTTCTGCTGGGGTAGCAGGAGAGCGGTGCACTGTAAGTGAGCACAGCCTGCTTCCTGCTCCCGCCTCCCTCCAGTGTCTGTCCAGTGTCTGTCCAGTGTCTGTCCGTGTTTACAGTCTTCCCCTGCCTGCAGGATCCATCTGCTCAGGGGCTGGGCTCTCAGCAACATGCAGGTAGCCCAGTGAGCAGTAACTTCACTTTCAATTGGGGGGGGCACAGCTTGATCTAGGTGGTGACGCCACTGTCACCAGGACATTCCAGTAATAGTAAAACTAAACAAAACGTCATCACTCCAGTGCATTCCTCCAAGACCCAGAACAAGGAGAAGCTGACCAGGGGAGGAGAAGGAGAAAAAGATGCGGCTTGATAGTTGAGCACAAATTTGTGGGTTTAAAACTTTTATCGGTTCCCACTTTAAATGGCTGAAGCCTTTTTAACTGTGTTTTATTTAACATGTTAATAAATTGTGGTATGCTATATTAATTTGGAATAAAGTATGTTTACTAAACCTCTACAGTTGCATCGATGAAGACAAAGTGTGACTTTATTTCTATCACTCTCTGGATGCATATCAATAGGAGTTGAACTGCTGCCACACACAGGTTGGATATTTGAGGTGAGAATATCCCTTTTGTGGGCATAACATTTTTATAGATTTGTTTTAAATACAATTTGCTGCATGTGAGAATGGGCAGTGTGAGGCTCACTTGATTGTTTAATTGTTTGATGTTAATAAATTGTGTTATGCTATGAACACTTTTGTTTGCTAAATGTCTCTGGTATGAGGATCCACTAAGGAGGTTGTTATTATTATTATGGCAGTTTCATTTCTTTGTAGTTACTAACTGCGGTATGTCTGTTGCCCTGGGCAAATTCTGTCTTCCTCCTTTGGTCTTTATAATACAAAGGCTTATTCTGTCTCATCTGCATAGCTTTTTGGTGGTGGACTATTCTTGACACATACAAAAAAAATGTGACAATAAAAAATTCAGTATCTTTGCAATGACTGACCAACTTGAAGGGACACTATAGGCACCCAGACCTCTTCATCTCAATTAAGTGGTCTGGGTGCCATGTCCCTGTCTGTTTAAGTGGAGGGATCAGGAACCTTTGGCACTTAATAATTCTCTTACATCCATAATGCTGGCAAAGCATTGAGGGAGTTGTAGTCCACGACATCTGGGGTACCAAAGGTTGCCTGTCCCTGCCCTACTGGCTGTTTTCCAAAGCGGAGTTAAACTCTGCTATTCAAGTAGATGGTTTCATAGAGAACAAGTTATTGCCATAACGAGGCGTTTTGTCACGCATACACAATAGACTCCCAATGTTTCCCTCTGGGAAGACATTGGATTAATTGAGATCATATTCACTGATGAAGAGACATAGCGCGATCATGGAGACCAGCACGGCGAGAACTGAAAGGTAAGCAATGCTCACCTTTCAAATCCTCACACCTAAATGGGTGTCAGGATACTATGGCGTTAGGAATACATACCTGATTTTATTAATGACACGGAGGCTCATATTATGCTTTCTCTTTCTTTATTATTGTCCTCAGCAGCAAAGAGTTTAAAGGACCACTATAGCCACCAAGACCACTTCAGCTTAATGAGGTGGTCTGGGTGCCTGGTCCAGCTAGGGTTAACCCATTTTTTAATAAACATAGCAGTTTCAGAGAAACTGCTATGTTTATGAATGGGTTAAGCCTTCCCCTATTTCTTCTAGTGGCTGTCTCATTGACAGCCACTAGAGGCGCTTGCGTGCTTCTCACTGTGATTTTCACAGTGAGAGCACGCCAGCGTCCATAGGAAAGCATTATGAATGCTTTCCTATGTGACCGGCTGAATGCGCGCGCAGCTCTTGCCACGCATGCGCATTCAGCCGACGGGGAGGAGAAGAGGAGGATCGGAGGAGGAGAGCTCTCCGCCCAGCGCTGGAAAAAGGTAAGTTTAAACCCCTTTTCCCCTTCCAGAGCCGGGGCACTATAGTGCCAGGAAAACGAGTATGTCCTTTAACTTGAAAGAGAATAAAAACGAAATAACATAAGTAATCTGCCTAGTAACAGGGTAGCCGATCATATACATTTATCAACATTAAGTGTCTTGAACAATCTTCTAACTTGCTCTTTCTTGCTGCTCCTCAGATCAGATAAGTAGATTTTTCTGTACTCCTACACATTAAACTACATATTCTTCTTTTTATAACTTTAATTGTTTTGTTTATATGTTGCCCCTGTTACAAGGGACTGTATTGCAGTGTCTCCTACACTGCTGTATTTTGTTGGTCAGGCACTTTTCCCTCTCTCCCTGGCTCTTCCTCCACACAGGGCTGAGAGGGGTCTGACAGGTTGTGAGACCGCACCGCCCGCGCGTCTGCGGTCTCACTAGTGCCCCCCCAATCCTCCCTCACTGTATTTGCCGGCACCCGCTTAGAAAAACCAGCGGGTGCCGAGCAACTCTGGTTTTCTCCACCGGGCTTGCTTCCGCCCGGCGGTCTGGGGCCGCGAGGATTCCTTTCCTCGCGGCCATTTCCTCTGAAGCGCGGGAAGTCTGAACGGCTCCTAGTTTTGACCCTGCTGTCCTCCATAAGCAAGGTTGTATAAATCCTTTACCTATACTGTTACTGGGTTAATCAATCCTTTAAAACGCTCTCACTGTTAGCCCTGAGAGCTCTGGCTTTCCCTCATCACTCACTATACTTTGCCCGCAAAGCAAAAGCCAAAACTAAGCATACATCGACACTCTCACTGATGCAGGTATCCCCTGCCCTGATTGACCCGCCTATGGTGGTCCCAGATGGCGTGTTGCCACGCACAAGAGCCACTGGCCGGGCGCAAGCGGACAGAAATTGGAAACGGGCACGTGCCCAATACGAAGGGTCAGATTCTGACCAGAGTGAGGAGGTAGGGTCAGAGGACCCGGATTATATTTACCATGATATGGCTTCCGACTCGGATAAGGAGTCTATCCCTCTGGAGGAGCCGACGGGAGTGGAGGATGGTGTTCGGGACCCACAGGGATACCCCCTGTTCGACCTGGATGACCTCCGCCACCCTCGCTCGGCGGAGTGGGACCCACCAACGCACATCGCGCAGTATTTGGCGCTCCGTATGTGTACTCTTCTCTCTAACAAGAGTAGGAATGAACTCTGAGCAGAGTGTCCCAGGCGCTCTGTACCAGACCTAGCCTGCAAAACCCCTGTGGTGGACCCCCATATCGCCCAGTTCCTCTCAAAATCTGTCTGGAAGCCCAAAAAGGGGCTGGCACTCCACAGCTGCCAAAATACTAGACACCCTGGGGCCAACCACGAAATTATACGAATTACTCGAATCCGCTAAAGAGGGAGAGACCACCATTGACTTCAATGAAGCCATTGGCTGGGTCCAAAGGCTTATCTGCTTGTTGGCTAATGCCAACACAGCCATCTCGGCAGAACGCCGTAAATCTATTTTACTTAAGATTGAACCTAAGCTGATTAATTTGGCAAATAGAGAGCCTGGGCCCACAGCTATACAGTTATTTGGAGAGTCCTTTGTCAAAGACATCGGAACTTTTGTAAAAACCTTTACCACTTTAGACAAGGCTCAGGCCAACCTTAAAAGAGTATTTAGCCCCAAGGTTTTACACGGGGCCGGGAGATCTAGGAGCCGTCCACCCGGCCGAGTCTATCGGGGTCCCTCCAGGATCCATAGAGGCTCTTTCGGTGCACCCCGCACCTACCAAGAATTCCGGCCGTCACCCTTCTTCCCGTCCAGGGGACGTCCATGGACTACTCGGGGAAACCGTAGACAATCTACGTACAGGCGCCCTTACGGTAAGTACAATATCTCTCCCTCCTTCACACCTACACATAGGGGGCAGACTAGCAAGGTTTGCACATGCATGGGACGAGATCACCAAAGACGCTTGGGTTTTGAACACAGTCAGAGGTTTCTACCTCGACCTTATATCTACCCCATTCCAAACACATGTCCCAAGAGAACTGACATTACCCCCAGACCAAACCAAACTCATAACCAAGGAGATTACGGAACTCCACACCAAACAGGCAATCCAAGAGATCCCAGTGGTAGCTTTTCTCAGAGCACGAGGAGTTCGTATGATCATATATCTAGACGATATTTTAATCATGGCATCCTCACAAGACCAAGTACTGCACCACCTACAATGGACCATAAGGCTACTCGAGACTCTGGGTTTTCTGATAAATTGGGAGAAATCCATAACCAATACGGTCCAACAGATAGAGTTCCTGGGATTCCAGATCGACGCAATCTCACAATTCCTACTCCTCCCAGAAACGAAATTGAAGGCCATCAAAAAAGAGATCAGATGCACATTACGAGCTCAGTTCCTCTCCATTCGACAACTAGCCCAAGTAATAGGACTTCCTCGATATAAGCCATCTTCCCAGGACCCCTACCCTATCGTGCCCTACAACGGCTAAAAGGCTCTCACCTCAGATCCGGCCATTCATACGAATCCGCACTAGTTCTGGATGTGGAATCACAGGAAAAGCTGGTATGGTGGCTAGACCATATGGAGGCGTGGAACGGCCGAGCAATATTCGGAACCAGCCGGACCTGATTATAGAATTGGATGCAAGCCTACATGGTTGGGGCGCACGTTGTGGCAACATATCCACCGGTGGCAGATGGTCCATGGAAGAATCCAAACTACACATAAATTGCCTGGAGCTTCTGGCAGGATCATTCGCCATCCGCAGTCTCTCCCCTATGGTAGGGAGATGTTGTATACTGCTCCGTATGGACAACATCTCGGCAGTCCGCTATATCAATCATCTAGGGGGCACCAAATCCAAACAACTAGCAAACCTAGCGAAGGAATTTTGGCAATTTTGCCTTCACAACGAGATTGCGGTGACAGCCGAACACATTCCGGGCTTTGACAATGTACAAGCAGACTGGAATTCCAGATATCTGCGAGATCCGGGAGGCTGGCATCTTCTCCGCTCTACCTTTCGCCAGATAGACAAAATATGGGGACCACTAGACATAGACCTCTTTGCATCCAGACTGAACAGTCACCTGCCACGATACTTCAGCTGGTGACCGGATCCAACAGCTTTGGGGACGGATGCTTTCCTACAGAAATGGCCGAAGTCTCGGCACTACGCATTCCCCCCTTTCAATCTCATATCCAGGACACTATCATACTTATGCAAACAGGACTGTTCACTAGTAAAAGTGGTTCCACTATGGCACGCTCAGCCGTGGTTTCCCCGACTACTAGAAATGGCAATCGACTCTCCACGAATAATACCATCGAGACCAGACTTGCTATTGGACACGGAGGGGAACCCGCACAACCTAATCAATCAGGGCCTGCTTCAACTCACAGTTTGGTTGATTTCCGGAGTCCCTGGACATTCAAAGACATTCCACAGACGGTTACAAGACTCATGGACAACTCTTGGGCTCCAGGGACCAGAGCGGCCTACAACTCCGTATGGCGAGTGTGGGCTAGCTGGTGCATGGAACGGTCAGTGCATCCAGTTTCAGCATCTCTGAAAGAGTTACTAGAGTTTTTGACGTCCCTTTTCGAAGAAGGAAAAGCGTACCGTACCATTAATGTGTACAGGTCGGCGATCTCGGCAGGACACCGAGATCTAGAGGGCTCCGCGATTGGATAACACCCCTTCATTTGTAGACTCCTGAAAGGGATACGCTTTAAGAAACCTCCACAAACCCGCTATTCTTCATTCTGGGATGTCAACATTGTCTTACACTTCCTGGAAGAATGGACGCCAAATGAAGAATTCTCCCTTAAACACCTGTCTTGGAAACTGCTGACACTATTATGCCTACTGTCCTGCAAGAGGATATCGGACGTGAGAGCCTTGGACTGGGACGCATTGTCACTCACCCCAGAGGAAGTATCTTTCTCCATATCCGGTGGGCATGGTACAGCCAATAAGGAGAGTCATAAGGCTCTCGCAAGAGGTAAGTAACAAGGATTTTTTCTAGGACATATAAAACATCCATTTTATGTACACATATAAACTTCTATAACATCTTATTATATCAGATATAAGGAACATAAGGAATAAGGATATCATACAGTTCCAAAGTTTGGATTTTACCGTATACTATCTTTGTTTCCACAGCGTAACGTACTGAACACTAAATGGGAAGTTACGGGACTTATTACGTTCAAGTTACTACTGCTCTTCGTCGAGAAAGACAAGAAAGAGGAAGTTAGAAGATTGTTCAAGACACTTAATGTTGATAAATGTATATGATTGGCTGCCCTGTTACTAGGCAGATTACTTATGTTATTTCGTTTTTATTCTCTTTCAAGTTAAACTCTTTGCTGCTGAGGAGAATAATAAAGAAAGAGAAAGCATAATACTCGCCTCCATGTCATTAATAAAATCATGACTTTACGTCATGTTACTAGTAAAATCTTGGAATTAAAAGCACACAAATTAGATGTCTATATTGGAAAGGGACTACAGATTTCACCTATTTTACCTTGCCATTTTATGGAAATGCACTTTGTAATTTCACAGAAAAAGATAATGTTCTTACCGTTTTCTGTATAATTACCCTTCCATACAAATGCTACAATTGTATAAATTGGAAATATCAGGATGATATTCACATACATAAATTTATTTTTAACACACTCATTAAGTCTTGAAAATAAACCCAATACACATCCGCAAAGGTATAACAAAGTCAATTTGCGCATTGCACATTACCTCCTCTTGTTTTCCTATTTTTATTATAGTCATGTCACTCATTAAACCTGAACAATAAATCTCTACTTATATTTACTGAAACATACCAGAGAATCCCATCAGGGCTCCTTCTCTTGACTGTCTCAGAAGTCCATCTCCATCATTGTAGTCAATGTAAACAAGATCAATGGCTTGTAGTCCAAATGCTTTGGCAACGACAATGATTTTCTGCCTTGCGTACAGCACATCATGAGCATCTTTGCTACTTGTGGCACCTTAAATGTTCAAATATATAACAGAGGTATTCATTAACATTAATAAAGTTATCACTTAAGGTTACAACATTTATTTACACCATGTGAACCAGTCAACATATTGAATTAAAACTTGATAATTGGATATGATAATTAGCAGAATGTTCAAAAAAAATACAGAAGGGATAGAAGCGCTATATTCGCCTGTAACTAAAAATATTCACACAACACATGAAGAGGAAAACCATGCATATTAGCTCAGAAATAATTATAAACAGGTACCAGAACCCCATAATGTCCTGTATTTCACACACAACACAATTTACTTAGCAGTGTCATATTGTGACAACACTGCTTACTGTTGACAGAATCAAAAATAATGAGACCCTATATTATTTTGAAATAATTCCAATTTAATTTAGATATGATAGATTGTAAAACCACATTTGAGGGTTATATGGATGCAGTGTCAAGACAGACAATAACAAAAGAAAAGGGGGATGGGTAAATGCTTTAAACAGAAAAGAGGTGGAAGTTGATTTGGAGAAAAGAAATGGAAGTTGACAATAGACAAAAAATGAGTAAGAAAAAAAAAAAAAAGAGAGAAACTAAGGTAAGAAAATACAGACTCAGGAGGACAGTACAAATGGGAAAGACAAACCAAGATGGGGAAGACTGGAAACGAGATATGTTGTCAAATCCAAAGTAGAAAACAAAAGACACTGAAGGGTGTAAAAGAGCAAAGCTCTAAGGGCCCCCAATAATCCCCCACCCCACCCCCACATACAGTGATTGGAAAAAGAAAGACACCCTATTTGAATGCTATGGTTCTAAAGGTGTACTTAGTTTTTCACACATGGCTTCTCCTTTTTGGCTTTATTTTTGTTAAATAAATCACGACACAGTGTAACATGTCATGTGTTGTTGTTCCTCTGAGGTTGTATTCAGGACTGACCACTCAGGCAGATCGGCCGTGGACCGAGGGTCCGAGGCAGTCAGGGGCCCGGCTGCACAGCCATGCTTCTGCTGTGGAGATCAGAGATGATGATACAGAGGGCCCCAGCGACCTGTCACCCTGCAGTTCCATTCCCCCATTCAGCGTGAGACCTGGCAGCTTACCTGCTCTCCCTGTAGCTAGTGCACAATTCTCCGTGTGAGGGTGGGAGGGAGCACAAGTGACATCACACCCCTTCTCCCCTCTCACACGGAGCGCTCACAGCATGGATTGAGGGTGAGAACAGGAGTCTGGCACAGCAGATCCTCCCAAGCTGGAAGGATGAAAAAAATCAGACTGGTGCAGGTAAGCAGGCTTGGGGTGAAAAGGGCAGATAAATATGTAGATTGAAGGGGTAAGACAGGGCAGAGGCACACAGGGGTTTGTAGAGATGTGGGGGAGATGTGTTTTAATTTATTTATTACATATTTTAGTTGGTTCTCTTTTTATTTCTTGATGTTTGTCTAATTTTTGTGATGTGTGTGTTTTTATCTTTTCCACTTATAGGGGGGTTTAAAAAATGTTTTTGGATCATTAGTTTAACTAAAGTGTCATTACTTGATATTGCTTACAGATTCTTTTGTACAGCCCATTATATATTACTTTTGCTTTTTTTAAGGAACACTATAGTAACCAGAACAACTACAGCTCAATGTAGTTGTTCTGGTGAGTATAATCATTGCCTTCAGACATTTTCATGCAAACACTGCCTTTTCTGGGACACCTTGAAGTGGTCACTCCTCAGATGGCCACTAGAGGTGCTTCCTGGCTCAGTGCAGCACAGTAGGCAGCACTGCCGTTCAGCATCTCCATGCTGTGGCTGAAGCAGCATGGGGCCAACTGCCCTCAGGAGGATGGAGGCGACTGGCTGAGGCAGCATGGAGCTGGCCGCCCGCGGGAGCATTGTAGGTGGCGAGGGAGTGAGCAGTAATCTTACTGCAGCTACTCTCTGCTCCCTCGCGCTGTTTAATGATGCCGGGATCCGGAATATGACGTCACTCTGGCCCCAGAGAGCAAGCAGGGAGCAGAGAGGAACTGCAGTAAGATTACTGCTTCTTCGCACGCAGGAAGAGAGCAGCCTCATTGGACCTGAGGGAAAGGAAAAATCCACTCAGCTATCCCAAAGGTAGGGAGGCTGAGTGGGTTTCAGTTAAAACAAATATGTGTGTGTATGTGAGCCTATCAGAGTGTGTGTATGTGTGTGTGTGTGTGTGTACGCCTGTCAGAGTGAGTGTGTGTGTGTGTGTGTGTGTAAGCCTGTCAGAATGAGTGTGCGTCAGGGCCGGACTGGGGATACAAA
>OW240912.1:286077129-286339380 GCA_933207985.1 Pelobates cultripes
TCCCCTCTTTTTATTCCCTCCTCTTCTCTTTTTATTCCCTCCTCTTCTCTTCTTATTCCCCCCCCTCCTCCCTCTCTTCTTACCCCCTCCCCTGTAGCGTGGCCGAGCTGCACTCCGGTCCGCGGTGGCCGGCCGGAGTGATAGGACTTCCTGTCAGTCCGGCCGGTTACAGGAAACAGAAACTCCTGTTCCGCGCGGAGTTTCTGTTTCCTGTGACCGGCCGGACTGACAGGAAGTGCACACTCAGTGTGCACCTTCCTATCAGTCAGGCCGGCCACCGCGGACCGGAGTGCAGCTCGGCCACGCTACAGGGGAGAAGCTGCAGCCGCCTGACCGCTCTTCACAGAGCGCTCGGGCGGCTGCAGTATTTAAAGGGCCGGCCCAGGAACGCGGCCCACCGGGAAATTTCCCGGTATCCCGGTGGGCCAGTCCGGCCCTGGTGTGCGTGTGTGTCTGTCAGAGTGAGAGTGTGTGTGCCAGTTGTGTGAGCCTGTCAGATTGTGTGTGTGCCAGTTGTGTGAGCCTGTCAGAGTGTGTGTGTTTGTGTGAGCCTGACAACGTGTGTGTTTGTGTGTGTGTGAGCTTGTCTAAGTGTGTGTGTGCAAGCCCATTGTCAGTGTGTGTGAGCCTGTCAGAGTGTGTGTGCGCGTTTATGTACCTGCCCGCTCCGATCACCTTTTTTCCCACGCCATGCCAGTTTTGCCGTGGCTGGTATCACCTCCATGGCTGAGAATATCAATCTTCATGATCTCAGCTAACCCAATGCTTTCCCTTGGGAAAGCATTGGGAGGATTTTGTGCATGCACAGTCCTGACCCAGGACTCTCTAGTGACCGTCTGAGTGACTCACTAGAGGTGTTACAAAGCAGCAATGTAAACACTGCCTTTTTGCTGAAAAGCAGCTATAGACACCAGAACAACTACATAACGCTATAGTGGTTCTGGTGACTATAGTGTTCCTTTAAGAGTTGCGTTTGAAAAAAATTGCTTGTTGAAAATGACTGGCTCCTTACTTTTCTAGCTGGCTCCTAGATTCCAAACAAATTTGTCAAGCCCTGATCTAAGCCAATCCAGTGCTTTCCCATAGGAAAGTATTGGGAGGCTATTGCGCATGCACAGTTAAACGCCACACTGCACTAATCAACATCTCCTCATAGAGATGCATTTAATCACTGCCACTCAATTTTTACCAAGAATTCCTAAGAACCAGCAAACATCCCCAGGTAGACACATAATAAAGCGTTTAAGTCTTCATGCAGAGAGCATGGAGATGTTAAACATCAGTGCCTCCCACTAGAGGTGTTACTACCTAGGCAGTAATGTAAACACTGCCTTTTCTCTGAAAATGCACTGTTTACATTAAAAAGCTTGCGAGAATTAGCTGTGGATACAAGAAAAACTGCATTAAGCTGTAGTTGTTCTGGTGACTATAACGTTCCTTTTAATAATTAATATTTGGCCTTCAAAGGGCCCAGGATATAATGTTGCACGGGGGCCCAAAAGGCTGTCAGTCCGTCCCTGGTTGTATTTACCTAATTTTAAGACCTGCTAAGGAACAGATGATTGTTATTATGTCCTGATATATAAAATCATAGAATTAAAAGAGGGTGTACTTTCCTTTTCCCATGACTGGTTACTGGATAGGGAGAAATTCAAAACATAAGTGGCCTAGCAGTAAGAATATATATAGACACCAGAGAATGAAGAGATCGACATGAGACACGCATATTATAAAAATAGCCTTTCATTACTGCAGAGCAAGAGAGTCAGAAGAGAGATCCAATAACTGAGATAAAACCGGAGGTCCGATTCAAGATTCTTATGTACCCCCAGTATACTCCTTCGAGAAAAATAAATAAGAATACGTAGAGGCATATTTGCATTCAATGAATGTATGTATGCACACGTGTGTATTTCTGTTTATTGTGTGGTATTATTATTATTATCATTTATATAGCACCAACATATTCTGCAGTACTTTCCAATTATAGAATGGTTATAACTGACAAGTAATTGACATAAATACAATGAAAATAAGATTTGGTAATAAAATGATCAAAGTGAAGATAATAATTCATTATGAAAAAAGAATAACAAATTAGGTTGGAAAAACAGAGAGATCTAGACATAATTTAAAGGGACACTATAGTCACCTAAAAAACTTTAGCTTAATGAAGCAGTTTTGGTGTATAGAACATGCCCCTGCAGCCTCACTGCTCAATCCTCTGCCATTTAGGAGTTAAATCCCTTTGTTTATGAACCCTAGTCACACCTCCCTGCATGTGACTTGCACAGCCTTCCATAAACACTTCCTGTAAAGAGAGCCCTATTTAGGCTTTCTTTATTGCAAGTTCTGTTTAATTAAGATTTTCTTAACCCCTGCTATGTTAATAGCTTGCTAGACCCTGCAAGAGCCTCCTGTATGTGAATAAAGTTCAATTTAGAGATTGAGATACAATTATTTAAGGTAAATTACATCTGTTTGAAAGTGAAACCAGTTATTTTTCATGCAGGCTCTGTCAATCATAGCCAGAGGAGGTGTGGTTAGGGCTGCATAAACAGAAACAACGTGATTTAACTCCTAAATGACAGTGAATTAAGCAGTGAAATTGCAGGGGAATGATCTATACACTATAACTGCTTTATTTAGCTAAAGTAATTTAGGTGACTATAGTGTTCCTTTAACAATTGGTTTGGGACTGTTCATCACATAGGACGGCCCAGTAATTTAAAGGAACACTGTAGCATTAACAATACAAACATGTATTCCTAATGCAATAGTGCCCTGTAGTTATTTTGGTGTCCGTCCCCCTCTCTGAGTGCATGGAAAAATATAGATTTACTTATCTTTTCTCTGTTGTTGTGCTGCTTTTTTCACAGCTGCCCTTCCTTCCTTGGTTGAGATCTTCACTCTTGATGATCTCAGCAAATATAATCCTTCCCCATAGGGAAGCATTTAAAGACTAATAAAATGCAGCTCTAAGAAAACCGGTGCCAATCAAATGTTGCTCTAAGAGAACCCGTGTCAATCAAATACTGCTCAAAGAGAACCGGTGTCAATCAAATGCTGCTCTAAGAGAACTGTTGTCAATCAAATGCTGCTCTTAGTTTGACTTGGTTCTCAACAAGGAAGCAACTGTAGTGGCTGTATGGACCCTGCAATGAAAAAATTGCTGTTTATACAAAACCTCAATGTTTTACATTGCACGTTTAAATCTACAGGAAGGATACACCAAGGCAATGTAATTAAGATGAAGTGGTCTGAGTGCCTTTAGTAGTCCTTTAAAATATGAAGTTTCAGTAATGAAATGGGGTTTTTACATTACAAGATGTGAAAAGATGGCCTTGTGAAGTAGTTAATTACAAATATACATGAGAAGGTTGGAATATATTTAGCAAAAACAAAATAAACAAAGTAAAATGTGAATTCTGTACATCAGCTGCATCTGAGAGCTACTGCTAGATTTCCATATCAAGTTAATCTCCTATATAGGACTACCAATAGAAGCTTATAGCCAGTACACCTGCATGACGTTAACCAAAAACCTTGCAAAAGCATGGTAGGCTAGACATTATTACATTTTTCAGGGTCACAGCACATACATAGCCACTAACAGTGTGGAGGGCACAGTTTTGCTTTTTATTGTCATGGTTTTTAATGCTTTGTGGTCCCAGAGGAAGTCCTTAAATAGTTAAAACTATTTGGACCAATATACTTATATACTTTATTTTTTATTTTTTCAAAAGAAATATATTGCTGTGCCAATAAAATATTTTTACCAAACTGCTGGAGTACCTGGGAGCAATTGGAGAGGTTATAACTTCTGGCAAACCGTTCATCAACCCCCCCCAAAACATTGGGTGAGACACCTTGGAGCCTACTAAAGTGAATTAATCTTTTGATCACATACATACATGTCACTACCACACTAATATATAGATTTATTTAAATATCTGCTTGGCAATTTGGAAGGTCTCCTGGGGGCTCACACCAATAATCCACTACCAAGATAAATTAAGATCAAAGTAAAAGCAATTTTTTTTCTATGTTTTAAAAAAAAAAAAATGTGGTAGTGACGGGAATATTCTGAACTTTCTACAACACGTCAGCATCTGTAAATCAGAATTAAAATAAAGTGTAATTTATCCCTTGCTCACTGTGCCTAAAGGGGCATCAGCTAAAGCTTTAAAGTGACGCCCAAATAAGGCCTAAACTATTGTCTGGGGTGCTATACCTCTTGTACAGAGGGAACTTGCTGGCATTTCAGTTCTGGACCGCCTTTATGGATGGGATCAGTCTGATATGCAAATGGTATCGGTTCTCTTTGCAATGGCACAAGTGAGTAAAAACGTGCGATACCTGAGCAGGGACTAATTGAAGGGCAAGCAACAGAGTTTCTCTAAGCTTCTGTCTGTTCTCAGAGTTCTCACATTCTCTGTTTTTATAAATATGATTATATATTCTAATGGTGGCTCTATGACCTCAATATAATTAGAGCTTATCATCTTTATTGGCAGATTATCAGCTCCTGATAAACCATTTATAGATTTGTATCGATTAAATTAATGGTGTTAAAGACTTATCAAAAGCTGATAATTGGGGGGCGTGGCCAGCTGTCTAACGAGGAGGACGCGTTCCCGTGCAGCTCCGACACAGAGAAATACAATAGAGGCCAGAAACCCGCAAACGGGACCCTCCAAACACCACAATTATAGCCCCCGCACAGCTACTGACATGGGGCGAAAAACTAAGAAATTCCGTCTGCCGGAACCGCCAAAAGCGCCCGACATTCGGCTGTCCTTTATGAGGCCTACACAAGCGGCACCAGCCAAAATGGCGCCCGCCGCACCCAGCGAGGAAGAAGCCTCAGATGACTCCCAGGAGAGCAGAGACAGCCCCACCTCATCTCAGGCAGAAGACGGAGCCCAGTGTCAGGCATCTGAATCTGAGGAAGACTCATCCCCAGTTACAAAGAGGGACATCAGAGACCTCCTTGAGGAAATGAGGGAGGTGTGGAGGGCAGACCTGCAGGCCACAAAGAAGGAGATGGGGGTCATCCAGAAGAGGCTCACTGAAGTTGAAGCCAGAGAAAGCGCCAGAGAAGCCCAGCAACAGATCTCCAATGACGCTGTGCAGGATCTGCGCTCACAGGTCCAGCAGCTCAAGAGGACGGTCACAACGCTAGAAGCTCGCCACAGAAAGCGAAACATCCGCATCAGAGGCATACCAGAGACCATTGGGGACGAAGCCCTGCTGAGGTACATATCCCGCCTCACCACCAGAATGGAAATAAGGCTGCACACCGAACCAGACAAAATAGTAACCGCATTTAGAATACGCAAAGCCGCAGCAGCGCCAGCAGAATCCCCAAGGGACGTCATAGCGGTCACGAAAGATATTCAGACCCGCTCAGCAATCATGGCTCGCTCCCGAGAACTGGGAAGCGTTCAATTCGAAGGCAGCACAGTGTCCCTTTATGGAGACCTCCCGTTCGCAGCCCTAGCGGAGCGGAGACAACTAGCATCAGTGGCTAAACAATTAAGAGTGGAGGCAATCAAATACCGATGGGGGGCAGATGGATCCCTAACAGCAATGAAGGGAGATCGGACACTCACACTCACCTCCGCGGACGACCAGGCACACTTTCTCCGCCAGCTGAGAAGACAAGAGGCGGAAAACAAAGAACCCAGAGAAGCCGACACCGGGAAGCAAAAAGCCGCACAGAGCAAACCAGGGCCCACAAAGAGTCACCACATTGCAATGACACCGAGGAGACAATTACTCACCTAAGCGGCTTACCACAGCACTCACTTAGCACACCACCAACTCCCAGGTGATAGAGCATACACCCGGCACCATTCTGATAGGATAAACCATACACCAAGTTATAAGCCCCAGAAATCAAATCCAATCCAATCCCAGATGTATTACCATTCTAGCTAAAACTAGAGACATTCCTCTCCCAGATGTTTGGCTCACAGAGAGCGCAAAGTGGGAGACCCCACAAACACCCTTGAAAGCGGGACTGTCTGCATCAATACGGGCTTGAGAAGTGGCGTAACAAAGGGTCACAAGGAACCTGAGGTTGCAGAGTAACCAACAATAGGCGTTTTAATAATGACATCATGGACTGTTACAGAAACTTTGTTTTGCAGTTCTTTACATTTCCCATACTATGACACTGTTGTATTATGAGTACTAAACCTCTAATAAAATACAAATTAAAAAAAAAAAAAAAGCTGATAATTAACAATTCAAATATCAAAACTGATGCTTGTACTTTACATTGATTTTATTTATTAATTGGGCACATATTGCCTGATAAATGTCCTCATCAGATTCCACAACTATAATTTGGTGATGCATGCATTTCCTTATTATTTGGATGATTTCAACAATACAGGTCATCCCTATGCCCCCACCCGTGGACATTGGCCCCGTGGCCTAAAATGTAATACAGGGGAGGACCTGGCTGTATATTAATGAAGACTAGGCAGTAATAACTGCCCAGTAGCTAGCATTTAAATATTGTGAGTAGCCTCTGTTTTAGATAAGCCCTCAACCGCAGCATGATGGGTGGAGTCACAAGGGAGGAAAATAAACTTCCCTTACACTAATATGGGGGGGTCATACCGACTCCCATAGGCTTTTAAAATTGATTAACTTATTTTTAACAGGGTTTGTCATTAAAGAAGGCTGATAAGGACTGGGACCCAAGATGGCCGCGTAACCTGCGAGCTCCGGCACATGGGCTCCGAAAATAGCCACTAACCCAGCCACAAACAGAGCACAACCCTCCCGAAACTACCCCCCCGCACCTCCGCAGCTACCCGGCAACATGGGAGGTAACCGCAAAAAAGGAGATCTACCGCCTTCAGTAGCGTCTTTATTCAGGCCCCCACGTGTTCCAGCGCCATCTTCCCCACAACGGACAGAATACTGCTGAATACACATACAGACTGCTGAGTACACAGAGACAGACTGCAGAGTACACACACACAAACTGCTGGGTACATACACACAACACTCTGAATACAAACACAAAAAAATATACACAGACTGCTAATTACACATGGAGAGACACGGAAAGACTGCTGAATACACACACAGACTGCTGGGTACACACACACAGACTGCTGGGTACACACACACAACACTCTGAATACACACACAAAAAACACATACACAGACTGCTAATTACACATGGAGAGAACGTTGAGTACACACACAGACTGCTGAGTACACACATACAGTACACTGAATACACACACAACAAACACACACAGATGCTGCTGAATACACACACACACACAGACTGCTAAATACACACTCAGAGACTGCTGAGTACACACAGACTGCTGAGTACGCACAGTCAGACTGCTTAGTACACACAGATTGTTGAGTACATACACACAGTACACTAAATACACACACACAAAAACACACACAGAGACTGCTGAATACACAGACTGCTGAATACACACAAAGACAAACTGCTGAGTACATACACACAGTACACTGAATACACACACACACACACAAAACACACACACAGATGGCTGAGTACACAGAGAGACTGCTGAATACACACACACAGACTGCTGAGTACACACACACAGGCTGCTGAGTACACACACAGGCTGCTGAGTACATACACACAGAAAACTGAATACAAGCACAACAAACACACACCGAGACTGCTGAATACACACACACATACTGCTAAATACACACACAGAGACTACCGAGTACACACAAATAGACTGCTGAGTACACACAGACTGCTGAGTACATACACACAGTACACTGAATAAACACACACACACAAAACACACACAGAGACTGCTGAATACATACACACACACAGACTGCTGAATACACACAGAATGTTGAATACATACACATACTGCTGAATACACATAGACTACTAAATACACACACACACACACACAGACTGCTGAATACATATAGAATGCTGAATACACACGTGCAGACTGCTGAACACACACGGAGAGACTGCTGAATGCACACACACAAACTGCTGAAGATACACTAGACTGATGAATACACACACTGCTGAATGCACACAGACTGCTGTATACACACACACACACACACACACATAGACTGTGGAATACATACAAACTGCTGAATTCACACACAGTGACTGCTGAATACACCCAGACTACTGAATACACACAGACTGCAGTGAGGGGTGCAGGGAGATCTTCGATCTCCTCACCGGCCCACAGTAAGAAAGCAGGTCTCCTCTGTTGGCCTGGGCACTGAAGCACATACACACACACACAAGCTCACTACAGACAAGCTCACTGACACACACACACAAGCTTTCTCACTAGCAGACACACACACACACACACACCTGAGTATATCAAGCCTACCTTGTCTCTTCCAACTGCAGCAAGATCTGCTGCTTAGCGGTGGGGCCGGGAGGCGGGACTTGCATGCGTGGGTGGAGCTTGCATCGTGGGAGCGGAGCCTGTGTGCCGGGGAAGTTGCTGGGAATTCAGAAGGGAGACTGTCAGTGCTCCCTCTGGCCCCAGCAGCCTTAATGCAGGCCCCAGCACCTCTGTACAGCCCCCAGCAACTCCCAGCACCTCTGTACAGCCCCCAGCATCTCTCTCCTGAATTCCCTCGGACTTTAACAGTCCGAGGGAATATAATAAAAGCACATGGCCCTGCAAGGTGCCAGGACTGTGCCAGGAGAGTGAATTGCCCGGAACAGGCTCCAGCTTGCCAGGACTGTCCCAGCAAAAACGGGACAGTTGGCAACTATGCATACAGCCATGCTACACAAGCAAACATATAAATACTACCCTATTTAAAAAGCAAGAAAAACATGTATCTAAATATATTCTGAATCCACATATCCTGACACTACACACAGACATACATACACCAGGGCTCACAGTGAAGATACACACAGAATCATACATTCACTTTACATGCACATACAATCATATACACGGTACATTTACACAAGCATATATATTGGTCTGCAGGGGGCCCAGGCCACTGTCAGTCCGTCCCTGCTGGAATAAAGAAAATCTCCTATTTTGCTACATTATTTAGAACTAATTATACAGCCAGATAAGAATTGTTCCTACATAATCACCTGCCTAAAAATACAGTCAAACTTGTTGGAAGGCAGAGTTAGATTATGTTTGTGTTCTAGAAAAACCCAAAAAACAGATGTAAGAGTATATCTTTTGTTGGCTCTATAAAGTCTAAATTTGTACATTGCAGCTACAGCTGATTGCTAATTCAACATATAATTCTACTCTAACTAATACCAGTCAACATCAGCTTTCCATTAATGTTTAGATGCAGACTGGATATAAAGGAACACTATAGTGTCAGGAATACAAGCGTCTATCCCTGACATTATAGTCCTGATGTGGCATTTTAGGTTACAGGCACTCTGATTGCACTGAAAAGGTAATTTTACTCACCTTTTTTCCCATGCTGCTCCAGTCTGGCCCAGCCTGGATCTGACTCCATGGCTGAGTTCATCAATATTGATGATCTCAGCCAATCCAATGCATTCCCATAGGGAAGTATTATAAGGATATATGCGTGGCAAAAGGCTGCACTGCAAAAATCAGCATCGCCTTGATTGTGCATTAATTCCATAAGGCTTTAACCCCCTAATGATGGCAAACATACTATAAGTCTCTGGGATGACAATAATTCCCCATACTTTGGCTGTTTAAAGGCTCCATGAGCTATATGTCTCACCCAGTGTGCCACAGGTTCCACATGAGAATCGTTAGTAGGTGCACATATTTAAATGTCCCCTCAGTAGTCTCTACCTGCTTTACTTCTATATAAATAAATGTAGGGAAAAGCAAATACTTACTAAAATCTCTAAGTTAAAGCGAATGTGATGTGCTTTAAAATGTGGGACTGAGGCCCACTTTCCTGTCTTCTACTCCTTTTCTTTCTATGATTTCTTCTTTTGTCCTTGCCTTTCCCATCTCTATACTCCCAGGCGGCTCCTTCCTAGAGTCAACTGTAACCTTTATAGTTAAATTATGATATTCAGGGCTAAGCTGGGTGAGCAGTGGGAAATATTCTGGAGACTGGTGAGGAGATGAGGACAGTAGATTAAGGAGACATGCTGCTATAGATGGGAGAAGAGTTCCTCATAGTAAATACGGATAACAACCCTGGATGCGCCGGAGAGGTGATATTCCACACACTGTTTTATTATTTCTAGGGGCCTTATTCATTTTTTTTCTCTCTCACAGACCACTAATTGCACCACCAAATCCTAACCAATATGACCATCTCACCTCCTATAATAGATGTAGGATGTCCAAGATCATGTATAACTCATTACACCATGCCCACTCGCTCACAATTTAACATACTTGATCCAGACTGTAGTAGCAACACACACAAGTGCATATAGTAAAATATATAAGTCTATGATTTTTAATGACAACACCATCTCTTCATATAGTCTTCATGTATATTACAAGATAGATACTTTACACTTGTCTCTACATTCGGAAACACTGAGACTATCTCAAGAGGTTTGCAAGCCTAAACCAATTTATACTTACAGTATTAACACAATAATACTGTAGGGAATTGACAGATGTTGCTATTTATGTCACTATATATGGAAGGTTGGTAGAATTCATATTGGTGGATTTTTTTTTTTATGGTAAGCATTCTATAAGCTGAGATGTCATTAACCACCCCGATTACCACACTGTTTTATTATTACAATGTTGCGCTCATCTGAGTGATTTGTTGTATGATGCATATTATAGCTTTTTAAATTGACCCAGGACCTGCATGTTCAAGACACTCTTTTCTTTCCTTTTTTTCTAACATTCCTGTCTATTTATTATCTTGTCTATCTTTAAAAAAGAAATTAAAAATCTTATTCAGTAAAATGTTATTAACACTGGAAACTGGCTAAGCAGTTGCAAGCTTTTAAAAAGGTCCAATTTGCAAGCATTAAAGAAGAAAACACTAATATTTTTGAATAGTATGCGTTTAAAAGTATACATTTTGCACATTAGAGTGTCCTTATCACCAAAAATGGCAACATATACTTGTGACTGCAGCCTGCAATCCCCAGGTTACACTTTACACCTGTTTATTCTTATACATATGAATTCTATAAATCTTGTAAATATATTCGCTCAAACCTATGCTTGCACGGAAATCTTCTGCTCCAAACACAACTCCATCCAGATGAAACCGAGAATCCTGGCCTCTTCGTAAACATTCTTCACAGACATCCTAAAGTTGAAATAAAGAAGATGAGCCTTTACGTTTGTACCATGTGTCCACAATAATCAGCTTACTTCATTCTTCAGCCTACACTATCTCGGCTCTCCTAATGAAAGACCTGAACCTGTCCAATCAAACATTCACCCTACTATCTATAATAATGATAATTAACCAATATATTCAAAAAAAATTTTTTATCACCACCGTAGTCCCTTCTTTCTATAAACACAAGCATATTGCAGCTATTCTTTCTTTCTTAAGTGTCTATTGAACTATACTGCATTTGTAAAGAAAGACCCCAACCACATATCCCACTTTTGCAGACCGAACTGGCTATTTCACTGCATGCAATCTGATTTGTTTTACCAGCACTCTTTAAACATACACACAGTAGTGTCATATGTAGAGGTAGGACACATTTTCCTACTCATCCTACCAAATGCTTCTGCTAAATTTGACAAGTTATCACCACCTTCTCGGGCAAACTCTTGGCACCTGAAACATTTTCCTGGTTCAAACGATGTCCCCTGGAACCCCTGTAATTTAGTGTCTACTTTTATGACAGATGCTCCTCTCCACTAGCACTCTTTATTGTGGTGCCGTACTATTAATTTCTGAACCCTTTGACATTCTCTCCTCCTCTATATTGTTCTGTGTTTTAGTACTTTTCTGTATGCTTGTGTCAGACTTGTGTCTATTTTTTTACAGACCTATCACTCTTACTAATAATTTGTACTAAGCTATACCAATAAAAAATCTTAGCATCCCAAAAAATAATCTTTTAGTAAATCCCTTTTAACCCCTTAAGGACCAAACTTTTGGAATAAAAGGGAATCATGACATGTCACACATGTCATTTGTCCTTAAGGGGTTAAAGAGTTACACCAGTAAAGGAGGAGAGCTACTGCAGTATATTTAAAAGAAGTTAATCCAGTAAAGGAGGAGAGCTACTCCAGTATATTTAAAAGAAGAAAAACTACCACAACAAGAGGATAGAGTCTTAAATTAGAGGGGCAAAGGTTTAAAAATATCAGGGGCCAGCAAACCTAATCAGACGGACAGCATTACTCTGGGCTCCTGAAGTCCCTGAGTGAATCCCACTCAAATCCCATTACCAGGACCATCTACCCCAACATACATTGCCTCTGACCCGGCAGAGTCTCCCGCGCCTATTGATGCCTTTCTTACAGGCGCCGAAAACCGCCAAACTGAAACGCAGGAATGGGGCCTGTGACGAAATTCACTTCGCCACTGGTTTTTGGAGGGGCTTGTTTGCCAGCCTCCTACCCTGGGACTATGGGCCCTGTGATAACCCATGTTCAAAGGCACGGTTTCTGCCCCTTTTAACTGGAACAGATTCAAACATGTGGCGGCGGCCATCTTCAATTGTCCAGCTGTGTTTTGTCGTCGAGTGTATGGAACTGTTTTGGGCATGGGACCATGTGCACGGTGGGGCAAAAATAAGACTTCCAGGAAATTCCTGAACCCCTGAACCGATCTGGGTGATTTTTGGATATGTTTTTCACCCAGATCGGGGGTTTTGTGGGGATATGTTGTATTTTTTGTTTAGAGTTAATTGTCTTAGCCCATTGTCTTTGTTAATTGTATCACAGGCAGAGGGGAGGCATTGTGTGCTGTATGTGGGAGTGTCGGACATTGTTATATTGTTCTGATTGGTTTGTGTCCTTTGTGTGCCTGTATTCCATCAGGTCCAGGGGGTGTGCCACTGGCCTGAGGAATTGTATATAAGCCAACCTGTACCAGTAAAGCCTCAGACTTGTTCTACCCTTTATGAAGTCTTGGCTCATGTTTGGGGGATTGGAGAACTACACTCTAGGGATTGCTATAATCACTATACTCCCCAGAGTATAATCACTAGCTCTTGTAATAGCTGTTCCTCTCTGGATTACAAGAGAGGTCTACCTACTGGTAGCTGGATCCTGGTCTTGGGTCCAGAATGGGTGGATGACGGCGAGACCCCAACCAAGCTGCGGTGGTGCGTGGGGTCTGCGGTGGTTGTGGTGTCTAGTGGAGTGCTTGGAGCCCTCGGAAAGCACTAGGAACATCCGTCAAATGGATGTACCCAGTCGGGGGGCCAGAGGATCTGTTACAGGGCCTACAAAGCATCGGCCTTTGCCGACTGGGAATCACTCCTTGGAGGACCGCTCCACAGCACTGCCACTGACGCTGACACCCAGCACCTGTTCCCTACCACAACCCCCACTTGCAATATGGGGCAAAAAAAAACACAGAAACCTTTGCCTGGAGCAGTACCTGATACCAGAGACATAGATACCATGCTTCAAAAACAACCACCAACCAAGATGGCGACCGCGGACGCCACAGCAGAGTCAGACCCCTAGACCAGCCTAAAAATAGCGGAACACTCTCATCCTGAGAGCTAGGACTGGCACATGCCACCCACCTTGACTCCCTGACAGGAAACTTTGCAACAAAGCAAGATATCCAGCCTCTCTTGCAAGACATCCAGAAGCTGTGGGCAGCAGACCTTGCCGTGATTAGAACCAACGTCCAACAGGCAACGGCTTCGGGCCACAGAAAAATAAGTTATGGATCGCCACACAGATGTCTCCAATATCAAGGACTGACTTCTAAAGTTCCAATCTACCCATCAGGTACTCACCTACCAACTATCCAACATTGAAGACCACCTCAGGCGTACCCATGCCAAAATCCGAATTATCCAAGCCTCTATCACCGCAAAAGAACTGCCCCATTATAAACTAAACTTGGTGGCAACATTGTTACTTCCCCCGGTGGCGCATGAATCAGGCATATCGACTACCTGGCGCACCTCAGTCCTCCACTACCACACCACGCGATGTCATCGTCTGCTGCGCAAACTTCCAAGACAAGGGGCAACTCTTGATGGCAATGTGGGGTAAAACGCCCTACACATTTGAAAACTCTCAGCTGTCTATATACCAGGTACAATAGTGATCAATTCACCTCAAACACCAGTGAATTGTAAAAATTTGTAAATATACTTAACTAAGGTTAACAGCCCCCCAAGGCTACTTCCCAGATAGTAACCAATCAGTACAGACTTATTTTATATATATATATATATATATATATATATATATATATATATATATATATATATATATATATATATATATATCGAGAGTGAGAGAGAGAGAGAGGGAGAGGGAATTTTAGGGATCCTGCTGTAATGCCTAAAACTAAGAACAAGACATAGTGCAAATAATGTTTGTAATCAGTGTATGAAACTATTTTACTATTGCACTCACAAATTGCTGATGAAATAAGCGCTTTAAGGGTGCCTGCCTTGATATCAAACATCCTACTGGTTGGAGGAGGTTCTGGAGTTTTTTCACTCAAACTCTTTGAGGTATGTCTTCAAAAGTATTTATTCAATACAAAACATAATAAAAATAGCACAAGTATCATAAAAAGGTGGTCCTACACGTTTCGTCCTTATACGAGGACTTCCTCAGGGACCCGTATAATAAAAACAATGTGCAATTAACAAAGTGCAAAATACAGCCTAACAAACCTCCCCCTACAGTTCCCTTAAATAGGGCTAATCCCCAAAAGTTCATTGTTGATGTTGTGGGTGTTTCCTCTTTTTCCTCCTTGGATTGGTGCAGCGCTTATTTTTTCAGCTGTTTTCGTTCTTGTCATTTCATCGGTGATTGGTGTCTTCATCTTTCCATGACGTATTTCCGTGTGTTCCATCTTTACCTTCTGTCAAGATGGCAGTGCGTTTCAACCATGAAAATCAAAGAAAATACACACTTCCCCTAGTGTTCTCCGAGGGAAATTAGTTGATGTTGCCTGAACGAAAACATCTGTTAGTCATATGTCCTTGTAACTTAATTACAATGAAATCGCTAAAAGAAATATAAATCAAACTAAATAATACAATACATTTATTTTGAACTGTGAATTATAACTGTATAGGTGCATATCATATACCCTTATTAAAGGTATATCCTTATCATATGGATACGATCAAAAAATCTTCCATAGTGATTATTAGTATTGTTAATGTTAAAAAAGTAAAAATTCAATTATATGTGTATAACATTATTTACTACTGGGTGGACATTCCTACTTAAGTAATCAAATAATTGAGATTATTTAATGATCATTAGTATGAGCTATATTAATTATCTATATCCATTACTAAGTATTCATGAATATTAAATAGTTATTTTTGACTATTTCCTTCTTACCATGTAAAGTATACTAAAATATGATTAGATTTAATATATTTAATACTCAAATCCAGTTTATCTATATCGGATATCATATAAGAGTAAAGGAAAACTGTAGCCAAAAAGGGAATATAATGAGAAAATATATATATGCATATTGGGCAAGATATATATATATATTGAAAAAAATATATAAAAATATAAAAATATAAAAATTAATCTATGATGGAAAACATACCCCGAAGCATTTGTACAGCCCAATATCTCAAACGTCTATATACATAATCTTATTTTAAAAAGAACACTAGGTCTATATCCACATTTAATCCATAATGAATTAATGTCTGCATCCTATGTATCCAAAAAGTTTCTCGTAGTGCTAGTTGCTTTTCTCTATTACCCCCTTTCCAGTGTGGTAAGATTCTTTCACTACCCATACATTTTAAACATTTCAAGTGGAAATGGGGGCAACTGTTACAATGCACCGAGAGAGAGTGTGTCTTTAGTTGTTTCTTTATGGTATTAATATGCTCTAGTAATCGTAACCCATTGTTCAGCGCTACGGAATGTGATGGCACTATATAAATAATAAAATTATTATTATTATTATACGGGTGCCTGAGGAAGTCCTTGTATGAGGACGAAACACGTAGGACCACCTTTTTATAATACTTGTGCTGTTTTTATTACTATTTTGTATTAAATAAATTATTTTGAAGACATACCTCAAAGAGTTTGTGTGAAAAACTCCAGAACCACCTCCAAGCAGTGTGGTGGCAAGCCCCCTGTCTGATATCAAGGGAGGTTATTTCATCTGCAATTTGTGAGTGCAATCATAAAATAGTTTTATACACTGATTACAAACAATATTACCACTATGTCTAGTTCTTAATTTTAGGTAATACAGCAGGATCCCTAAAATCCCCTATATTACACATTACATACCAATTGCGTTCAGCGGATATAGGCTACAGATGGGGCACCGAGAACACTGATAGTACCCCACAACGGTATAGAGCACAGAATTTGCTCAGCAGCACAGGCACCAGCACTCCTGAAGGCAGTGAGCATACAGGCACCACCCAACAACAAGTCTTGTACACCTCACACTTGGGATCCTACCACCATAGAACCCTTTGTACCAAGAGCCGGAGCGATTGCTCCATCGACCACCTGACTACACCTAGTCCTATTACTACTTTTGACAACGCTACTGGGTTTTCAGTGTTTTCTTTCTGTTTTTGAGCCAGGTTACCTGTTTTTGCATGCTTTTATTTTATTGACATATGTCATAGCAAATACCTGTTCAGACTCTGTGATCTATACTGTGTTTAATACAGGGAAGAAAAAAGTATTTGGTCCCCTGCTGATTTTGAACGTTTGCCCACTTAAAGAAATGCTCAGTCTATAATTTTAATGATAGGTGTATTTTAACAGTGAGAGACAGAACAAATTGTTTTCCAGAAAACGCATGTCAAAAAGTTATAAATTGATTTGCATGTCAATGCATGAAATATGTATTTGACACCGTCTACTTAGTACTTGGTGGCAAAACCTTTGTTGGCAATCACAGAGATCAGACGTTTCTTGTAGTTGGCCACTAGGTTTTCATACATCTCAGGAGGGATTTTGTCCCACTCCTCTTTGCAGATCTTCTCCAAGTCATTAAGGTTTTGAGGCTGACGTTTGGCAACTCGACCCTTCAGCTCCGTCCACAGATTTTCTATGGGATTAGGGTCTGGAGACTGGCTAGGCCACTCCAGGACCTTAATGTGCTTCTTCTTAAGCCACTCGTTTGTTGCCTTGGCTGTGTGTTTTGGGTCATTGTCATGTTTTTGGGTCATTGTCCACAACCCATTTTCAATGCCCTGGCTGAGGGAAGGAGGTTCTCACCCAAGATTTGACGGTACATGGCCCCCTCCGTCGTCCCTTTGATGCGATGCAGTTGACATGTTACCTTAGCAGAAAAACACCCCAAAAGCATAATGTTTCCACCTCCATGTTTGACGGTGGGGATGGTGCTCTTGGGGTCATAGGCAACATTCCTACTCCTCCAAACACAGCAAGTTGAGTTAATGCCAAAGAGCTCGATTTTGGTCTCACCTGACCACAACACTTTCACCCAGTTCTCCTCTGAAACATTCAGATGTTCATTGGCAAACTTTAGACAGGCCTGTACATGTGCTTTCTTGAGCAGTGGGACCTTACGGGCACTGCAAGATTTCAGTAGTTCACAGCATAGTGTTTTACCTATTGTTTTCTTGGTGACTATGGTCCCAGCTGCCTTGAGATCATTAACAAGATCCTCCCGTGTAGTTCTGGGCAAATTACTCACTGTTCTCATGATCATTGAAACTGTAATCTGATTGATTGATTGCTTCTGTGGACAGGTGTCTTTTATACAGGTAACAAACTGAGATTAGGAGCCCTCCCTTTAAGAGAGTGCTCCTATTCTCTGCTTGTTACCTGTAAAAGAGACACCTGGGAGCTAGAAATCTTGCTGAATGATAGGGGATCAAATACTAATTTCACTCATTGACATTCAAATCAATTTATAACTTTTTTGACATGCATTTTTAATTTTGTTTTTTTGTTGTTTTTTTGTTTGTTTTTCTGTCTCTCACTGCTAAAATACACCTACCATTAAAATTATAGACGGATTATTTCTTTGTCAGTGGACAAACGTTCAAACTCAGCAGGGGATCAAATACTTTTTCCCCTCACTGTAATACCAGCACAAGAAAAATAAAGAATTATAAAAAATAATATCAGGAAGTATTACTTTACTGAGAGGGTAGTGGATGCATGGAATAGCCTTCCAGTTTGGGGGAATGGAGACAGTATTCCGTCCTTCCTCCCCAGCGGCAGTGCGAGGTGCAGGGAACAGAGACAACAGGTCTCGTTCCCCTGCGGCAGTATGAGTTCGGAAGAGTGGAGACAGTCGGACTCGTTCCTAAGCAGTGGAGTAAGATCCAGGGGAGATGGAGTATTTCTCGCACCCTCCCCAGAATCCCGAGCAGTGTAAGGGGGAGAGCACAGTCTGCTCTCCTCCCCAGAAGCCAGCCACGTCCCCAGCAAGGCCCAAGAAGCCGAGCCGCGACGGATGCCCCAAACGACACCCATCATCCTCAGCCAACTGGGAAAACAGCTGGAACACAGGTGATGTAATGGCTGGGAGGGCACACTTGTTTGGGTGGGGGTTTTTGTGGGCTCAGAGGCCCCTGAGCTGGATGGCCTCCCTGGCTAAAGATGCTTTATGTCTAAGTCACCCTGTACCTAGGAGGGTGCAAGGTGCAAAGCCGACCTAACCCCAGGACTGTAGGGGCTTGCCGAGGACAGTTGCTGTTGCGGGCATGGCACTCATGGACTGTGTCCACTCCAGACAGCAGCGAGCTGATCCGTGTGGATCATGCTGTGGCTGTCGGAGATGCCGACAAAATGCCATCACTGAGTGCCATATCCCCATAGGCCCGCTGTCTATTTCTATGGGGGGAGATATGTGATGGATGGCCTGATTTGTTTGGCGCGGGCCACAAGCTTGCAGCGTCATTTTTGGGACTGTTTTACATGTGCCTGTATATGCAGCTGTGGGTCAACAAAGAGGGAGGAGGGCAGCAGCTCTGTAAATTATAGTTAAGTGAAATGTATTGCTTGTCTGTGCCTCTCCCCTCCCCCTTCCTTTTCCTGTCACAGCAGGGTGTTGCCACAGGGACACTGCCAGCCCAGTTTGAACTGGCTGCTTTGTCCCTCTTCCATCCCCATCAGCTTCTTGGGATGGAAACCCCTGTTTCGTGTTGGAGACCCCATGGAGAGGTCTGTGCATGTAAAACCTTGTGTGACGAAATAAACGTCGTCCAGTTACTGGGGGGGGAAAGGGGTACTTAAGTGGTTCCTGAGCAGCTGAAGAAAGATAATAGCAGAGGTAATTGGTTGGGTTACCCGGCATCCACTACAAGGAGCTCTGCAGGCAACTCCATTGCTAGAAGGGAAGTTGAGTGTCTACGTATACACTTTAGATCACTCTAGCACTTAATCTTTTAAAAGGGGTGAAAGTGTCATTGGATTTATGCACTTTCTCCACTTAAGCACTTTATTTGGTGATATTGTGAAAGACACTGTTTTGTTGCATTTGTACTTTTCCTCAAATTTTTTTCACATTAAACATTCAGAAGTAGAATTATACCTCTGGCAGCAATATAAAATATCTCTGTGTGTGCAGAGTTTCATGTCAAAATGTTGTTCATACTGACTCCAAACACCACAAACCCTTCAAAACAACCCATTAACTAATCAACCAACTTATATGAAAAATTCCCTCATACTCAATAATGCACAAAGCTTGATTCCATCCTCATTATACATTACTACTGTAGCGGAGCTGCAATATTAAATCCCAATATCTCTGCTGGTAGAATAAAGTAATCCAAGAAAAGCGCTGAATGAAGGCAATATCCCAAATCTTCCAGTAACCAGACGAAACACAGTTCTGGAAGTCAACTGAGGTTTTATTCACAGGTCACGGTATTTATGTGGTTCACCATGCAAGGGGTTTCCTTAATCATTTTACAGGGGTTGTACAGTGGGGGATTACATGGGGAACCGAACATACAGGACCATTTTCCCACCATGCACTGCTGTACGAGAGGGATACTCTCATAAGAATATCCTATTAAGTGGATTATCCCTCTGTACAGCAGAACCGGTCTTTTTACTTAAAAATATATAACTTGCACGTTATTTGTGCTATTTAACCGAATGACACCTAGATAGATAGCTGGGATCTGAGCGCATACTTTGGGAAACTACCGCTCAGATCCCAGCACAATTAGCCGAATGCCACACGAAACACACTTTAATATGAACTCATAAGAAAATGCATGAATGCACAGTTTGAAGGAAAGTACCGAAAGACCGGTGGTCCCGAACGGTCTGGAAGTCCAGCGGTGTTTGTGCCGTCGAGTAGCCAATTTTAGTTCCAGGCACTCGACGACCAAACACCGCTGGGCTAAAAGTGAATCCAAGATGGCCACCGCCGCGTGGTCGGTATTCGAACGGCTGCCACCCTGCGAACCAATTAACCGAAGAACGATATATTGTTGCAATCTGTTAATGGGAGCCACACGACCTCCTGTGTGTGGTCTCCCATTCGGTACTTTGTTCATTTCACGAACAGTGTTGAAAGTCACTGTTCGTGAAACTACCATAGGAATGCTAGCGGTTTTCGCGCCACTAGCATACGAATGCCCTCTATCACCTCTTTAAGCGAACAACATAAAATAACATAGATTAAACAGTCTTTCCAGGACAACCATTATATATAAAGGAATAGTCTTAAGTGGCTAGGTTTGCCACAATGCTCCCCCAGAACCAAACCGGCATACACAGTCTGATCCCAACGGATCGGCTTGGGGATGTCCGGAGGAGTACTCACAGATCACTTTTCAAGTTCAGTTTGTCTGGATAACCCATCGGTGTTGCTATTTTGCTTCCCAGGGCGGTAATGAATGGTAAAATCGAAGGGCTGCAGCGCCAAGCTCCAGCGCAGCAGCCTGGCATTGTCCCCAGCCACACGATTCAGTCACACCAACGGGTTGTGATCTGTGAGTAAGGAGAAAGGTTGTCCATACAAATAAGGCTGTAACTTTTTGAGAGCCCACACCACGGCCAGGCATTCTTTCTGAATGGCGGCGTAGCTTACTTCTCGTGGTAATAACTTTCTGCTTAAGTAAGCTACGGGATGTTCTCCGCCATCTGCTTCAACTTGGCTCAACACTGTTCCCAATCCAAACATTGAAGCATCTGTGTGAACATCGTTTAGTTGGATCAGGAACAGCAAGTACAGGTGCATTAGTCAAAGCAGTTTTGAGTTGTTGAAATGCCTGATCACACTCTGGGGCCCAGATGACCTGTCGAGGAAGATTTTTTTGTGTCAAGTCAGTGAGGGGTTTGGCCTGGGCACTGTAATTGGGTACAAACTTACGGTAATACCCTGCGGTACCCAGGGAGGCTAACACTTGGGTTTGTCCAGAGGGTAGGCCACTTAGCTACAGCCTCTATTTTGGCGGGTTCTGGTTTTTGTTGCCCACTCCCTACCCTGTGACCAAGATACTGTACTTCTGCCATCCCTATGTGACACTTGCTGGGTTTGAGTGTCAACCCTGTCTCTCCAATATGGTCAATGACAGCTCCAATATGTCTCAGATGGTCTGACCACGTCTGGCTATAGATGGCGATATCGTCCAGGTATGCACATGCATACTCCTGGAACCCATCTAGTAGCCGATCTACCATCCTTTGAAACGCAGCCGGAGCATTTTTCATCCCGAATGGCATGACTCGAAACTGGTACAGGCCAAACGGGGAGACAAACGCTGACTTGGGGATGGCATCCTCGGCTAAAGGAATCTGCTAGTACCCCTTGCACAAGTCAATCGTAGTGAGGTACCGTGCCATCTTATCTAGCAGCTCGTCTATCCAGGGCATCGGGTAGGCATCAGACACTGTTTTGTCATTTAGCCACCGGTAGTCGACACAGAAGCGTGTCGTGCCATCCTTCTTGGGTACTAGCTCAACCGGTGATGCCCAGAGGCTATCGGAATGTTCAATAACCCCTAACTGCAATATCTCTTCAATCTCCTTTCGCATATGTTCCCTGACTGCTTCAGGGATACGATATGGGGTGTGGCGCATCGGCAGCTGTCCTGGGGTCTCTACCCGGTGAGTGGCCAGCAGAGTGTACCCTGGTAAATTGGAGAAAATGGCTCCCTTAGCCGCAATTAACTCCTGTATCTGGGCACACTCCTGAGGACTTAGCCGCTCCCCCTGTTGTACACCTGCCTGATCTTCTCGCTCTAATAAGTTGGGTAGCGGAAGATTCTCCTGATCTTCAGAGGCTGGTGCACATATAGCTGCCACCTCCTCTATCCTCTCATGGTAGGGTTTGAGCATACGTCTCTTCCCTACCCCTCAGCAGGGGCCAATCACATAAGTGGTGTCACATCTCTGTTCCACCACCTGGCATGGGCCCTGCCAGGTGGCCTGCAGCTTGTTATTGCGGACAGGTTTTAAAATCAAAACTTTCTGTCACACTTGAAAGCAGCAGTCCCTGGCTCCCCTATCATACCATCGGCCCTGGCGTTTTTGGGCCGCTTGGAGGTTTACCCATACGGTCTAGGTTAGTGCCTCCAAGCCGTCCCTGAACTCCAGCACATATGGTATAATGGGTATCCCATCTGCACTGCTTTCCCCTTCCCAATGCTCTCTAATTAAATCTAGGGGTCCTCTCACCCTCCTCCCGAACAACAATTCAAAGGGGGAAAACACAGTGGACTCTTGAGGTACCTCTCCGTAGGCAAAAAGCAGATGGGGTAAGAATCTCTCCCAGTCCTTATGGGCTTCTCCAAATGTACGGAGCATCTGCTTTAAAGTTCCATTGACCCCTTCACATAAACCATTGCACTGAGGGTGGTAAGCAGAATTCACAACAGGCTTAATGCCACATATTTTCCAGAGTTGCTGGGTTACTTCTGCTGTGAATTGCGTACCCCTATCTAAAATTATCTCCTGTGGGAACCCCACACGGGAAAAGACTTTCATTAGGGCTTCAGCCACTGTCTCTGCATGAATATTAGAGAGGGCCACTTCCTCTGGGTACCTGGTGGCGTAATCCACCACAGTCAAGATGTACTTCTTGCCGGAAGGACTGGGTTTGGGTAGGGGTCCTACTATGTCTACTGCCACCCTACTAAACGGCTCTTCTATAATGGATAGTGGGCATAATTTGGCCTTGTGGTGGTCACCTCTTTTGCCTACTCTCTGACAGATATCACACATCTGACAATACTGCCTAACATCTTTAGAGATACCTGGCCAAAAGAATGCATGGGTCAGTCGGTATCTAGTTCGGGTCATACCCAGATGCCCAGACAACGGAATATCATGAGCAATCCTAAGGAGTTCCTGTCTGTATTTCTGAGGTACTACCAGCTGTCTAGTCGTAACATTTACAGATCCCCCCACCACCCCTTCAGCAATACGGTATAATAACCCCTTTTCCCAGGCATACTGCTCTCCCTCTAATCCTGCCTGATCAGAGGTCACCCTATCTCTCTATACCTTCAACGTAGGGTCCACCTTAACCTCTGTTCCAAATTCAGTCGGGGTATCCCAGGGAACACGAGTTATAGGGGGTACATTGTCTCTTACCTGAGCCTCAGAGTGTGTGGATGAAGCCGTGGTGCGAGCCTGTTGCCTTGTGGTTACAGGATGCGCCTCTTGGAGAGCGGCTTGAGGTACAAAAGCCGAAGTCATTCTGCCTAAGTCGTTCCCCAATACAACATGTGCAGGCAGTTTTTGCATCAGGCCCACCTCCACCATACCTTCCCCCACACCCCAATTCAAGTGTACTTTGGCTGTTGGTAATCGGTACATCGCTCCCCCTGCTACCCGGACAGCCACGGATCCACCTGTGTGTGCCAAGTCTGGAACCAGATGAGGTGCTACTAGGGTCAGAGTGGCCCCCGAGTCTCGGAGTACTTGCACTTCACTCCCCTCCAGGGTTACCATCTGGCGATGAGGATGTCGATTGTCTGTAGCTTGTATAGACATCACATCATGTAGTACTCCCAGGGGCTCTTCCGTTAGGTTGCACATTAGTTCCTGGGGTGCTGGTTCCGCCTGGTAGTGGTGAGCTGCAGCTCGTGGCACTGGGTTTTGCCTTATTTGGCTCCAGGCTTGACGGTTCTGGGTACACTCTCTCGCCATGTGGCCCCATTGTTTGCAGGTATGGCACTGAATGTTGGACCGGCCATTGTATCGAGACGGTGGGGTTTGTCCCCCAGTTGCTGTCCGTAGGAGTGTTGTTGTGGGTGCGGGGGTAGCAGCTGTAAGTGGCTGGGTGGTGGGTCGAGTATTACCTCGGTTGGGGTTGCCATGGTGCCTCTTAACGTCATAGTGCTGGTCTGCCAGCCGTGCAGCTTCGGTTAGGGTGAGGGGTTTTTCACCCATTATTGTGCCTCTGGTGTCAGACCATTGAAAAACTGCTCCAACAATAGCAGCTGGCGTAACTCCTCCATGATGGTAGCTTGACTAGCTTGTATCCACCCATGGGAGGCTTGATCAAGCTTGTGTGCCCATTCTGCATGGGAATCTTTATCTGGTTTTTGCAGTCCTCTAAATTTGCACCGATATGCCACCAGGGTAATGGCATATCTCTCCAATATGGCCTGTTTTACCTTGGCATAATTTTTGCTGTCCTCTCTGGGCACGGCCCGTTATGCTTCTGCTGCCCGACCAGCTAATTTGCCCGCCAGTAAGGGTACCCACACTGCCTGCTCCAGATCATGCAGGTCACACAGTCTTTCAAAATCTTGTAGGTACCCATCAATCTCATATTTCTCTTCACAAAAGTTTTAAAAGCATGATGCGGTATCTTTGGCTTTACCTGGCTGGTGATTGAAGCAGCAGTAGATTCTGCTCTGGAGGGTAAATCCTGCGGTCTGTGTGCCATCACATATTCCTGCACATCTGCCATCACTACCGTCAGCATTTCCAGAGGTACTGGATGGGGTAAGAATTCCAGCCTGGTTCTCATCTCTTTCTGGAATGGGGTCTCTTCCATGCAGGCCCGGACTGGCCATCGGGCACACCGGGCAAATGCCCGGTGGGCCGCGGTGGCCATGGGCCGAGGCCGGCAGGGGAGGTCCCAGAATCTCCCCTGCCGGTCTATGCAGGACCGGCGCTATCCGAGCGCCGGCCCCGCTATTTGCCATGGAGGGCCGGTGGGGAGATCAAAGATCTCCCTCACCGGCCCATTTCAATAGACCTGCGGCTGGGGAGGGAGGGAGAGGACCCGGCGGAGCTCTATGTTGTAGCTCCGCCCGGTTCCTCTTGCGAGATCCGGCGCGTTGCCATGGCAACGCCCCGATCTCGCGAGAGTTCACTCACCACTGGACCACCAGGGATGATGTCACCGTGCCGGTCCGCCTCCTCCCAGCTACCACGTGCCTGTCCCCCCCTCCCAGGCTAAAGGTAAGAGGGAGGGGGGGATTTAATGCCTACTTAGTTTTTTTTTTTTATTTCTTTATTTACCCCCCCACACACACATTTATACACAGCACTCTCACACTCATCACACTCAGCACTCTCACACACATCATACACAGCACTCTCACACTCAGCACTCTCACACTCAGCACACTTACACACATCATACACAGCACTCTCACACTCAGCACTCTCACACACATCACACTCAGCACTCTCACACACATACACAGCACTATCACACACATACACAGCACTATCACACACAACACTCTCACATACAGCACTCAGCACTCTCACACACATCATACACAGCACCCACACACACAGCACCCTCACACAAATCAATCACATACAGCACCCACACATACAGCACCCTAACACAGCACCCACACCTCACACACAGGATCCATCACACACACATACTGCACCCCTCACATACACACACAACCCCCCGATACACTGCATCACACACATACACAATACTTCCAAACATATTTATATAATATATATACACATATAAATATGCACACAGCACCCCTAAACACATTTCATTCCAGACACACACTAGATCCTCTACCCAACTCTGGATCATCTACACACATACACACACTAGATCCCTATATACACTCTGAATCCATTATATACGCACGCTCACTAGATCTCCTATACATATTCTGGGTCCTTCAAACACACACACTCTCGATCCCCTATACGCACACTAGATTCCTTGTAAGCAAGCACATACTACATTCCCTGAACACACACACTCTACAAACACTACATCATGTACACACACACACACACACACTATAGCCTGTATATACACACTTGCTACATCCCCTAAACACACATTCTCTAAAGCCCCTAGCCATATATGCATTACATTACACCACAAACACAACACGACTAAAACCGACCTTATTACACAATACCACACCACGACCAGCTCACTCTGCACACACGCAATACCCCAAGCAGGCTCCAAACACATGCACAATACTCTTTCCTGGCCCTTTTGTCTCCTGGTATCCATTTATAGAGACACCAGAGACAAGTTGCAAGGAAACACAGTGCAAGCATGTTATTAAATTTGCTTGCACTGTGCAGAACAAATACAGGGCTTTTTTCTCATGCTAGAGCTCTTCAGCAGAGCTCTGCGCATGGTCTACCCTGGGAGAGCATTGAACCAACATGCTCACTTTGAGAGGGGGCGTGTTTGTCATGAGTGATGACAAAACACACCTTCTCTGCCCCGCCCCCTTCTTAGTGGGCCGCTGTGATAAAAAAATGCCCGGGCCGAATTTTTTTCCCAGTCCGGCCCTGCTTCCATGGCTGGTGGAGGTGTAGCACTGCGAGCTCTGTCTCCCTCCATCAGTTCGGCAATAAGTACAGCTTTCAACTTATTGCTGGCTATCTTACCCCTGACTTCCAATATTTCTTTCAACGTTTGCCGTTTCAATCCAGTATAATCTGTCTCCATTCACCTCTGCGTTCGTTTCCTTGTTGCATACGAATTGCCATTCACTTTCCCGTTCGGCAGTTTCACTTGCACGAACCACGCTTTTCGGCTGTAAGGTTGGATCCCGTCGCTTGCCACCAATTGTAGCGGAGCTGCAATATTAAATCCCAATATCTCTGCTGGTAGAATAAAGTAATCCAAGAAAAGCGCTGAATGAAGGCAATATCCCAAATCCCCCAGTAACCGGACGAAACATAGTTCTGGAAGTCAACTGGGGTTTTATTCACAGGTCACAGTATTTATGTGGTTCCCCATGCAAGGGGTTTCCTTAATCCCTTCACAGGGGTTGTACAGTGGGGGACTACATGGGGAACCGAACATGCAGGACCATTTTCCCACCATGCACTGCTGTACAAGAGGCATACTCCCATAAGAATATCCTATTAAGTGGATTATCCCTCTGTACAGCAGAACCGGTCTTTTTACTTAAAAATATATAACTTGCACGTTATTCGTGCTATTTAACCAAATGACACCTAGATAGATAGCTGGGATCTGAGTGCATACTTTGGGAAACTACCGCTCAGATCCCAGCACAATCAGCCGAATGCCACACGAAACACACTTTAATATGAACTCATAAGAAAATACACGAATGCACAGTTTAAAGGTAAGTACCGAAAGACCGGTGGTCCTGAACGGTCTGGAAGTCCAGCGGTGTTTGTGCCGTCAAGTAGCTGATTTTAGTTCCAGGCACTTGATGACCAAACACCGCTGGGCTAAAAGTGAATCCAAGATGGCCGCCGCATGGTCGGTATCCGAACGGCGGCCACCATGCGAACCAATTAACCGAGGAACGATATATTGTTGCAATCTGTTAATGGGAGCCACACAACCTCCTGTGTGTGGTCTCCCATTGGTTCTTTGTTCGTTTCACGAACAGTGTTGAAAGTCACTGTTCGTGAAAGTACCATAGGAATGCTAGCGGATTTCGTGCCACTAGCATACGAATTCCCTCTATCACCTCTTTAAGTGAACAACATAAAATAACATAGATTAAACAGTGTTTCCAGGACAACCATTATATATAAAGGAATAGTCTTAAGTGGCTAGGTTTGCCACAACTACTTTTACATAAAGTTGATATTGAGGTTTTATCCATTCCTGCGCTAGATACACCCACAATTCAATTACACTCATTTATAATGTAATGATAAAACTCCTTCCTACACATATTTCAGCATGTGAAAAACATATAATATATAATGGAAATATAATGGTCCCTTAGTCTACCGAGTTTCAATGCAGTGACACACATTTTGGACAAAGTAGTATGGTATGTTTTTCCATTGGTTACTTTATGGTCCTTTTTTTAAAATTTTCATAAAAAAAAAAAAAAAAAAGTTTGTTTCTTGGTGAGAAATGTAATTCCTCAAGTGAAAATCCAATAAAATGAAATTATAAAAAAAAATGTAAAAATAAATAAATGAAATTTCATAATCTAACATTATTTTTATTTTGCAAGTATAAAAGAAGATACAAATATTATTTACAGAATCTAAAATGAGTTATGCGGAGCAATTTCACGTAAACTGGTTCCAAACGAGTGGTCATACAGGGAACTTTGCACAAAATGAGAGGTAATGATGGCCCTCCTCATGGGAGCCCAACGTCTAAAAGGTTTACCCCGTTGTAGCATTGCAAAAAAAAAAAAAAAAAAGTCCAGTGAACAAAGCTTTTCAGAAGAACACGTATGTCTCCTCAGTTCTTATTTTTTAAGGTTATTTTTCTGTCTTTCTGAATTCTGCAAGATTTGCAAAGAGGTAAATAGAAACCAGTTCTAATAAGCCCAGAAACAAACTTTCCATATAAATATTTAATGAAAAGTTATGGACACAAATAAATACAAAAAAAAAAAAAAAAATAAGAAAGACAACCTTAATTAAATTCAAACTGTACTAGAATGCTTTTAGTTTTGTATAAACCAAATATGAAAACAGTCCTAAAAAGATGCAGAAACACAAATGTACAAAACATCCATTACATTTTTGTTAAAAAATGAGTTAATAGTTACTGGTGTTGGTGACCCTGAAGACTAAAAAAACATTTTTATTAATACTTACTAATAATTAATTAAACAGCACCACCATGTCCCACAGTGCTATTCAGCAGGTAAATTAAGCAATAAGTTAACTGATAACAAATGATTTAGGCTTTACAAAAAAAGGGGAATGAGGACCACTGTCAAACATTATTAATGTTTGTAACGGCATATACTAAAAAGAAAGCATAAAGCACTTAGTGTTATCAAAATAAAACTTCCCTTTCTATAAACACTTAAGGGTTATGTATAAACAGTAATCCTGGAGCAAAGTGCTAAATGTGGAGCAATCAACGCTATCATTCCATTGGTTTCCATGGTGACTGCTAAAGTTTTAGCGCTTTGCCCCAGAATTGTTTTATACGCAAGGCCCCTACTATTGGCTTGGTAGGTTTCAAACAAAACATTATTTTAGAAATGTAATAAAGTAAATTAGGAGGCAACTGCAGATCCAAAAGAATAACGAAAGCGTCAGACATGCAATTATTTCCATGTATTTACAAAATTTACCTTAAAGTTGAGCAATCCTGTAGCAGTTTCAACAAAGGTAATTAGGTATATTGGCTGTGTCAGATCTCTGCCCTTCATGTAGTGTGAAAATCTGTCTGCAAACTAAAATTAGAAACAAATATTTTATGAACAAAAAAATAAAGCACAAAAACTCCCAAAAGAAAAGTTATGTTATAATAAAATTATATACATTTGTTAATGGCATTATAAACTATTAAACCTCACAAGGACTTATTCACTAAACAGTGAGATATAATGATGGATACGTTTATTTTATTTTGGAGGTATTTTTCAATTTAGACTTGAGATCCTTAATTTATCAAATTATTTTTAAATCACTGTTTACTGAACCTCACAGTGTAAACTTTATTTATCTTCATAAGCCATGGGAGATACAATGGCACATTTATTGTATATTTACAAATCTAGAATAGATCATTTGGTATTGCAAATCTACACCTGGATCTACATTCATGTTTTCAGATTTTTTTTATTCAATCAAGTTAATTGATCTGAATAAAAAAAAATAAAAAAAAAATAACCTGGATCCATTCGGTCTTCAACTTATATACGTAAATTAGGAGGAGAATATTCCATTGCTAAATTAGGGAGTAAATGATCCATTACTGGATTAGAGTGAGAATGTTCTACTTTATAAAGGCTGTACACTTACTCTTTGTTTCCCTGACTTTAATTCATAGTTTTGCCTTACCTAGGAAGGCTTTAAGAAGGAAGTTAATTTCTTTGATGAACATAGAGTTCTATTTTTTTGTAAGACTAGAGCACAGCGAGCAATGGGCTGCCAGGGGGGCAGGCTAAATTCCAAATTCTGTCATCTGGAAACATACTAAAGCTCTTGCACAGATTTTGCCGTTTTCATTGAGAAAAAATATATAGATTTCACATCTACTATGTGCATCTTGACTGGACAATTTTCTGGAAGATAAGAAAAAAAATGACTCACAGGTAAGATAACACTATTTCTGAAAACACAGGCAAAAATGACAGGTTTGTCCAATTCATTTTTAAAGAAATATTCTGTCACTGATGGATATCAAAGGAACGGGGAATTTTAATCATCTCTCTATTCAATCTCAGTTGGGTAAATCATATCTAAGAGATTTGCATAAATATAAACCATCAAAGACTTTTCATCTTCAAAGGGGGTTTCAAGACCCTATAAGCTTTGTACTGTAATCATTACAGGTCACAACCCTGCAGGAAAGGGGCTGCTATGGCAACATAAAAAAACTAATGCTTAAGGCTTAGCATAATATTCCGACTAATAGAAAGGAAACTCATTCTAAAAACCATCAGCCTATTTACCAGACGCTGGATTAGAGGTGTTATTTCTACCCCTTTTTCCGTTGTCCCACACCCCCTCCTTTATCACTTGATCCCTCCCCCTTTTCATCCAAATCAAAACATCAAACTGGTGAGACAGAAAAAGTATAGCGGCCTTGACAAAGCAATATTTATTATAAACCTAGCTATAGAAATTTGTATTTTTTATTATTTTCATTTTTCAATTTTTAAAAACTCATTCTCTCAGTACTTAATTAGTTTAACAAATTTATTATGATTTTTCAATATTTTAAAATACTTTTGACTCAAGTAAAGACGTACATGTATATAATGCTATATATCCATCCACACACATTAACAAAAAAATTCAATATTTAAGTCCATTTATTAATTCGCGCCAGAGATATTGCTACATACTTCAACTTCAGACCCCTGAATATCCATAGTTAGTATTTATATATTTTTTTATATCAAATGTATGTGTGTATATATATATATATATATATATAGAGAAAGAGAGAGAGAGAGAGAGAGACAATCACACACATATATATAAATGAGGATATACATTTCCCCTTCTTGATCTATATTAAATTGAAGCACAAAGTATATTCTATACAAGTTCTTTACGCATTTCATAGCAAGAAGACAAACATTCTTCTCCCTGCTGTTTTTTTCAGCCCATATTATGTACATCATTATACCATCTGGAAACCTAAAGGATAAGGACTATCTTAAATGTTACAATAGTCTTTGCTAATGTAACATCACCCCTCACAAAGGGTCTCATGCATGCGTGTTCCTCATATAATATTTGCTTGGAAAGCAAAGTTAAAAGGTAAGCTTGGGGCAACTTTCAATTAATATTTTTTTCTCCCTCTGTGAAAGGGGACAATTAAATGTTTCCGGCCAAGCAAAGTGAGGAGGTGTTGGAGAAGGGGGTGGCAGAGGAAATATAAAAAAACAAAAAACAAAACAAAGAGATTGGGGAGGGGATTAACTAGCAGGCCTCAGCAATTCTTTCATTCCTAGTGTACACCCAATAGTGTGCAAGGAAGAATGCCCACTGTTCAGGATTTGTGGGAGAATTGTCCTAGTACAAAAGAGGCAGAGTTACGCTTGTTATAGTCCAATAAGCCATGCCAGTCAAACAAGTACCCATACTAAGGACAAAAGGAATGCAAGGGATTGTAGTACAAAAGAAAACAAGTAAGCCCATCTTTCGGTTGTGCACCAACTTCCACGTTTTATGCTTCACATAAATAAAAATCAGAAAGAAAAAGAAATCAGTAAGGATGTCTGGTATAGTACAAAAAAAAAATGGAAACAAGAAAAGAAAAATCTCCTTGCTTCCAATAAAAAAAGAATTAGCGTTAAAAAACAGTGTAAAAAAGTATAATACATTCTTTAGATGAAAGGCTTTTTATTTAAATGTTTTGGCGGAAAGAGAAAGAAGTGAGAGGAGGAGGCAGCTTTTACACAGTGTTTTTTTTTTTTCTTTACCAAAATTATCTTGAAAATATAGGTCAGGCTTGAGAAAGGAGGTTCATGTGTTAGTCTGTCTAGAATGGAAGTTTCAGAGGGCTATGTTTATATGTGAATTGCCTAATTATTCCAACATCATGGGATAAACAAATTGTCTGTATTGTGTTGATTATTGGAGTCGGTCTGAAGTTTCCCTCTTTCTGAACCAGATGAGAATAGGGATTGTTTGTTACTAGAACATCCACGCTCCTATGTACAATGGGAAGTTCATTGCACAGAAGATTGGTTTGACTGTACTAGCCTATGATAATGGATCACTATTCTGTTAGGAATACAAACATGGATTTATAACACTATTGAGTTCTCCTACCTGTTTAGATTCAGGGTCCCCATAAAGTAAATAATTTTTTTATATACCTTTTTTCCATGTCACTCAGTGCAGTCACACACTCTTCTTACAGCAATGTCATCCCGCATACGTCGCTTCCTCATCTTCTCATCCAATCCAGAGAAGCATTGGGGCTGAAAAGTGAGCACAGCACTCCTCCAATCGAAAGCTTTTTATGAGAAGCATTTAGAGGACGTGACATGTGACAGCGAAAGGGCCTCTAGTGGTTATCTAGAAGACAGCCACCACAATGGAAACATTTCTATATCTACTAAAGGGTTTATATTGCACAACTAAAATGATATGGCACTGCACCAAAACCACTTCATTTAGATTAAGTGTTTTTTTTCATTGCCTATATTGTCTCTAAGTAAATTATCTAATTAATAAGTGTCTTGTCTTGTGTAATTTGTAATGTGAAGTTTCTTTTTTTGGCAGAGGTTAAATACAAACAATCGACGTGGCAAACGAAAGAATATTTAATACCAAAGAAGCCCAACATAAGTATATTAATATGAATCCACTGTCTACAGCAATTCTCATACTAATCATTATTTACTCCCTTTCCCCCTCAACAATAAGGCTAAAATGTGAAATTTTCTCTTGGTGCGGTAAGATATTTACCATAATGGATACAAAAGAGCATGTCTGATATGTTGATGCAGGGACTAGTTTCCAGGCTTGATGTAGCTTTCTAAATATCCTTAACGTCAAAAGAGGCAAATCTAGAACCCTTATAATAGATTTGTAGATTTTATAGGCGAATTGCAGATACAATTACAAGGATCATATTATCCAAGACACTATGGCAATCCTGAGATTCAAGTGGGTAAGTTATATACATACAAAATATATAGGGAACCCTCACCAATAGTTTTGTGTTACATGTACTAAGAAGACAGGGTGCTAAAGATGGGAATAAACATTTTGTGATCACATCAAGACCATACATGAAAACTATAAATAACCCGTAGCACACCAATTTGTGCCGAAAAAAAGATTTTATTAAATACATGACATATACCAAATAGTTAATATAGTGTATGAAGTGCATATATATTGTAAAGTGCATAACCAACAGATGTATACATCATAAGTTGACATCAATAAAGTGCAAACCAATTACCTAGTAAATATACTGTCACATGTACTGACCTAGAGTTGGAGACCACAAAAATCCTCAATGATTCAGCTGTTGCCTTCTTCTGTGGGATCCTTCCTGCAGGTCACTGGAGACTAAAGAAGGGTCTCCCCAACATGGATCAAGGAAGATGCCCACATGAGATGTGGAGAATAAGACAAACAAAGAAAAGACCTTCAAAAAATGGTTTGGTGTAAATGGGCCATATAAGTGGCAGACAAGACCGGATATGCCAGTGGTGACAGTAATCACCTGTCTATAGGCACCTCTATACAAGTTGTTAAAAAGATGGGATTTCTAACACTTGTACAGTGTTTTTTGTCTGAACTTCTCAAACCAGAGTCTTTTCCTTCTGGCTGTGGGTAGATATAAAAAGGAAATGGAAGGAAGCAGCACCTTCAATAGTGCCTTTAATTCAAACAGAAATAGAGCTATATGAAAAATAAGAGGACAAATAAAACCGAATATGGCGCAGTATTTTTGTTGCTGGTGATTATAAATAAAAGAAAGGAAATGCACGTACAATCTTGAGTTGCAATCAGCTCTAGATGTATGCACTTGGATAGTACAATCCCAGTCTGTGGATATGCTAATCCTGATCCCGGTCTTGGTTTTATGTTGAAGTACATCCTTAGGCCGGTCAACAGAGTGTGGTGGTCAGCGTTGATAGGAGTATTCCCTTTCAGTATAATGTTTTATAGCAGTAACAGTTCACCAGTGTATAAAATGAAAATAAAAACAGAAGATAGTGCTCTCTGTATTGTTAAAAAATAATAAAATGATAAAAAGAGGTATATTCACAAAGGGAGTTTAGGTGGTATCTTCCCCACCAAGGAAATTCGAAGTATGAATCCGCCAAGTAAAATCTTCATAGATAATAACAGGAAGGTCCAAATTCAATGGAAAAAACAAAACAAAACTAGTTTTATTTCAAATCAAAATAATAAAACAAATAATATAGTATAAAACATCAATAAAACACTGTGGGTGAAACGCGTTAGTATTTTATTGGTGTTTATAGTATATTATTGGTACATGGAAAAAAAAGTTATGTTTTCTTATTATTTAAGGAGGGAGTGTGGGGGGGGGGTGGGAGGGTGAGGGGAGTGTAGGTACCCTACATTTGTTTTCAACTCATTGGTATTCCTGTCCCTATAGTGTTCCTTTAAACATACATTTTCAATAGTAGCTATGAGATTTATACAATGAGAATGAATCCTTGAATACAAGTAGTAAATGAAGTGTATTCACTAAATGGTGAGTTGAAGATTTTGAGCTATTTTCATTTGAAGTCAGTTGTCGACTCACCATCGAAGGCATATATACCAATGCTGTACTGAACATCTATATACTTGTGTGCTATGCTGATTAAAAATAAATTAAAAGTCAATAATAATGCTTTGCTATAGGATTCTACATGCAATTTGCAGATATACTATAGGACATATATATTTTGTATGTTGTGCTAATAATGTTAATAAGCTTTATGCTATTGTGTTTGCCTTAATTGCATTTTGAATACAAGTGTTTTGGTTTTAAGTTCTCTGTGGGTGATATTTATTGTTTTGCTTTGCTTGTGTCCTGTTTTAATTGAACATGTGGTTGTTTCATTGCTTGTGTTTGCCCTCATACTGTGTTATAATGAATGGAGCATATTGTATAAATGGTAAGCTTTTGCTAACAAGTGATGTGACTCTCCAATGTTGTCATTTTTATTGATTGGGTATTGTAATAGTGAAGCATCCTTTTTTCCATTTCCCCCCAACCGAACTTGACCGACTGTTAGCACTGATTTCCCTGGAACTGTTTTGGGCATAGGACTATGACTTCCAGGAAATTCCTGAACCCCTGAACCGATCTGGGTGATTTTTGGATATGTTGTTCACCCAGAACGGGGCTATCACGGGATGTAAATATGGGGTTTATGTGTTTTTAAGGTACTTTTTGGGGTTTCATAAAATTGTATTTTTTTCTGTGCTTGGAAATAATTAGGTTAGATTAGTACACTTCCTGATTTAATTATCTCCCAAGCACAGTGGAGGGATTCTATTGTTTGTGTATTGGAGTGTCTCACTGTATGACTCTGTTTTTATTGGTTTATTCACTTTGTGTCCCTGTATCACTATACTCCCCAGGATTTATAATCACTAGCTCTTGTAATAGCTGTTCCTGCTGCGCTCTCTGGAAGTAGTAGAGGTCTTTCCCACACGGTCCTGGATATCAGAGGATGGTCCAGGGTGGGAGGAAGACGGCGAGATCCCAGCTAAGCTATGGCGGTTGTGGAGTCTACGGTGTTTGTGATGTCCGGTGCAGTGCTTACGGTCCTCAGCTTCAGCTAGGAAGCATCTGTTTCCAGAGGTGCCCAGTCGTGGTGCAAGGTGATCCATCACAATCACAATGACGACAAATAAATTGTACAGTATATGCATAACACAAACAAAATGTACCTATGCTTATCCAACATTGTAAAGTTCTACAAACTACTAACAAGGCGATGCAGACAATGCGAGACCCCTTTGATGGGGCAAATTAATCCAGAAGCTATATTGATTGATGGCAAACATTTATGTTCACTGCTCTAATAAGTGATGAGCATGGTAAAACAAACCACATTTTGATCGTTTCTCAACGCTCAATATTTTTAAAGGGACATAAAGCCTCATAATTAAATTCCCTTCCACTTGTCTCCCTTCATCCTGCTTATTATTGTTATAGCGATCATAGTTTACTATATTAAACTATATCCTCCCTGTACTTTAGAAAGCTACGATTCTCCTTAGCCATACAAGTTCTTGTATTAGATGTGCATTAGAAGCCCTTAGTAACTTGTGTTGACTATCTCAGCAACAAATAACTTAATTCATGAAAAACATGAATAAAGGGATATTAATAAATAATTTTAAATAAAGCAGTGATCACAATGGGAATGGAAGTCAATCTCAACCAGCAAGGATGGAATAATTTGGTTGTTTATTTTAAATTTTCTTATATCTTTATTTGTAACTATTTAATTTTAATAAACACGTTTTGGTGTTTAGACTATCTCTTATAGGGACATATTTTGGTAGGCAAAAGAGTTCAAGGGCTTCTGTGACAATAAATCACAAAAGAAAAAGAGAAGGAGAGAATGAGAATAAAGAGAGGAAGCAAATACAAAGAAACCCCTCTAATAAACGGCAAACAAAGAGGACAGGAGGATTCCTATGTATCTAAAGGTAACGTGGTAGAAATTACTTAATGATCAATCTATATATCTAGCTAAGAGTGGAAAGATTTGAGTTTTGTTTTTGTTTTTTATTTATTTTTGCAGGTAGTATTACATATCAGAGGAACTTTTAAAGCATAGAATAGTGCATATATATATATTTGGTTACAGTGGCAATTTTGACATTTCGTACACCTGTTTTTTTAGATTAGGCTAGTCAAATATGTTAACAACAATACCTCTCACAACAAGCGTGCAACAATAACTCGTAGTCAGGGAAACTGGGTTTGTGTTATGCGGGAAAGATTTGAGTTTTAATCACTTGATAACGAGAAAGATAGAACTTAACTTTTAATACTAATAGTGAATAAAAAGGTGAAACCTATCACCTGATTCTAAAAAAAACACACAAAGAATATATATATATATATATTTACATATATATATATATATATATATATATTTATAATATGAGGTGTGGGTCTACTAAATAATGCCAGTGTATATTCAGATCTATATTAATCTACTTAATCAAAATGAGGTAATTTAGGGTTAATGTGAAGTAGACAACCTAACATCCCATAAATGTAAAAAAATATAGAGGTAAGTTGCCTCTAAAGAACTAGCTGATCACTAGTGTAATGATCAAAACTTAAAAATATTAATAAATACTGTCCCTATACTCTTGATAATAGACACCCAGCCGCCCAACGGATCCCCGTATTTCTAGTGCAAACAGGCTGAGGTAGCATTGTTGCTTGTTTGATGTAAGCATTGGGAGGTCACAGATTCAGCATCCTGAACGTTAGTCTGGTGTCTTAGTTGGCATGCAAGGTATAAAGCTGTTTGAGCCCCTGACGCAAGTTTCACCTTTCGGCTCATCAGAGGGGAACCGGACTCTGATTGTGTCCACTATTTAAATAAGTTCCTTGGACATGATTGGGTAAAGACATTTTGAATGGACCAATTAGTGCGCAGAAGAGAAAACCCTGAAGGAAATCTTCTAATTCATAAAATCAACTTGTATGAGAAACATTGGATATAAGTATAGAGACCTATGCATTTTTTAACTCTTTGGGAATTGATTTCATGAATAAAAATATTTCCTTAGGTCTATATACTTATATCCAATGTTTCTCATACAAGTTATTCCTGGCTAATCCATGGCAGCATCACGATAGGGTTAGCTCCTCCCCGTTTGCTGTTTGGGACAGGAAACACTTTACAAATAGACCCTCCTTACCTGGTATCATTAGTCTTTTTTCCTGTCTTCTTGGCTGTGGACACGTTTCAAGTAAATTGTGTTACCTTGACTAGATTTTGTTTTAGTTTACCTCTTCGTTCCCAGGAGAGTTCAGCCTCTCTCCTGGAAATTCTAACATCTGTGAGCTTTTTAATGTGACAGAATATATAAAGCCATATATCCTTACTATTTGAAGAATTACGCAGTGATCTTTTAATAGAGGTAATATAAGGGGTATATTGTGATAAACTGTATCCGCTGTGATCCTAAGAGTAGCGGTTATTTATGTGTGACTCATGCATTAAAACATTAACGCAGTAATCCTATGGATAGCGGTGCATGATATATACACTTTTTAACTATGATAACTTCGCAGCAATCCTCTGGGTAGCGGTTATTATGTGTGAAACATGCATTATATTATTCAGCTTACTGCCGCAGCGATCCTATGGGTAGTTGTGCATGGTGTATACACATACTTCATATGATTTAAATCCGCAGCGATCCTCTGGGTAGCGGTGTAACCTGCAATGTACATATATATATATATTGTATTGTATATTAGCCAAAGTGATCCTTTGGGTAGCGGTATAATATTGGTACCTGCAACCATTTTAGAAATATACATTACTGTATAATTAATTATTTATATGGGGACCTCCTTAAAGGCATTGCCTATGGTTCCTGCACTCACCTTTATCATAGGCTTTCGATCGGCGTTCTCCTTTATGTGCTCTGGCCCTGTTCGTTAAGTTTAGACGATTTCTGTTCATCGGAATTTACGTAATTTTCTTTGACAGCAGAATACTAATTCCTTTTGTGGTTCGTTTTCTTCTCATAAATTAATGTTTGATTTCACTTTTCATTTCGGCGCAAAATCTGGCTATTTGGGCATGCACATTTGAATGGTTGTCTGTGTGTAGTCCTATCTTATCAGATTTTCTATTTAAAGATACAGTTTTCTCCTCTCCTTTGGGGTGTCAGATTTGGAGTGATTGATGACCCTTTGCTCTGGTAATTATTCCTGTTAGTGCAGGTAAGGTTTTTTTTCTCCCTTTGTTTCCTTTCCCCTTCTTTAAGGATGTATAAATTTCTTTAATTTTTAATTCTTGTCGTTTTTGTTTTCTATTAACCTAGCTGCCCTTATGTCTGCATCTAGATCTTCAAGGGGGTCTCCTTCTAGGCATTAGAGGTAAACTTGGCTTTTCTCTGGTTTGAAATGAAAAGAGTGCATTATTTGGCTGCTTTAAGTCCTCCTCTTTCCGCTTCTTTCAGTGTCCGTGAATCTGACACGTCTGAGAGATCGGGTGGAGGAAAGAAATCTGACCGATGTATATCCTGTGATGCTAAAGCTTTGGAAGGAAAGAAATTATGTAGTACCCATCTGTCTGAAGCAGCTGGTTCTCCTAAGGATCCTTCCCCAGATATGATGAAGTGGATTCAGATGGCTGTGGATAAATCTATGAAACAGCACAGATCTCATAAACGCTCAAGAATCTCTTCTCAAAGAGACAGGGAAGATTCTGATTCTGACGCATCATTTGTAGAGGTACAATCTGAAGAAGGTTTGAATTAACTGATATAACATGTAATGAGTAATTGATCCATGCTTTAATTTTACTCGTTAGCTGGTGATTGATTAATTTTTGGGGCAAAGTATCAAGACCCTCTCTAGTTACTACGTCATCCTTAGGACAACCAACAAAGAGGATATCTACAGTTATTAAAAAAAGCTTTGCATGAGCTGATCAGAAAGGTGGGCAGCAAATAACATATGTTCTCATGTACAAACTGAAATTGAGAATCGTCCATATACTTCAATTGACAATTCCCTAAAAAAAAATGAAGGGCGGAATTGATGTTAATCAAAATTTAAGGTGGACAACCTACATGAATTATTTTCTCATTGCGAAATGTTCCTTATTTTGTATTATTATTATTATTGCCATTTATATAGCGCCAACAGATTCCGTAGCGCTTTACAATATTTTGAGGGGGGGGGGGGATGTAACAAATAGGACAATTACAAGAAAACTAGGCTGAATCTTGTCATGCGACTTTGTTTTATCACATTTTGTTCTTTTCCTATACAGCTGTTACATGTATGTTTTCTACTAAACATTCAAGGTTAGGTTATTGCAAAATGGAGGGCTTGCATAACAAAATGGCAGAAAAATTGTTGCCTGTTGCTTTATATCCCACGTCACTGTGGAACGCAATTTATGACACTCAGTCACCATGATCTGTAATGTATACTCACTTTTAGAGCGGGCGAGTATACATAATGCTGGAAAATAATGCCATTGAAATTTTCTAGAGAAACCCTAATGAATTATGAGAATAAATATCTCCATTTGTTCATACTAATATCTTAGGTATTATGTATGACTTCCTTAAATTCTTTAAATAATACAGAAAATTAAAGGGCAATAAATTTGGCATTATACAATATCTTCTGAACAATTAGATTATTTACACGTTTTGTAAAGACATTTGACATGCCACTTAACATTTCCAGGATTTTATTGGCTGAAAACTCAGTCATGAAATACAAACACACCTGTCCGCAATTAAAAAGAAGAAATAGAGAACTGTTCAGGAAATAATATCTGTGCTAATTAAAAACACTAGTAAAAAGCTTCCTGTTTGTTCTCCTAGGTGCCCTAAGACATGACCTTATTCTTACTTCGTTCTTTATAGTCATTTTGTTTCATATGCTGATAATGTGTTTTCTGCAGTGCTGTGCTACATTGTGTTGTTGGAGCAATCCTTTCACAATCATTCTCACTGTATATAAATGGGAAAATAGTTAATTTTACTGTGATTTGCACTTGTAGGTAATATAATTAGCATGTCTTTAGGGAGGGATCAACTCAATTTAAAAAGACAAAAGAAAGAACAGGAATACACATTCTGTTAACGAAAGTAAAATAAAGAAAGTAGAATAAATACAAGTTAAAATAGTTTCACTTAGCTTACCTCTGAAGAAGGGCTATGATGACTATAATGGACTGGTTTCTGGGCCTTAGCCATCCATCCAATTTTTATATAGATCATACAAGGGTGCACTAGAAATGATGACCCTTAAATATTCGAGAGCTACAATCCAATTAGGATGCAAGTAACATTCTTAGTCAAACCATGTGTTTTGACTAAAACCAGGGCATCCCTGAGGTACCTTCAGCACAGTCCCCACACATGTATCGCTAATGTGGATGTTCCACTTCTGCATTAGCAATATCAATCAATTCCCTCATATTGTAATGCCATTCATTGCACCCATCAGCTTACTGCTCAGTTTTAAAAAGGTTAAAAAAATAGGCAAAGGTTAAAGTGGGGTGTGGGCTGCAGGTGCCTCAGAAACCCTCAGTGTTCACTTGAAAATAGTTTGAACATGAACCATGAGACATCTCTTTCAGTGCAATGCCAGTATAACCATTACATCTGAGTGTAGCAGTTATGATGCCTAGACCTCTTTAATGATACCTTGAATAATACAAGTCTAGCTACTATACCAACACTAGCTTACTATATTTAGTCATCTTATCAGAAATAAATACGCATGGGTTTCTTACCAAACAGTGGACTGCAGTGTACTGGCAGATGAGTTGAAAAACAAACGACATAGAAAAAGAATTCAGAATATAGCTTATATTGCATCTCTCTTTTTTGCAATTTTTGTCATTTCGCCTGTTTAGTGAATAAATCATTAAAACAATAAACTAAGGCTATTCACACACAGCTTTTAATACTTATTGTTATACTTAACACTTATATCAGTTCTCCTATATGTCTATTACACTTCCGCGCTTATTTCAGTCACAACTCCCTTTTACTCACTCCAGAACTCCAGGGTTTACCACATACTCGCCAATCTAATCTGTCTAATCAGCATCCTCTTAACCCTATAATGCAATTTTCCCTTTTTCACTTCAGTACTCTCCCTTCAATCTCCTTTTCCCCTTCTATTTCCTTTGTCAATCATTCTTTTAGTAAGGCAATGAAAAACACAGTACACAAAAAAGAAATATGGAGTTAGTGCAAGCGAACATAACATAATACATAACAGTCAAAGCAGTAGTCTTGCACATGAAAATAAACTCTTGAGTAGATCAGCCTCATTTTTGTAAAAATAAACAAAATAAACAAAAGAGGCATGCACGTCTAGACAGGAAACACATTTATACAGCTAGGCTACAAATGTAGTCTAGTCATATTGATAAAGGATTTTTATAGGGGTAACATTAGGCTAGTTGTCAGGCTGGGCAATCATGTGTTTAAACTGGCCCGTACTGTACCATAGCTAAATTAGTGTAACGTTCACTACGGAACCCAAACACGCAGAAAGGAAACAACAGAGAGAATTGCCGTAATGCTTCCAGTGAACCAGGTCCTGCAAGGTGCACATGAAAAAGCGGGAGTCGAGAAGGGACTGCACCTCGTACTCCTCCCTAGAGTCGGCACAGACAGGACCGGGGCACGCCTAAGAGGCCTCGTGTAATGGTTACGCAGGAGGGGCTTCAGAAGGGACATGTGGGATGTACTGCGGATGCGCAGGGAAAGGGGCAAGTCCATAGTGTAAGAGATAGGATTAACCATGCGCAAGATTTTATAAGACCAAAATATATTTCGGTGCCAACTTCATGGAGGGGACATGGAGGCGTATGCTTTTCGTGGACAGCCATACTCTGTCACCCGGCACATATGCGGGAGTCGCAGCCCTATGGCGATCAGCAAACTTTTTCTGGGACTCTACAGCATGCGACACAGCGACATAGACCCGATCCCACATCTCCTGAAGCGAGGCTAGGTGTTCGTCCAAAGCGGGTATTCCCTTATCGGAGAACAGACCGGGAAGGACGCTGGGTTGTACACCTTAAGCCACTACTACAGAGGAGAAATTCTTTATCAATTATCTGTAGTAGTTAGCGAAACCCACACCCTTTGTATGGACTTAAGTCCCTGTGGAAGCGGTCAAGTTTTGATGGCTTCCAGTTTCTTAGGGTCCATACTGAAAACCTTATCAGATATTATGTACCCCAAGAACTGCACAGAGGTCTGATCAAAGAGGCACTTCTCTAGCTTGCAATACAGACCATATTCTAGAGGTTTCTTTAGTACTGATCTGACATGTTTATGGTGGGTTTCTAGATCAGGGGAGTATACCAATATGTCATCCAGATACACTATAGCACATACGTGCAAGTAATCTAGGAGGACATCTTTGATAAAGTCCTAGCAGATAGCAGGGGCGTGACACAGGCTAGATATTCGTAGTAGCAGCTACGAGTGTTGAAAGCAGTTTTCCACTCGTCTTGTTTTCTTATTCTGACCAGGTTATACACCCCCCTGAGATCCAGTTTAGTGAACCACTTGGAACCTTTTAAGCGGTCAAAAAGCTCCATGATAAGCGGAATTGGATATATGTTCCGCACCGTGATCTTGTTCAGACCCCTAGAGTCTATACAGGATCTGAGATCACCCTCTTTCTTCGATACGAAGAAGAAGAAGACAGCAACTGCTGGAGATGAGGATCGCCTTATAAACCCTTTCTTCAGGGACTCCTCAATAAACTCCTCTATGATCTTGTTTTCATGCTCAGAGAGGGGATACACCATTAGGTGGCATAGTTCCTATGGCGTAGTGTACCACTGTTCTGGAGCCTTGTTTGATGCGTAACAAGGCTCTCCCAGCGGAAGCTATCCAACTAGGCATGTCAAACGTTCTCCAAAAGGATGACAGGAAATTGGTGTAGGTGATGTTGGGACCATATTCCCATATCGGGTTAGCCCAGGCCAAGAGCCTGCCAGCGAGATGGTTAATGACAAAAGCTATTTTTTAACCTGTCAGTATGAAAGGAGTGTGGGTTCATAACCATGTGTATATCGATCTGGTTCAGAAATCAATGACAAAGGACAGGATCACCACTATACAGTTGGGGTGGTGTCATGTGTACAGAGTGATAGGAACCTGCCTGTACAGGTATGTGAACAGGGGCCGGTGGAGCAGTATCGGCTTTTCGTGCCCCCGGGTGGAGGTGAGCGGTGCGCTGCAGAATAGTTTGCATAGCCTGAGCGAACTGATCAAAGCCATGGTCTTGCTCCTCCAGGTTATGAGCAGTCAACTGCTGTAAGATGTCTGCTGGTTCCATTTGGCCCTGTTGTAATGTAACGTTCACTAGGGAGCCCAAACATGCAGACAGGACACAACAAAGAGAATTGCAGGCCCTTAGAATGTCCAGGGGATAGTCGAAGTAAGCCAAGGTCAAGGGAATACAGAGAGACTGAGTGACGTAGAGACAAGCCAAGGTCAGTGATAGAGAGGACAGAATAATCGTAAGATAAGCCAGAGATCGCTAACCAGAAAATCCAAATACAGAATAACGCTCCATGGTAAACCAATGACCACAACAGGGCACTGAGGCAAAGGGTAGGTTAGCTTATATACACACCGGGTGTGTCTGATTGACTAACCTCCAATTAGTGTTAATCACAACACGTGGGAAGAATTTCTTCCTTCCCTTGTGGTCTCTAAGGTCATCACTGTGTGCCGGGTCACATGACCGGGTCTGGCAGACATATAAGGATGCTGCTCTGGAGCGTGCAGCGTCTGACACACTGCCATTCTGGAGCCCGGTGGCAGGGACAGCCGCACACCGCAAACAGGGACCAGATGACACCACTCACGGCGCGGGGGCAGAGGCAGGGGACCTTACAATTAGCCCACTAAGGGAGGATAAACATGAAGCGTATATGCAACAAGCCCATAAGGATCTCATAGGAAGTGATACAGGCGTATACTAGACATACGGTCAAAAACGCAGACAGGACATAAGCCCATAATCAATATAACATGCTTTGACGTTGAGGTATGTACAATAAAGCATGCTCGTGACACAGGAGTCACTTATCTGTGCTGTGGTAGTCTTTTCACCTTTTTAATTCCATCTCTTCCCTTTGCCCTTCATTCAAGCACTTAACAATCACCCAATTTTTCTCTTTACTCCAGAATTATCCTCATATCACTTTACTTTCTTAATTCAGAACAGTTTTACTGAGGTTTTAATAAGTGGAAACTGCAAGTGCAGTTACCAGACTTATCCTCTGAAATCAGAACTCAGGAGTTTTGTTTAGATATGAAACCATAATGAATAATGTAAGATTAACATAAAGCAACATAGTACACGTGGGATTAGCTCTGCCACTAATTTTTTTTTTAAATGAATGCATCTTTATTCAATTTTAAATATTTCATATTACATCATACATGTTTTTACTATAAATTGAAATTGCATAGTATATTTGTATAGTATATATACCTTAGACAAAAAATACCTAAGTCACAAACAATCACACCACATTAATAATTACGTATTTTGGGTCATTGGAGAGAAACTAGTGGCCACCTAGAAAGAAAAAAGAAAAGTAGAAACTAGGACCTGTGATAACATTCATAAAATATACAGGGATTAATCTAAATCAGTAAAAGGTCATTAATATTAATATAATTTTCTGCCATGGGAGCCACATCTCCTCAAATCTTTAATTATGTATTAATATATAAATATTCTGTTCCATCTTGTATTAATATGTTACGTGATTACACACTGTCAGCCAATTAATTTAATCTATTGATTCCTAATTATGAGCTATAATAAGAAGAGACAATTAAATATTCCTGTTTTTTATTACAGTCACGATAATCAATGTTCCACAAAAACCTACATGGTGTCAATAAGTTAAAAGAAAATAATAGCTAAGCTGGGATGGTTATTAACATGAGTCAAGTTTAGAACATACTGTCGGATCACTGTTTAGTAGACGAAGCCCACAATGCAGAAGAGCGCTGAAGAACGTAAACCAGATTCGCTGTATAGAAGGGTCAAACAGTGAATAGTCAGGAAAGCCAAAAGGTCAGGACAGGAATAAATCAGGCAAGGGTCAATAGCAGGATACAGCTGAAGGTCTGAACACAACAGGAGCAAAGTATAATTAAGCAATGACTACTAGTAATAGTGGTGTTTAAATAGGGAGAAGAGGTATGTCCATTTTACCATAACTCTGCCTCTTGTACACCTCCCTTTGGTTTGGACCGCCTTCTGTACCTTTCAGAAGGAGTCACGTCTGTTGTTCCGCCCATCCTCCACGAGGAAACGGAGCTAGATCTGATCCATGGTGCCACGCTTGGGATGTGGCACTGCTTGTTCCTGCAGCATTGCAGCCAGTCGGCGGTGGAAAGCGGGCCAGCTATGCCTTGTCAGAGAAGTCCTGGCACAGCGTCTATGCGAGGAGGGAGGGAGACGTGCTGTGGGATCATGAGGTAAGGAGGCAGAGGAGAGGAGGCCTGACACATACCCACCATATATATATTACATTTACCTTTTCCAAGTGACACGTCCAATATATATCAGAATTATTTAATAAAATCTTTTTTAATCTAATCTGTATATGTGTTTATAGTGTAATTCCAAATTGGGGATGCAATTTATATTTTGATGGACACATTTGATACCAAATAACCATTCTTCCAATGGAAAATTTTTATCAACCTCAACTTACCATTTTTGGATTTGAGGGACTTTGCTCTCCTCCAAGTTTTATCTCCAAACTCAAATAATTTAGATATTTTGGACATCTTTTTTAATCCTGAAACTAAAAATCAAATATAGATCGTCCAGAGGATGAGAAGACATAAAACATTTTCCTATCATATAGATCTTTATAGATAAATATAAGAATATGTCCTTATTAGAAAGGGTAAATTAGCTGGGAGATGGGAGGGACTATACACCTTGGCTCATTAAAAAGAATCCTGAACCCAGACCCCCAACGAGATGAGACCTAAGTACAGTAGACCAACAACTCCCAGGAAAAGTGTAACCAGATAACGCATTGGACGACATCAAGTACCATAGACAGAAGCTAACCAAAAGGCCTCAGCCAGTGACCCCCAAACCCAGGATCCTCACTCCCTTTTTATTTAATTCCACTTTCTCTTTTATGCCAATACCTGCAACACTATCTAACACCAATAAAGGCAAGATGTGCAGCCCTCAACAAAATAGCAATCACCACCCACAACTACGCCCAAGACGCTATGTTAGGTTGATGTTCATTGATGTCAACGTTAATCTCCATCCACACTAAAAAACGTGTTGTCGGAGTGCACAGGATACAAACAGAAAGCAGATGTTCTAACACATCAGCAAAAGTCATGTATAACAATACACATTGTAAATATTGCATGTAAAATGCATGATATGTTCAACCTACCAAATATTCTGTACTGTGTGACATGCATGGAGCCTGGCGATGTGCCAAAAATAAAGAATTGAATTTTTTTTTTAAATTAAAGGGTAAATCTAGTCTGGAGTTGGGAGAAGTGTAAGATCCCTTCCATTTCCATATTATCAGAAATTTGAAATATCTGGATTTCCAGTTAACCAAATCTAAATGTTCTATATCATAAGAAAGTATATCAATTGAGACAACTTGACATATTTTATCAACTAATCTAAATCTATTTTTATTTTAACTTTTATTAGTGTAGTTATAACTTTTATTATGGGATTTAGGGTAATTCTGGATTTAGCAATTAATAAATTAGACCAAAGAAATTGGGATGGAATATAGTGAGAAATATATCTTCTCTCAATTTCAAGCCAATCCAATGTTGCAAAACCAAACATAAGCAAAGAATAAAATGTGAAACCGTGGCTGCTTCACACAGAAAATTCAAATCGGGATATGATATACCTCCTTCTTATTAAAAATATTTGGGGAAATTTTAGGTTTCTTCCCCTGCCAAATGAATACGCTAAATAACTTCATGAATTTACACAATATTTTACACTTAACTCTTAAGGGAATAGTCCTAGGAAATTTAAACAATCTTGGGCTATACATATTCATTACCTATGTAAATGCGACCTAGCCTTGAAATATCTAAATTTTTCCACGAAGATATTTGTTGGCAAAGCAGTTTTAACATCTTCAAATAATTATTCAACTCAATTTTCTAATATAATCTATGGATCTTTAATTACAATCAAAACTATTTTGTTTTATCAGTATCTCAAGATCATTAGATATTTGTTCAAATTTTTTTTATCAATATTAATTTTATAATTTGAATATTTACTAAATATACTAATGGATGTTAATAAAGCATTAATAGACTCTGCCACCGACAAGAGAACATCATCTGCATCTATCTAATAAACTCTTTTTATTTGCTAATGGTTCAATTGACAAAATGTAAAGTAAGTGTGTTAAAGGGCATCCCTGTCTGGTTCCATTTGAAATAAGAACCATTTCAAATAAAAGAGCGGGACCACAACTTTAGCGGTTGGGTTAGAATAGAACGATACACAACTATATAAATAAGATGGCTCAAAAAAATAGTACATAAAATAGAATCCAATGTAATGTGCAGCAACCCGCTTCAGATCTTAAGTGTCCATGTCAACTACAATATGTGGGAAGGATGACACGTCCGCTCCACATAAGGATTAGAGAGCATGTGTATAATATTAAAAGAGGTGTGGAGTGTCATAGTGTCTCTGAACATTTTAAAAAGATACATGGACAGGTAGCCAGTAGCCTGGAATTCTTGAGGATTAAACGGGTATTTAAAGATTGGAGAGGAGGTGATTTTATTTGCAAGATCGGACAGGAGGAGATGCGATGGATCTTTCAACTAGAGACTTTAGCTCCATCCGGCCTCAACAAGGATTTTGAATTGTGTAATATTGTATTATTTTTTTAATATATAATGTTATAGTATTTTTGTAGCATTTTTTACATATTAAACACACACACACATATATATATATATATATATATATAGACATATTTTTTTTTAAAACATCTCCTGTCTATCTCTCTATATATACCTGTTTAATGCCATATTGCATGGTTCATTGCATTTCTTATTGTATGAGCTGCAGACCTTATCTATCGATTTTTTTCTTTAAAGGCTGATATTTTTAATGTTGATGTTTATATATATCCCCTTTTTTCTGCTTCCTCACACATTTTTAACCATTTTATTTATTATTATTATCTATTTTTAATATATAGGAACAGGTCACATCTGTTTTTAGACAAGTGACTTGTCTGAAGTTTTGGGTTAGACGATCTTCCCCCTTTTTCCTGAAGTTTTGTATATGTATGAGGAAAAGCACATAAGTTCTGTGTCATTAGAATACAGAGTTTTTATACATCGGATATATGATACTACCTATGTAATATACCTTTATGTAAGTGTTTTGAGATACGTGGTGATTGATTTTGTACTTATTGAGAATTTAGCTTCCTTTTTTTCTTTTTCACATAATTTGCTCATGTTTCTTTCAATTATTGAATATGAGACTTTAATTGGACTGGATGAACTCCGATATTTTGGAGATTACCTCTATGTGAGGTAGGAGTGGTTGAAAAGCCGATTGGATTACAGCAAAATACTTTGCAAATAAAAGACAATCAGTAGTGGGAGGAGATACTGCTCATTTGAGGAGGAGGGGCGAAACGCATTACGGGACCAGGAACACGGAAGTGTTTGCAGACTGTACACCCGCAAGACCAGCCATGATCAGAAGGAGGTTATTTTCTACTGCACTTTACTCCCAGGGGGCTGGTGAGCAGACGGTGGACTATGTTTTGCTGCTAGAGTTGTTTTTAAGATTTTATAGTTTTATAGTATTTTTACCTGCTACCCGGGTCACCAGAGCATCTATTGGATCCCACGTACTCTAGGGACTGATCCTCCCTAGGCGCTATAGCTTTGAGTGGGGCTATTAACACTCCTAACTTGTGAGTTTAATACCTACAGAGGATTTACTATTTTCTATTATCTTTATAACTTTATTGCACTAGGAGTGCTTCTTTTGTTACTTTTTGTCTCCTATTTGCAGATACCATCAGTGTATACTTACAGGTTGCAAGTATATGCACATGTATTTTTATTGTATTTTATTGTGGGTTAACATTATTTCCACTATTTTTGCATAAACACATAAGGGAACCTTCGCTACAATAGAGCACTTGAGGTCTCCTTTTAAATCTTGCGCGCCAGCACTTTTGTTATTTAGGGTTAGAATATAAAGTCATAATATTTTCCTTAATGGGGAAAATTATTCTGAAATTATCAAGAACCAGATCTAAATGTTTTAACTTACCTTATCAAATACCTTTTCGGTATCTAAGGTCCAAAAAGCCAGAACTAATTTGATGTGTATCAACCCTATGGATAATCTTAATATTTCAAGTATTATCTAGAGGACTCCTGTCGGTAACAATTCCAGATTGGTCTTTATGAACCATATCTAAAAATGACTACTTTTAATCTATCCTCAAAAATGTTATAGAATATCTTTATATCTAGATTGCTAAGTGAAATAGGCCTATAATTATATGGTATGGGCTGGATCCTTTTCTTGTTTTTAAAATGGGAGAAATAGTGGCTTGGAGCAATGCATGAAATAATCACTTGGTAGGAAATTCTGTATATGTTCTTGACAGAGGTATGACGATATCTTCGTTATATTTGTTTTTATACAACAAAGAAAAAAATCCATTAGTGCCTGGACTTTGGCAGATTTTAACTCATATGTTTTTTTCTATTTCACATACTGAAATTGGCTTATTTAGAGTTTCAAGTTTATATTTCTTTAATTTAGGAATTGTCTGACTATCTAAGAATGTATTTATATTGCATTCTGAAGGTTGTTCTGTTTTTAAATGATTTTTTTTATATAGTAATCTGCAAAAGCTCTAGAAACTTTGTTATAGAATAGTAAATAATAGTTAATAAAAAAAGAACCCTCATAAAACAATTAAAAGAACACATGAATACTGATGGTGAAATGCCATTGTTGTCATTAAGTAAATTAATGTAACTTTAATATTGGGTTTAATAATATTCTTTAAGTCTCCATTTTGGTTCTTGATATATATGCTTTATTGTTTAAATTTTCAAGAAATATGGAGGTGTAATCAGTCCAAGTTATTGAACCAATCTCTGTTTTAAGTATAGATTTTAAATCATTTGGAGTTTTTAAAAACAAATCTGTCAGAGAATCAGGATTCATATACATGAGAGAAAAAAGTGTATTCTTGATCATTTGGATGGGAAACATGCCAACAGGGAATTATTAATCAGAAGATTCTGTATCCACTGTCCTCTATTCATAAATTATCTGTAGATATTTTACTTCTGTTTCTATCAAGTGTAGGATCAACCAAACAATTAGACACGTGCAATTTGTTTTGGTCCGAATTTAAATTCGCACAAATTTCCGCAATGCCGAACCGAACCGAATTGCCGAAGTCCCGAATTTCGGAAGTGCTTCGGACTTCTGAGAAGTCGCAAAACAGGAGAGGGAGGGAAAATTACGAGAATGATGACAGGAATCTAACCCTACCCCTAGTAAGGTTGGGGTTAGGGTTGAGGTTAGGTTAGGGGTAGGGGTAAGGTTATGCCGAACCGAACCAAATTTTTGCCCGTGCACATCCCTACAAACAATTAAAATCTTCTCCAATTAATAGTTTAATAGCTTCAATTTCATCAATTAATATTTCTAAAAAAAATTCTGGTTTGGAACATATATCTATTGACAAGTGTGTAAAGAATATCATTAATTTTGACTATTAAAATTTGGTAACAGCTGTTATTATCAGAAATATGATGAACAAGTCCTAGTTTAATTTTACTAGATAAATTGACAGCAACACATTAAGGTATTTATTACATTTTCAAAAATTTTTAGGATGTTGTACCCAATAGGTTTCTTGTAACATAATAATATTGATACTCTTTCCTCTAAAAGTTTGTAAAGGCACCCCCCTTTTTTGTGGTATATTTAGGCCCTTAACATTCAAAGTAGCTAATCTAACTGACATATTTCCAAACCATTTACTTATTATGAATAGTTAATAAGCCAAATAACCCAAAAAGAACAAATAAAATCTAACATTCATACCCACACTCGCACTCATAAAATCAAAACCGAAAAAACTAATTCACCCAATGCAGGGAATAGGTCAAGCATTAAAAAAGGATAACTTTTTTCTCTCTCCCCTCTCTTCTTAATTTGAACACATCATTGTAAAATCCATTTATCACATTTGAAGTTTTTTTAAAGAAAAATAGAATGAAAATAATATTTATTTAAATATCACCATCACAGGTCTTAAATCATAAACAAAGTGTTGTTTTAAAAAAAAAAAATTATAGTTAATCTAGTTCCATGAGTAATCACAAGTAAAATAATATTAGTATCAAAAAGAATATATTAAGAATGGTATCAATATACTACTGATGATATACTGAGAATGTCATTAATTATATAGTCTTAATCTAAACCAATCAAGTTTTAAATGCTAATACAAAATGTTGAACTTGTATGAGTGAATTTATTTAAATGATAGTTATATCTATATTTTAGATAGATAGTAGTCAGGACAGATTCAACTAGTAATTTTAAATATCAATATCCAAATAGATCTGACTAAATATAAATGTTAAAACACTTATTAAGCATTTTTTTGGGAAAATCAGGAAAAACATGCAACGTTTTGATTTCAAGCTCAAAAAGATCTCAGTTGAGTTTGAAAAAGATCTTGAACGTTGCATGTTTTTCCTGCAGCATAAGTGATCCTGAGTGCCTGGACTACATTTATTGTTATACCATTGGAGTGGAGTTAGCCAGCCCCAGGTCTGGATGCACCAGGACCAGATTAGAGTCCAGATTCCTCCTTTTGTTTATATATAAATGCTAGTTGTCCTTTCGTGCCCATACACGGCTATTCACCACCATTCTTACTGACCAGAACCAACAGAGCACCAGTGAACGTTGTTTTGGGTGGGAATCTCTTTTAATGACAACTGACACAGCCCTACTATAGGATTCTAGCCCTTCCGGCCAAAGCTTGGGCTCCCATAAGACCTCTGGCGCTCCTATACTCTGCCCTCCCCCTCTTCTATACATGGAGAGAAATACTAGAAATGACTCCCACTACTCCGATCCCCAACGCTGCCCCACCATACACTACCACAACTCGCTCCCTAAGCAACTTACTACCCCCCATTGCACAGCACCGAACGTTCTACTTCCCAGTACCACTTCCCAAAGTCCTCTATGCAGGCACCCCCCTTGGTTTCGGATTGGATTTTATTTTTATTCTCATTTTATTGGAATTTTATGTTGGTTATATATATATATATACATATATATATATATATATACACACATATACACACACATATATATATATATCCATGTAAGCAGGTATCAGCACTCTTGTGTATTTAAAAGTCCAAAATGTATTATAAGGTTTAAAAATGATCAGCGTTTCAGTCCTGCATAGAGGACTTTCATCAGGATCAAAGTACTATATATTTTTTAATTTTTTTTTAATTCAATGCTTAGAGAGCAGGGTACCAAAGACTAACTGCACTAGACTCTGTTCCACAATACCAGTGCTATCCATAAGAATAAGATACCACTGAACCCCCCACCACCACCACTCTACTGTGCTTCTCGTTACACCATAAGAACAGAGCTCAATTGGTAATACTCAACTTCACTACATTTAATTTATTATATATAAAAATGGTGCTGTCAATCTGCATGCCATAATGAATTGTTATATCGTTTGTCGATGTTGTTGTGGCATTGTAAGCTCATATGTTATTCTTTGCACAGCAAAAATAAAGAATATAAAAATGAATATATAAAATAAATGCTAGTGATAAGTGTTAATTATATAAAATAGTGATTCTGGGCATATCCAGCAAATATAATTATATGTGTATCAACTCCAGAGTACAAAAAAGAAAATCTTTGTTTTTAAGCGTTTTCACTTAAGTTCCTTACAACAATGTTTTGTGCAACATTTTTAGGTCGGAGAGAGTATAAGAACCACCATTATGAGAAAGTAGCAGTAGGTGTAACAGAAGGAAATGTCCATTTATACCAAATTCCTTTAGTTTGTAATATTTAAGTTTGACTCATACATTTCCTTCTTGTAGCCAGTGAGGTGTCTTGGAAGATCTTTTTATCTTTATAGTTGTCTCGAAATATATTTTTCTTTCTAATTGATTGCATGATTATATATCTTTAAACTAAGAGTTAGAAAATCTTACCAACAATCAGTTCCCATACTTCACTAAATATTGGGAGAAGATGGGATACCCACTAACAAATGAACAATAGACCAATGTATTTATATTCACACATAAGTCCTCCATTAGCACTAAATACCAGGAATCGGGATACAAGATGGTATCTCACTGGTAAGGGTCTCAACTGTGACCCAGAATTCTGGAGGTGTAAGCAGTAACTGGGCACGTTATTTCACATATGGTGGAGCTGCCGGAGGATCCAACCCTTCTGGGAGGAAATACACAAGATCATGTCCATACTAACGGACACAAGTTTAGACTTCTCTCTGGAACCCTATCTACTACACATTACCCCTATGCCAATCACAAGATACAGGAAAACAGTGACACCACATTTGATCAATGCTGCACGCAGCCTCATCTTCTGCTACTGGAAACAAAAGATGACTCCTTCCACTAGAGCAGGGTTTCCCCAATTAATTTTTCCCGTGAAACCCTTTGACATAGTGTATCTGTGTGTCAAGGTGTGTGTATTTGTGTTTGTATGTGCCAGTGTGTATGAATCTGACACACAGATACACACACTGGCAGATAGTGGCACACAGATACACACACTGACAGATACACACACCTTGACACACAGTGTGTATCTGTGTGTGTATGTATGTATCTATCTGTGTGTCAAGGTGTGTGTATCCGTGTGTCAAGATGTGTGTGTTTGTGTTTGTATGTGCCAGTGTGTATGAATCTGACACACAGATACCCACTGGTAGATAGTGACACACAGATACACACACTGACACAGATACACACACCTTGACACACAGTGTGTATCTGTGTGTGTGTGTGTGTGTATGTATGTATGTATCTGTGTGTCAAGGTGTGTGCATCTGTTTCAAAGTCTGTATATCTGTGTTTGTATGTGTCTGTGTATCAAGGTGTGTGTATCTGTGTTTGTATGTGCCAGTGTGTATGAATCTGACACACAGGTACACACACCCTAACGCACTGTGTGTATCTGTGTATGTATCTGTGTGTCAAGGTGTGTGTATCTGTGTTTGCATGTGCCAGTGTGTGTCAATGTTTGTATATCTATGTTTGTATGCGCCAGTCTTTGTGTCTCTGTGTCAGTGTGTATATGTATCTGACACACAGATATACACACACTGGCACACAGATACACACTGACACACACACTCAGATACACACAGTAACATACACACACTTGCACCCACAGATACACACTGACACACTCAGATACACACACACACAAGCACATACAAACACTGATACATACTGGCACATACATACACACTTAGATGCACACAGTGACACATACACAAACCTTGACACAGATACACACACACTCTTTGATAGACACACACACTCTGACATGCACACATGCATGCTCACTGACAAACACACACTCTTACAGACACACATACAAACACATATACACTCTCATTGACAAGAACAGATACATTCTCACTGCCAAACACATACACTCACTGACAAGCACACATTCACTCTCACTAACAAACACATACAAACTCCCTAACAGAGTTGTGTCATGAGATATGGTTCCATTGGACACAATGCCTCTTCTATGGACACTCCCTCCTCTTTCTGGATTGGAACTTTTAGTTATGATGCGACAAGAGGGGAGGAGGGTTCTATCTCCAATAGTAGATACGGTCGGCCTACAGCAATGTGGGCGGAAAAACACGTCATCGGAAGATGACATATTACTCCGAAAACCGGACATCACCGGAAAGAGACGTGCCGCCATCTTGCTGCACCCGGAAGAGACAACAGTTAATCGACACTTCTATGCAATGTGCCAAAAACCAGAAGCACCACCATCTTAGTGGTGGCGGGTTGCTTCCGGTCATGGCCATATTTGGAAATGTAATTATCCCAATTAGCCTGTAACTCCATACTCATTAGGGGGTATATATGGGTGGCAAGCAGGCTGCTCCAGAAGTGCGTGGCGAGGTTACGTTCGCCATTGGATCAGTATTTCAATTACTCTTCTTTTTATGTGACAGAGACAGACGATGTATGGGTTGTACACATTATAAATCTTGTGGTACTATATCTTCTGGATTTATATCTAGGACAGCCTTGTGAAGAATAATCTATATAGGTTTGTGCCATTTCCTAAATATCCCATGTGTATTTACTTACTAGTGTAAAGATGTTACAGTTTCTTATACCAGGTAATAACTAATTGTTCTACACTATTGATACTCTACAATAAAAACGTTGAATTAAAAAAAAAATAGAAAATCTTACCAAGACATCTCTTGGAAATTGACCATCTAGAGACACAATAAAATCTTTCAATTGGGTTCAATTCAAGTTGTAATGGAGTTATCAGGGAATCAAATAATATCTGCAGGTATGGACCCATGTGGTCTTGAGTAATTGAATCCAGTACTCCACGAACTCTGAGATTTGTCCTTCTAGACCTATCTTCTAGGTCTGTGAATTTATTCAAGTATTTGATTCTCTCATCCATCTGTGAATTTCTTTCTTGTAGAGAATCATATTCAACTTGGATTTTATCCATTGTTGCTGCTTGGGCAATAAGTGCAGTGGAAAGTTGTCCAATTTTTTTCTTCAAGTCTTGGATATTCTATTCAAAATCCTGCTTTTTTTTTTTTTGGTCTTAATTATCCAACATTCCAGACCCCGTTGTGAGACTGGAGGATCATTTGAGACTTCATCTAACATACTGGAATTCTTTTGTTTTCTTGCTGTAAGCTTGTAGTTTTTGTTGAATTCAATGTATTAATTTGTTTGGTTGGATTTCTAGCTTTATCTTTCCCCTTATCCCTCTTAGGTTCCATGTTTAAAAAACATTATTTTTTTGAAATTCTTCACAGCTTCCAAATGGGATTTAGTTGGATAGCTGCACTAGATTAAAGACTCAATTTTCCCTTGTGTATTTTATAACTAATATAGATAACAGCAGTCTTCTATGTTAGCACAATAAGATTTTACAAATTTCCTTTTTCCTTCTTCTCCTTCCTTCTTCCTTAAATTTCTCTTTACCTTTCTCTTTTATATATTTTTTTTCAAGTAGCTTATCTCTAGTAAAAGTAGTAATACAACTTTAGATCAGCGTTTCCCAATTGGTGTTCCCTGGGTTCCGTGGAACCCCAATTGGGGTTCCGCCAAAAGTTTAAAAAATAAAATGGCCGCGGGTGGCTAGGGAGCAGTGATCTCCCTGCTCAGCTCCCTTGCGCGCACAGCAGTGATGCTGGAGCCAGAATATGACGTCACTCCAGCAACGGCATCGCTAAAAGGCACACGAGGGAGCTGAGCAGGGAGATCACTGCTCCCTCGCCACCCGCACGCTGGCCACTCAGCAGCCCCACAGGACCCTACTGGATCCCAGGGACTGCACGCTCAGCACGTCAGCCGCTGTAAAAAGAAATTGTATGTGTGTCTGTTAGGGAGTTTGCATGTGTTTGTGTGTCAAACAATGTTGATACACTATGTCAAAGTGTTCCATGGGAAAAATTTATTGGAAACCCCTGCTTTAGATACATGAAAATAGTCAAGCTAACATATATTTATTTTCCTTTTACAAGGAATATCTCTTCAATTTAGGAAGGTATAAAAGGAAAGATGATATTTCCTCCATGTATTTAATTCAAATTATATAGAAATTCAAAGTTCACCTCAGTTTCCAACTTCCAGCAACTGAACATATGTGAGTATGATATATCAAACTTTCCTAGTTTGAAGTATAATAATAACTTAACATTAAATCATAAGCAAAATGTGCTCAAATTTCACTGGTTTCCAAATAGCTTATTGGTTATGCATATCTTGAAATTATTTGTAGAGGGTGAACTCCGTTTTTTAATTTATTATAGAAGCTTTCATCTCTCATAGCCCGACGGCTTAAATAATGCACAACAAACCTGGTCATCATGTTTTTTGGACCTCACGTCTGGTGTCTTGAGTTTGATGTGGAGCTCTGAAAGATCTACCCATGGGCCTTCAATCTCCAGCACTTAGCCCCAACATCTGCCGCCAAGAACTTCAGTCTGTGAGCACCTCCCTGTCTCCTCTTGTTGTCAGTACGCGCTACCTGCTCATCGGCAAACTTCCCTGAAGTCCCCAACACAGCCCTTCAGCGCCTTGACCCACAACGCGCCAAACGTGTGGACGCCATGTTACATCATCATGTCATTGTGCTCCAATTTTTTTTTATCAGCTACAAATTTTAGAGTGTGTAACTGAGTACCAATAATCACTTTATGATCTACCCCCTTTAAAAACAAAACAAAAAAAATTAACTAATGTAGAGATCAACCAGACTCCTTAAACACCTCATGGAGATCACAGCCTAATATCATCATGGATCACCATTGGTCCACATGTCATTTTAGCTGATCCCCAACAGTTGGAATTGGCACATTATATTCACCAGGTACCATGACACTAACAACAATAAATTATGGTTTATTGTAGTAGCTCTGCTTTCCCCAGTCAGACACATTTAAAATGTTATAAAAGGTGTTTTGAGAAATCTAAATTTAGAATATAACTGAAGAACTGGTCATTAAGATAATTTTAAAAATTAAAAAATGAGCTGCCAAGTCAATGACCTGTCAAAAAAAGGTTAAGAACCACTGGGTTACAGTATCCACATAGCTTGGCAGTACACAGCTTTACTAATGCTCTAAGGATGCAATACCACTGCCCTCTACTGAACAGTGTCCTTACAATATTTCTGTGCCATTTCAAAAGAAACATGGTCGCCATTTAATTGAGTGCCATTTAAACTTACACTTAGTGTACATGCTGTGATATAGACCACATGGTTTGTGTCAGCCATGCTCTTGGAGTGACAGTCAAGAGAACGTACAGTCAAGAGCCCCAAGTGCACACATTACTTTACGTTAAACATGTGGGTTATGAAGTAAATTGCCGTACCCATACTGTAAGTATGCAAACCACCATTAACAGTTCTACAATACTACTGCTCTGTAATGAATGCAAAGTCATTACAATATGGCTGCAAGAATAAGCCATATAAAACTTACTGATTTCACAGCAAAGTTTTAATTTATTCATACTAAATTAGCACAGATAGCAAATCTGAAAAAAATGCATCTCAGGATCAGCTATAATTTTTCCAACATCCATAAACATAGTGTAAATTCGGCACGATGACTTGTCCAGTGCCTACAGTCTGAAGTTCTGTGCCTGGACCCACTATGGCTCATTTAAATGACAGCACACTCCAAAGTATATAACATTCCTATTTAATAGGGTTTTGAAATTCCTAGCCATTTGCATTCAATAATGAAGTTTGTTTAACCGAAATATCATATAGATAATGATGTGCAGTGGTACGTACCCATTTTATCTCGTCTGAATTTTCAACTTTTGGCAACATCAAACAAGAAGGTAGTATTCTGGACTGCAGAATAACCTCTAAGTCCTCTTCTGCAAGGCCACTGGACACAGAGTTAATCCTGACACACTTCTCAGTATCTCCAAAGTCAAATTCTTCCAGAGTTTTAACAATGGTTTTTCTGGCTTCAGCCTAAAAACAAGCACAAATGGGTAATATTATGCATATGGCAATCATACCTAATAGATAGTACTATTTAAAAAAAAAAAAAAAATGTTATTATGGTAATAAAAAAAATGTAAACGAGTCAGTTTAAAAATATCACAGGACATAAACATGAAAGAAAGCACAGCCTATACTTCCTGGTATAACTTTTTCTGCTGATTTCATGGTCAGTATTTGAAGAAAGATGCATTTTCATTTAATAATAAGATATAACAGAATGCTTTGTACATATAATTGTGTGTATTGCTGGGCAATAACCACTTCATCGTAACCCTTTCTGGGAGAATTGGAAAATATTGAAATATTTCATGAACAATATAGAACACTCTGGTTCTCCTCTTTTAGTGATGGCAGTCCCTCTGTTAGTGTGTCAAACCCACAGCTACACAATTTTAATCATAACCTGTCTGAAATATTTCAAGATATTAAAATCCTCTTTTGGAGCCAACATGTGCTCCTTCCCACAGAATTAAAATATATATATATATATATATATATATATTTTTTTTTAAATCCCTTATAATCCTAATGTGAATAAACTCTTAATATTTGATCAAATCGATAATATTACCACATGAGGCCCAAGAATGTACCTAAAACATTATTCAAAAGAGCAATGAGCTTTGACAAATCTGCATGAGTTTTTACAGTTTTATTCATCCAGTTTTGTTGAACAATTTGTACACGTATAAAAAAAATTTGTTAAATACTATTGGTACATAGATACAATGAAAAGATATGTTTAAATAGACATGTATTTCTTGTCAATTATTTTTTTAAACCAGCAAGCAGTCCAAAATAAAGCAAGAAAAACATTTAAAAGTATGCAATAAACATTTTATAGACTTACTATAAACTTGGTCAGATTGCATTGTTGGACACGCCCCTGAGCTAGGAAAGTATCTTCAGCCTCATCCCTCCTCCCTCTTACTCACCCTTCTCAGTTTCAGAACAGTCCACTAATGAAAGATACATAGCATCACTGTGCAGCAGCAGGAGTGAGAAACCAGACAATGTAACTGCACGAATAACACTGATCAGACTCCCTATCTTCTCTCACTGTCAGATGTTGCAAAGTAAAGAGATCTTCCAGCTCTCTTTAAACACAAGGCATACCCAGCGCATGTTTGCAACATTCCTAGGCATAGGACATGGATTGGTTATATCAGTATTCCCCTGGAGTAGTGGTGGAAAGCATACGAAAGAAGAAAATGAATATAAAAATTAATTTGAAAAAATGGACAATTGTCTCAAAGTGATGCATGGCCCTTTAATTGATTTTGGCAAGAGAATGTGTGATGGAAAATGTGTGCAACCATCTGGATAAAGCAAAAGGAATATGTTTAGACAACAAATATCAAATTAGAAAATAAGGAAATGTAGAGAAACACCTAAATTGTGTGTATAATAAAACACACAACTGCCCCTAAAATAATAAAAAGTCAATCAGTGATAACCAGAGCATTATACATAGTGTTAGCACATTGCCTTTTCAAATAGATTACTCTTATGATATGTGATGTACATGGACCCTCACCACTGCTATGACATGAATTAGCTTAAAAGTATCTCTGCAAAGAGAGGATGTTTTCACTGCACAGGCTGTGTAACCTACAGTCTTAAACAAGTTGTATAGTGTAGGTGTAAACCCTTTATTTTTGTTTTTATTGAAATATGTAATCTTTAAATTTGGGGAAATTATCTGATATTAAGGAACTACATATGTGGACGGTGTTGAGGGATGAAACAACAGACAATCCTGTCGCTAAGCATTTCTTTTAGATATGAAACACTCTCTGCCATCTCCAACGTTTACTACAATTGATATGGTATTCCCCATTAAATGGACTGGTGACTGGTAGGAATGTGCATGGGCAAAATATTTGGTTCGGTTCGGCACTTCTGAAATTCGGCAATTCTGAATTTCAGGACTTCGGCAATTCAGGAATTCGAGACTTCGGCAATTCCCCAACCCTATCCCATAACCCTACCCCATAGCCCTACCCCATAACCCTACCCCTAACTCTACTCTTAACCCTACCCCATAGCCCTACACCATAACCCTACCCCTAACTCTACTCTTAACCTTACCCTAACCCTACCCCTAACTCTACTCTTAACCTTACCCTAACCCTACCCCTAACTCTACCCATGACCCTTCCCCTAACTCTACCCCATAAGCCTACCCCCTAACAGTTACCGTAACCCTACCCTTAACCCTAAAAAACTAGTCAGAGGAAGTTATATCTACATGTCCAGTCGGTACAGGGCAAGAGAAAAGTCAGATGATGTAGCAGGATAGGTCTGAATTCCAAGCCGGGAACCAGTTTTTCCATTACAATGGAATTCTCCCGAGCACTCTCTATTTATTGTACACTAATGTGTGCGTGGATTTGCACATATAAAACTGTTCTTTTTTATTTTGTTCCAGCAAGTGTGATATTCTCATCAGCACCTGCAGCTAACTATACACAAGTGCACAGGTCTTCCTATATTTCTGGTTCCCCATGGTGAAGAAACACAGAGGTGTGGTAAATAGCTTGCTTTATCAATGCAATTATTGATAATACTCTATATTGTACAATTGTTTAGAGTTCAGTTATCTTTGAGGTCCGAAACGTTAATGCCAAATGTTATTTTGATGATGGAATACATTTGCTTTTTCAAGATGTCTAATGAGTGTCCCTTTCTATCTATATCCAAACTATATATTGCTATACGTGTATAATTTTATACAATTTTACATAATTAATCCCACAGCACTATATTGTAGATTTAATTTCACATTTAAAAGTCACATCTAGGTTTTGCTTTACCTTTAACGTAAATTCTTACTCAAAATGCAAGGAATGCAAATGTTTGAATCCACACATATACATATACACATAATAGCAGAGACCTATACTTGCAAAAATAAATAGTAAATGGGATACAATAAAAAGTTGATATAAGTGTGACATGTTAAAAGAAGAGACACATGTTTCTGGGATATGCTCCATCTAAACCTGTTGGGAAGAATTGGGAATGTCTGGTTAGTTAGTTTCAGAGTGCTACATAGTAATCCTAAGGGCAAAACAAGGCCGACACGAATAAAATTTCTACTACCATACTAATCATCGAGACAACATATGACAGCAGATGTAAAACAGATGAACATAAAACTGACTTTGAGTAGAGGTTTTTAAAATATGGTCCCAGTTTAAAAGAGTGAGGAAACAGTAGCTTACAGATGTCATGTCAGATCAGTAAAAATCTCCCAGACCACTTTCAGAGAGCGCAATAGCCCGTAGGGTACTGCTTTACAAGGAACTGCCTGCCAGTAATTAGGATACTTTAAAGAAATATGGAAGTGATGATTCGCAACTGTTTGATGGGAAATATAAAACTACATTGAAAAGTGCAGTAACCATCTCGGATGCCTGAAGATGTTGCAACACAGAGTGGTGACTGCACATACAGGCCAGGGGAGTCCTCCAGGATATGTAAAAGGTCTATATTTCTAAGTTAGTGTTGGAGTGAACAGTCTTGAACTTGAGTATCCATATAAGTGCAGGCTAGATAAGGGAAAACCAGCATTTGTATCATACTGTACATATATTAGTTTTATACAGGTTTTGAAACAAGCTATATATTTTTAGGAGATATAGTGGGTTGACCACATCAAGTTTATACATTATCATTAATGGTAACTACACTACTCCCAACATAGGGAGGTATATAAATCAAGACTAAGGAGGGCGGACCTAAAGAGGATGGGCACTTATGGGCACTTACTGACACCACACAAAAAGCAGGTAGGTATGCCAGGCTATCACTAGCTGGCCTTATTAAGGGCAATTCATGCACTTAGCATTGTTAAAGCCCTATGAGCATGGTCCTACTGCCCTTAGCGTAATGTACCTAATGATGCACTCTATTTACTTTTTCTAATGACAGTTCTAGGGATACCATGGAAGAAACAGGACAGTTGGGCAGTACTACGAAATTGGTACTCTCCTGCTGAATTTGGGATGGTTGGGAGGCCTGTAACTTACAGCTTTAGTGCAACTTAGCAACTATAATTTGAACTGTAACTGTAAAACAGAGGATATAAGAATGGAGGGGTACAGCTAGCCTCTCTCTACATTTGAAGCATTTCACTTATGATCTTGTAGTTGCTGTAAAGTATTGTAAATACTTAAAATACAGCAAACTCCAGTGAATCGAAAATTAATACACTTAAAATGACTACAATTACCAAGTAACACTTTTGTTTACACTTTGTTTACTCGATTTAGTCATTCATTTTGATAATACTATTTTCATTTCACTATGCAAGTTACATAACTTAGTCAAAAGAGAACATACATTTATTTAGTGCTTCTTACTAAAGATTCAAAATGTTTAATTTCACATACATTTAATTTTGATCAGTGCATATTATTTACAAACCTAACCCATCACAAAATAAATGCACACGCAACAAAAACTCCCAAAGAAGCCCAGATTACATTAACTATGTGAAAAAAATATTGGTTTTTATATTTAAAAAATAACTTTGATAAGATAGATAGATAGACAGACAGACAGTCAGATACTCCACATGTAGGTTTATACAGCTATACAAATATCCACACGTAATATAGAATGCAATCATTGTAACAAAGTAATGGGGAAAGTCAGCAGGACACTAAATTGTATTGACAGACATATTAGTAGTAGAAAAAGAATAAGTGACAAAATGTATGATGAATGGAAAAAATCACATGCCTATAATTTGAGAACTGTCACACACCTATTATCCCACGGCAGGAAATGAGACATATGGACAGAGTTGTAAACCACAGTTTATCCCCTACATGTTGGGGTACCTGAGAAAGATTCTACACTCTTTTTGGTGGATCATAACCAAATCTTAACAGCCATTAATGAATTTTTAATGGAGAATCTTTACGAGTAGGTAAATGAACATTTTAGGCTGCCATCTATTTTCATTTTCAGGTCCTTCTTTCAGATATTGAATTTGTTGTTTTCAATGGTTCTGTTAATGTGTCACTCTTCTTTTGCATAATTGTGATCACAGATCGCAAATGTTAAACGTAGGGAACAGGGCCAATTTTCACTGGTCCAAAAATAGTAAAAAATTGGAACTGTGAGTACTTTGGTATAATAATGGCTCTATAGCAGCATTTTAAACATTCATAAATACTGCAACTTACATTGTATTTTCCCTATAAAATAGGTAATTCACTAAGCTGAAAATTGTGCATATCCTAAAAACAAACAATAACTTCTAAGCAGAAAATTGTCAAGATGCAAAAACAGATAAAATGAAGAATTCCTCCAAGTAGGTTAATTTGGCAATTTCCTTATTAGCTGTCCATAATTCCTAATTTCAGTGAATAAACCCAAGGCACAAATATGTTTTCAAAATTGTTCTCAAACAATGTCCTCACAACATGTCATCTCAAGATTTAAACATTTTCCACCTCTGTTCGAAAATGGTACATTTGGAATAGATGTTTACTCTACTTTAGCACAAAGAAAAAAAAAATGCAATACAATGAATTTTTGTTCTTATAAAAGGGCAAAAGAGTTTTCTGAAATGTCATATTTTTAGCAGATTTTTCATCTTCTCCATCATGTAGGAATTTAATTTCACTAGACTAAAAAAGGGTCAAATTCTACGTAACTGAACAATTTTCCAAGGCTTAAATTGATTTCTCACAACATCTCCCTCTAGTCTGAGCAAAAACTGTCAGAATACAATAAATATTTGTAACAAAACATTGGAAAAATAACAGGTAAATAAATGACATAAAAAGACCCTGAAAGCTTATGTTCTGCGGTTGCTATGGTGAATAAGATTAATATTTATATCTACAGTAAATGCAATATAATTCTTTGAGGTGTTTAAATAGGTTACATGTCTTTCAGAGAAGCAAAACAATTGCTACCTATGACCTTGATTTAGTTAGTTCAATAATAAACATCACACAATTTTAAATGAATTGTGATATTAATGATCACATACACACACATTGGGTAAAATTATTTAGTCTTACCTATTGTCTTGTACACACACTCAAGTACAGATTAAGGAACAGGACACAAACTAAAAAAAGCAAAACAGTTTTACACATTTTTTTTTTTTTTACAAGGTTACTTCAAATCACCCATCTTAGAAAACAAATATAGCGATGTCATTATACCATATAGCCATACCAGGTTAAGCCCACTACTATGTTGCAGTGCCCCAATATTGGCACTGAAAGATTGTAAAATCCTCAAACGCCTCTCATCTTGTGACCATACCTCCCCTACTAAGCATTCATATGCAAATAAGCTGGTACAACATATGGATGACATGGCAAGCATTGTGCTCACACAGACATATTATATACACATATATATGTAAAACATAGGATACATAAAATTGAACCTGGACAATAATGCCATTTAGGGGTTCTAGAGACATTTGAGAAGACTGAAGGTATAATTTTTTCTCTTTAAAACATATCTCACTGTTTTTAAGCAAAGAATGTGAGAACTCTGAGAACTTACAAAAGCTTTGAAAAACTCAATAGTTTGTCCTTCAGTAAATCCACCCTCAGGTCTCAAAATAACTTTTGCTCACTTGTGCCATTACAGAGAGATCATATTTGAAGAATATCAGACTGGTCCCTGATACCTCACTGTTATGTATCCTTTATATTATATAGTATTTTTAAGGTTAGTGTTACTGTAGGGATTCATGGTTACTTCTACGGTAGTGTATGGATTAATGTTTCATTTGTTTTAGCTTGCCCCCTTTTGCACCATGTTTTAGTTTGTTAGGATAGAAAGGAGGGCCTAACTGTTAGGAAAGAACTAGGACATACATGACAGTTACAATCCCTGGTAGCAGCTGCCATCTTTAAAATAGAGGCAGGTAACGGTTTGGAATGTAATCCTACTAATCTCAGGCAGACTGGGACATGCATGTTCACAGAAATGACAGTGAGATCATGCAAGATAGATATATATACATGCATAAATGTGACAAGTAGATATGGGCACTCATTATTGTGGGTGAGGTGCAAACTATATGGGGGCCATCACTCCTGTTTGCGTAAGACAAAAAACACGGCTTTCTAAAGGTTAAAATAATATGGAACTGTAATTACAACTTGTTCAACCTCGGATACAAAAGATCCAACATTGGGTATCAATGCTGAGAGGAAGTTAGCATAAAGTGGCTTTAGTTGCCAAGAGAGCCTCAGTCTACAACAAACAGGATTGGGTATGGAGTTTAGAGTGTTTCTTTAATTCAATTAATATGTCTCCAAGAGCATAGTATGAGTTCAATCATGTCAAAATCATGTCATTTTGACTTACCTTGTATGTATAAATATATATATATACACCCTACTGTGCAAAATATCAATTTGACTTACCCTATAGAACTATATATATATATATATATATATATATATAATATATATACATACATACACATACATACATACACACTACTGTGCAAACGTTTTAGGCAGGTTTAAAAATTCTGTATAATAAAAATGTTTAAAAAAAATATAGAAGTATTAGTAATTTTATCAACTAACCAAATGCAAAGTGAAAGGAAAGAAGAGAAATCTACATCAAATCATATAAAAAATCTAAATCAAATTTGATATGACGGTCTGGTTCTTCCAATGTCTTTTGTTTGGAGGGTCATTCCTATACAGCTCAGAGGAAGTCTATGACCATATCTCAGCCTATGAAATAACACCATTCAGCAAGTAAATGTTGTAACGGAGATCCTGTACTCCGACTGAGCACCTCAGCCCTATCCACTTCCTTGCCGTTGTGGAGGGAACCTGGAACGCTTCAGCCCCAGTCGCCGAAGCTTGACTGGGGTCTCTCTGGAACTCTTCCACCCGACCAAACTCTTCTCCCAGGCAGGTATCGTTACCTCTACCTATTCTTCTGCAGCTTTCCTTCCAGGCAGGTATCATCCCCTCTGCCTATTCCTTTGCAGCTCTGCTTGTAGTAAAACAACATGCAGTGTGAAATACCAGGCGCTAAAAGTAAAGTGCAGTCAGTGCCACTGTAGAATAAATCACATAATTCCATTCTAAAGATATATGCAAAAAATAGGTAGTGGACAGCACAAACACCAAACAATCTAATATAAAATCTGTGTGTACAGAACACAACACATGAAGTGTATAATATGTGACAGACACGATTTATATAAATGTACTAAGTGGTAATAAAATATACATAATATCTTGTCCAGACCCACAGACGGCCTGACCAGGCATGAACAAAAATGACTTAATATGATCTATTTAGCTGCCCGCAGAGCCCTAGCACAAAAATGGATGTGCCCGGAGGTGCCCCCTTTCTCACTGGTCCTAAACAAGATCAGGGACAATTGCCTAATGGATAGGCTGACCTCAATGGTCCACACCTCCTTTAAAACCTTCTACAGGGAGTGGGATCAATATGACACAGGTGACACAGCGAGGGGCCCGCCTAGTGTACGGGGACAGTCATACCAAGCAGCATAGTTTTAATTGTTGTTTATGTTAATTATGTTTAACTAACTGAAACCCTTTATACGACGCCATAGATATGGGATATGATGATGTGCCACTGCAACATTTCTTTTCTGTAAACTGATATTTACCAATGTTTGGCTTTTGAGTAAGTCCATGTAAACTGCGACCACTGTCAATGCAAAAATAAAGAATAATAATTAAAAAAAAAAAAAAATATATATATATATATATATATATATATACATATACATAAGAACAATACCATAAACCGGTTACAAGGTGCCACTGAAATAAAAAGAGAAACATCCTCTCATAGGGCAACACAATAGTATGCAATAATATAAAATTAGGGGAAAAAAAGATCCAGTAGGTATCACACTCACATTTCCTTGAGCCTGCTAATAACTAGTTTAGGTAGCATAGCCTTGGTGTGACACAATACTTCCACTGGATAGGATGGGTATCTTGATCACCAGTAGTCACATAAAATAAGAGAAAGGCAAGTGTATATAAAATTAATATTAACACACATAAAAACCTTACATCAAGGTAACTGGAATGCCACAGTCCAAAAGCACAACGCATTTCAACACTCCTCTTGCGTCTTCCTCAGGTGCATAGACTGTCCTATCAGTCTTTTAAATCCAGATTAGGTGCCGAAATTGGGGTTTCCGACTCCATCCACCTGTGTAAAATATTCTCTTTAAGGGAGAATGTCTTTCTCTTATCCTCACAAGCGCCACAATGACGGCCACATGAACGGGACACGTCACTTCCGGTCCTGCCGGATGCGTTCCAGTGGCCATCTAGGAATTGTGCATATGTTCCAAACGCATCTGAAACCTCCTCCAGGTTCCTATCATTCATCTCTTCTTTCTCCATACTCGGATTAAGTTCCGAATTCACCATTTTAGTTGTAGGAGGGCAGCCCAAAGGGGTATAAGAGTGCAATAGCCTTGTTAAAAAGTAATAAAAGTGGACTCATAATGGAGGGCATAAACACATACAGAAAAAACAATATATTAAGACCAGAAGGTAACCTCATTCAATAAATCCATAAAATACATATGTAAAAATTACATATATTGTAACTGCGGCTGGTTCCCTTATTTACCACTATAATGTCTTAAAACATAGAACTTAGTAGGGCTAACCATACAGATATCTTAGCCATAATTTTATATAGTTAGTGTAAGAGATCCTCTATTTAACATATATAAATAATTAATATATATATATAATATAAAATAAGGATTGTCTTGGAAGCAATAGTTTTGTCTTTTAGATATTTATTATATAAAAATATAAATATAGACATATAAAATCCATTATAGCAGAGTTTATAAGATTAAACTAAATGCTTGCAAATATCATTAATAGGTTAACACACCCTTCTGAACATGTCATCATGTCAGCCTCTCTGTCATTTTAAGATGGAGCAGCGTCTGTCTCCAAGTCTCTCCTCTGTGTCTTAACATTTAAAAGTACACCTATTTATACCTTAGGTGTCTCCATTTTACGGTTACCGTAGTTCATACATGAAAAAGTAACTTTATTTACTTTTTTCATTTTAGGACCTCCCTTACCTTGGCAAAAATACAAGGCCATAACTAAAGGGTGTATACATCATGGAAAATTTCCTGACTTAGTTCAAAATGGCATTTTAAAGTCTGAACATCCTTATCTACTAAGGTTACTACAGTATATTACGTACTGAAAGAGTCGTAGCATAGCCTTGAAGCTTGTTTATGCATTATTGTTATTGTAATTCGTCTGGGACAAAATGGCGTAAACATAATGTGCACTGAGGTTATTACTTAAAGAAACATCTATGAAAAACAATATGTTCCATTTCTAACACCTTGTCAGTTTGCAATATCTCTTAAAGACAAAGTACACAGTTTAAGAAATACAACATTTCATTCTAAAACTTATATTATATTAAGTAATATTTGCATTTGCCCATAACAATATCTAAAAAAAATAAATAAGTTTTTTATTTTTATTAAATACAATTATAAAAATCAAAATCAATATTAAGACCCGTTGCAGAAGGGTTTCCATATCAAAAATCCAATTAATTTCCACTTTAATTATAATCTTTTAAAAAAAAAATCACCCCCTCTCCAAGGTTTCTTCACTTTTTGTATGCCTATAAAATGTTAATTTTTTAAATCACAATTGTGGCATTCATAAAAATGGGCAGAAACTGAATGATTCAGGACCCATTTTTGGATGTTTCTTAAATGTTCATTTATTCTAATTTATTTTAAAAGGCCTTGTTGTTCTCCCAATGTATTAGAAACCACATTCGCATATCAGGAGGTATAGCACATTATTTGTATAACAATTTTTTTAAATCTTATATTCTTTGTCACATTAGATATTAATTTTTATGTTTTCTTATTTCTCACCTTCATGTTTTTACAACCCCTGAACTGACCACAATTTAAAAAGCCTTTTAATTGTTTACCAAAGAGGTCCCTATCTTGATCCTCCTCTCTTATTAAATAACTTCTCGCTAAAACATATTTTAAGATTTTAGCTCCCCTATGTATATAACTTTGGGTTTCTCCCCAATACAAATTTTCAAACCCTCATCATGTTTTAAAATATGCCAATGTTTGTTTAGTATTTTCTTTAAAACATGGCTTTGGAATTGGGAATTAAAATCACATATAAAAGAGATTTGTTCATTGTCTGATTATCTATTCTTTACATTATAATTTTAAAAGCTCCTTCCTAGGTTTATCTTCAATCATTTTGAATTGATTCTCCATTTCTTTCTCATTGTACCCTTTTTTTGATAAAATTGTTTAAGTGCCGTAGATTGTTCTAAGAATATATTTTCTTCCGCATGATAACTTTTCAAATGGGTAAATTGTCCCTTTGGAATAGGCATGTGCATGGGGAAAATTTTCGGTTCGATTCGGCATTCTGAAATTCGGGACGTCGGCATCTTCGGCACTTCAGCACTTTGGAACTTCGACACTTCGGAAATTCGGGACTTCTCTTGCAGCTGCTTAGTAGATAACTCCCTAATTCCCACAGTTTTAGGGAGTTATCTACCAAAAGGCTGAAAGACCTAAATTGGTCTTTCAGCCAAATTTACTAATACTAAGTAAAAATTACTTAGTATTAGTAAATTTTGCCCCTACTTGCTATACCTGAGCAGCAGGTGGGGGCCCTAAATACTAATAAGGAGTGGGGACCTAATGTCCTCCCCTCGGGCTCCCACCCTTGAGCGGCGGGTGGGGGCCCTAAATATCAATGGGGGGACCTATTGTCCTCCCCCCAGCCCCCACCCCTGAGTGGTGGGTGGGGGCCCTAAAAAAAAGTCCCCCCAGGTGACTAGGGGTCCCCAAACCCCTAGTCACCCCCTCACCCCCCCAAAAAATTATTTCCCTACCTACCCCACTCACCCTAAAAATAATTAGGGGGGGACCTTTAACTAAAATTTGCCATTCAATGTTTTCTTTCTTCTAAAATCTTATTTTTTCAGCCCCCAAAAAAGCCAAATAAAAAACCATAACCAACGCAATAAAAAAAAAAAAACACGAGCGCAAAACCCCCCCCCCCAAAAAAATCCATCCTCACCCGGTGAGGGCTCCGCGCAGACTGGGCTCTGCAGGGCGGGGGAAGGCTTATAAAGCCTTGCCCCACCCTGCAATTAGGCTCAGAGCACTCTGATTGGTGGGTTTAAGCCATACAATCAGAGTGCTCTGACAGGTAAATGAAGAGATTGACAGGTAAGTCTCTACATTTACCTGTCACAGCACTCTGATTGGTTGGTTTGAAATCAACCAATCAGAATGCTCTGTGTCATTTTACACAGCATGGGAAAGTTCTTTGGAATTTTCCCACGCTGTGTAATTTGACTCATAACACTCTGATTGGTGGATTAAGTAACCAATCAGAGTGTTATGAGTCAAATTACACAGAGATATGCTTGTGTTTTCATTACCAATGGTTGCAATACTTGATCTATATATTGTGACAGAGGTGATAAAAGTGACTCAACCCCTGCCACAATAGGTCAGCCTGGTGGACATATCGGATCTTTATGCAACTTTGGTAGGATATAAATCAACGGGATAACTGAATCATTTTTTGTTCAATAATTTATACTCAATTTTGTTAAGGATATCCTTTTGATGTCCCTCATCTAAATATTGTGTTAATTTCTTCCTGATATCTCCTTCTGGATTTTTACTAACTTTTTCATGTGTATTTTGATCAGTTAGTTGTTTCCGGATTTCATCAATATAAAAAGTTTTGTTCATAATGACTTTTTAAGACACAATTTCCTAGTATAAAATGAAAAGGGGTAGCTCTGATTCAGGGGTCGTGGCTCCGACCGATGAATAAGTGCTAAGTAGTCCTGAAATTACTCTCCCAAAATGGGGAATAACCCTCAATGAGAAAACTTAAAGCAAAAAGAAGGACCACAAGAGTCCTGAGTAGGAGAGTAATATGAAAAAGGGAAAAGGGAGTCCCTACCTTTTAATGATTCTAAAGATACACACAGCAGGACAGGTAGGAAGAGATATAGCGAAAAAGAGCCTTCCAGAATAGACACAGGAAACCAGTTGCTAAAAAACTGCCTGCTAAATGTCTAAAATCCAAATGGCACGCCCTCTAAGTCTTCCCAAAAACAGGGGCCCTAATAGGAAAAAGGGGTAACTGAAAAAATAGGGGAAGGGAGCAATAAAAAGGAGATGCCCCAAGGAATAAATCTTAGGCAGAAAGCCCCTATGGAAGTCCACTTTCCCTAGTTACCTCGGCACTGTGATAAATCACCAGTGCCTACCAAAAGACCCTGTCCCTGCCTGTCAAGGATAAATAATAACTGATAAAGTAAATTAAATTAAATCAATCCATCAGTGCTACCAAAAAAAGTGCAAAACAAAGAAAATAAAATAAAAAGAAGCTCGACGCGCGTTTCAGCGTTTCAACACGCCGTCGTCAGGAGCAGTAACCTTTTGAAGTTCCCTGTAGCGATTTAAATACACCTTGTTACAATCTGTATGGGATAGAAAACAGCTGTTATACCCCACGTGTTCTGCCGTGGATGCTGTAAGCTTATAGGTCAATTGCCTCTTTAGTCCACCTCTTATCCACCGCGTCATATGACGCGGTGCTACAATGAATAAGGGGGCGTGATAATGAGACTTAAACGATGCCCACGTGGGGAAGATATAAAGTTGATACATCCACAGAACTTTAAGTTCATTGCAATGAAGTTAGAATTAAAATTAAAATTAAAACTAAAACGTTATTAGGGTATAAAACTAAAGAGGGGGGTTAAATTGAAATGACAATTTATAGTTTATAAAGACCCAGTGTGCATGCGCAGATACTGGTTACCGATTGGTCCAATGTATATCCCTCCTGTCCGTCTATTAATTGGATCTGCCGCTTGTCAGTCACGTTGTGTGACGTGAAACTGAACTAAATCGAGGGACATAATATTTAAATGGTACCCCCATAAAATCCAGATCGGGTTGATTATTCCGTAAGGATTGTAAAGTTAGTGGCGGTATAAAGGTTCGGACTCTCATTAAGATCGCTAAATATTGAATAGTATTAATCACTAGTGGGTGGTGGTGAACTCTGTCTGCATAAAGCTACCCATCCGCCAGATACAATCCTGGCATGGGTGGGTGGGCATAATACAAGAGATAAGACTGTGAGTGATGCCCCCATGGGGTCAACATGAAAACATGCATGAGATCCCCATAAACAGGGACCCAATGTAAGCCACTAAGTGACAAAAGCGATCTGGACATAGTTAAATACCCTGATAATAACTAATACTAAGTAGTATAAATTGAAGGTGCAAATGTTACTACATGATTTGCAAAAGTAATAAACCATATCCCCTAAGTATGTCCATATGATGGACAGAATTAAATAACATAAGTAGATAATTACTATAGTATGTATATCAATACATTAATGTAATGACAGGGGGCTAATTTAGAGTATTACAGTGAGGACTCACAATCCAAAGAAATGGATGACATAAAGTCCAGGTGACAATCGTTCGGGAACAAAGGAAGTTTTGCAAAATAAAGGAATCATAATAGTATGTTTATTTATAATGTAGTGTATTAAATTCATCGGTGAACTAATAAAAATTCCCTATAAATTATTTTCATCCAATATAGAGAGAGGAGAAAGAGACAGTGAACATATGTGGAGAGACATCGCAATTCAAGGAAATTAGAGAAAAGCGGTAAAGGAGAAACCCTCATTTAAGCCAGCAGGGGAGAGGGTCTTGAGCCTGTAAATCCAATAGGATTCACGTTGTCTCAGTTTCTTATCCCAATCACCCTTGCGTTGAGTTTGTGGGATATGTTCTATTCCCATAAACTTTAGCTTATTCGCAGAATTCAAATGGTGAATTCTCAAATGACGTGAAATTGGAGTTTCTAAGGGTCTTCTGACCGAATTTACATGTTCCCTTATCCTTAATTTGAAAGGTCTAAACGTTTTCCCCACGTATTTAATGCCACATGAACAGGTGAGTAAATAGATAACACCTTCCGTCCTACAGTTAATAAACGAGCGGACTGGAAAGGTTTCTTTATTATTACTGTCGGTGAATTCCTTGGATTTCTGATCAATGAATTCACATGCGCTGCAATGTCCGCACCTGTATGTCCCCTTGGGCAGATAATTTTGAGACCCTCTTTTGGGAGGGGATAGGTGACTCTGCACCAATGTATCCCGTAAGTTTTTACCCCTCCGTGCTGTCACAGAGGGAAACGTGGTAACTACCTGTTTGACTTGTGGGTCAGATGTCAGGATTGGCCAAAATCGCTTTAGTGTGCCCATCATAAAATCCCAGCCTGCATCGTACGACAAACACAGAGAGGCAGGGGTCAGAGAAGACCACGACGCCAATAACCAATGACTTAAGGATAATCAACCTATCCTCAGTCACATTGACGGACATACAATCCCAAACTCTTTCTAAAGGTCTATCCTTTGTGCCCACACCTCCCTTCAACAAATTTATGTGGACAAATGATCTGAACTTATTTGCTCGCAAATTGGCTCTACATAAATTTCATACACATAAAAAAGAATTACGTGCATCTAGTCTGGGGCTGACAATCAAGGATATGGATTGTCTGGAGACTTTGATTGAACTTCTTGACTCCAACAATCCTAAGGATATCAACATCCCAATTACCCATCTTGCACCTAAGAGTCGCTTCACACCACACTTGAAAGACTATAAGAATATTGAAGTCTTCCTTGATATGGTATGTGGAGAAATCGAAAAAGTAGAACTGGGAACTCTGAATATAGAACCCATTGGTAATCTTACTAGAACAGAAAAGTTGGCATTGAAGCAATTAAAGGAGAATGATCAATTGGTTATTAAACCATCGGACAAGGGGGGCAACATAGTCCTTATGGATCATTCTAAATATATACAGATGGTAAAAAATCTGTTAGATGATCGAGAAACCTATCAGATATTGAATCATGATCCAACTATGCAATACCTTGTTGAGATTAAGGCTATGTTAAGTCAAGCCCTAATGGAAAATCTCATTACCAAAAATGAATTTGAGTTTATGTTGGTAAGACAACCAATACTTTCAACCTTTTATAGTTTACCAAAAGTTCACAAATCTCTAGAAAGTCCGTCGGGTAGACCATTTGTTTCAGGCTGTGGGAACCTAACTCAAAATTTGAGCATCTTTTTGGATAAAATTTTGTCTCCTATGGTCGAAAAATTACCTTCCTATATAAGGGACACGAAACAGATGCTTAATTTTTTGAAGGATATCTCCATACCCGAGCAAGCACTATTATGCAGTCTGGATGTGGAGTCCCTGTATAGTTCCATACCACATACACAAGGAATTGATAACATTAGAACTATCCTTGAACACGAACTACATACTCCAGTCGCCTATATAGATTTTGTTTCCAACATACTTAAAATAGTTCTTACAAGAAATATTTTCATCTTCAATGGTACCATGTATCAGCAAATTAGGGGGACAGCCATGGGGACCTCCTGTGCCCCCTCATACGCTAATCTCTACTTGGGGACTTGGGAAAATCTCATCAGATCTGCCCCACATTTGAGCCACTTCATGGGAATGATATTCTGTTGGAAACGCTATATAGACGCTGTTCTAGTCATATGGACAGGGAGTAAAAAAGAGTTTGAGACTTTTGTAAGTCTCCTTAATGTGAATGACTCGAACCTGAGATTTACCAGCGAGATAGGTGGCAAACAACTTAATTTTCTGGACATTACTATAACCATTTCCGGAGGAAGGGCTTCAACCACCCTTTTTAAAAAACACACTGCCACTAATAGCTTGCTAAATTGGCACAGTCATCACCCCCAACCCCTAAAAGCAGGTATACCAATCGGGCAATACCTAAGATTGCGGCGTAATTGCTCTTCCATAGATGACTTTAAAGTCAAGGCATGGGATTTGAGGCGAGCCTTTAAGGATAAGGGCTATCCCAATAGAGTGTTACGCAGAGCGTACACTAGAGCAATCAGCACCGAACGTGAGTCACTCCTAACAGATGTTAAGGTGCAAGCACAAGACCAAAAATTAATCCGATGTATCGCCACGTACGATGCAGGCTGGGATTTTATGATGGGCACACTAAAGCGATTTTGGCCAATCCTGACATCTGACCCACAAGTCAAACAGGTAGTTACCACGTTTCCCTCTGTGACAGCACGGAGGGGTAAAAACTTACGGGATACATTGGTGCAGAGTCACCTATCCCCTCCCAAAAGAGGGTCTCAAAATTATCTGCCGAAGGTGACATACAGGTGCGGACATTGCAGCGCATGTGAATTCATTGATCAGAAATCCAAGGAATTCACCGACAGTAATAATAAAGAAACCTTTCCAGTCCGCTCGTTTATTAACTGTAGGACGGAAGGTGTTATCTATTTACTCACCTGTTCATGTGGCATTAAATACGTGGGGAAAACGTTTAGACCTTTCAAATTAAGGATAAGGGAACATGTAAATTCGGTCAGAAGACCCTTAGAAACTCCAATTTCACGTCATTTGAGAATTCACCATTTGAATTCTGCGAATAAGCTAAAGTTTATGGGAATAGAACATATCCCACAAACTCAACGCAAGGGTGATTGGGATAAGAAACTGAGACAACGTGAATCCTATTGGATTTACAGGCTCAAGACCCTCTCCCCTGCTGGCTTAAATGAGGGTTTCTCCTTTACCGCTTTTCTCTAATTTCCTTGAATTGCGATGTCTCTCCACATATGTTCACTGTCTCTTTCTCCTCTCTCTATATTGGATGAAAATAATTTATAGGGAATTTTTATTAGTTCACCGATGAATTTAATACACTACATTATAAATAAACATACTATTATGATTCCTTTATTTTGCAAAACTTCCTTTGTTCCCGAACGATTGTCACCTGGACTTTATGTCATCCATTTCTTTGGATTGTGAGTCCTCACTGTAATACTCTAAATTAGCCCCCTGTCATTACATTAATGTATTGATATACATACTATAGTAATTATCTACTTATGTTATTTAATTCTGTCCATCATATGGACATACTTAGGGGATATGGTTTATTACTTTTGCAAATCATGTAGTAACATTTGCACCTTCAATTTATACTACTTAGTATTAGTTATTATCAGGGTATTTAACTATGTCCAGATCGCTTTTGTCACTTAGTGGCTTACATTGGGTCCCTGTTTATGGGGATCTCATGCATGTTTTCATGTTGACCCCATGGGGGCATCACTCACAGTCTTATCTCTTGTATTATGCCCACCCACCCATGCCAGGATTGTATCTGGCGGATGGGTAGCTTTATGCAGACAGAGTTCACCACCACCCACTAGTGATTAATACTATTCAATATTTAGCGATCTTAATGAGAGTCCGAACCTTTATACCGCCACTAACTTTACAATCCTTACGGAATAATCAACCCGATCTGGATTTTATGGGGGTACCATTTAAATATTATGTCCCTCGATTTAGTTCAGTTTCACGTCACACAACGTGACTGACAAGCGGCAGATCCAATTAATAGACGGACAGGAGGGATATACATTGGACCAATCGGTAACCAGTATCTGCGCATGCACACTGGGTCTTTAAAAACTATAAATTGTCATTTCAATTTAACCCCCCTCTTTAGTTTTATACCCTAATAACGTTTTAGTTTTAATTTTAATTTTAATTCTAACTTCATTGCAATGAACTTAAAGTTCTGTGGATGTATCAACTTTATATCTTCCCCACGTGGGCATCGTTTAAGTCTCATTATCACGCCCCCTTATTCATTGTAGCACCGCGTCATATGACGCGGTGGATAAGAGGTGGACTAAAGAGGCAATTGACCTATAAGCTTACAGCATCCACGGCAGAACACGTGGGGTATAACAGCTGTTTTCTATCCCATACAGATTGTAACAAGGTGTATTTAAATCGCTACAGGGAACTTCAAAAGGTTACTGCTCCTGACGACGGCGTGTTGAAACGCTGAAACGCGCGTCGAGCTTCTTTTTATTTTATTTTCTTTGTTTTGCACTTTTTTTGGTAGCACTGATGGATTGATTTAATTTAATTTACTTTATCAGTTATTATTTATCCTTGACAGGCAGGGACAGGGTCTTTTGGTAGGCACTGGTGATTTATCACAGTGCCGAGGTAACTAGGGAAAGTGGACTTCCATAGGGGCTTTCTGCCTAAGATTTATTCCTTGGGGCATCTCCTTTTTATTGCTCCCTTCCCCTATTTTTTCAGTTACCCCTTTTTCCTATTAGGGCCCCTGTTTTTGGGAAGACTTAGAGGGCGTGCCATTTGGATTTTAGACATTTAGCAGGCAGTTTTTTAGCAACTGGTTTCCTGTGTCTATTCTGGAAGGCTCTTTTTCGCTATATCTCTTCCTACCTGTCCTGCTGTGTGTATCTTTAGAATCATTAAAAGGTAGGGACTCCCTTTTCCCTTTTTCATATTACTCTCCTACTCAGGACTCTTGTGGTCCTTCTTTTTGCTACAATTTCCTAGTATACCTATTGATATCTAAAAAGGTTTCACACTTATTCAAATTACAGCTAAGAACGAATTTAAAACCTTTTTGTAATACTCTTACATGCTATTTATCTAAAACTTTATCCAAGAAATTAAAAATTTGAATTGGTTCAACTGCCTCTTTTTTTTCCTGGCTTTTTATATTTCGCTCTATCTTCTTCTTCTTCTTCCTCCTCACTCCTCTAGTTCCTCGGTAGATATTCTCTGTCTTTTGAATTGTGAACGGGGAGCTCTTGTCCAAATATTCTGAGTATCTGAGGTCCCTAAAATATTTTCTTGTCTTACTTGTCTCAGGGGTTCATACCGATTTCTAGATAGGAAGGGATTATCATTTTTTCTTTTCATTAGTAGACTTGTTTCTATAAAGTCTGTCCTATATCCCTTCTATAATTGCTTATCCAACTAATATTTTTCGGGGAATCATAATTGCTTTTCTTTAACCTTCTTACTTCTGTCCATTTATTTTCTTGTCTTTCTTCTCTTCTCACGATATTGTTCTCTTTTATAATCCACTGGTCTATTATTAGTTCTAAAATAACTATTCTGATTAGCTCTGGAAAATCCCTCTTGGTAATTCGGTTCTGATCTTTGGTATCTACCTTTCTTCATAATATTCATTAGGATTTTTCGTAATGTTCCCGGTTTTATAGTCCTCCATATCTCTCTGATTCTTTGTTTGTTCAATTCTCAAGGTATCTTGTTCTACGTTATCTAACTTTTTAGAGATACCTAGAGACAAATCCTCAAAATCTTTAGAACCTAAGAAAGGATCTAATTTTTCATTTTTTTTTTTTTATGGCTAGATGCAATTTCTTTAAAGGAGCACTATAGTGCCAGGAAAACAAACTTGTTTTTCTGGCACTATAGGGTCATTAGGTGCCCCTCACCCTCAGGGCCCCTATCCCACTGGACTGAAGGGGTTAAAACCCCTTCAGCCACTTACCTTTCTCCAGTGCCGGGCTCCCTCTATGCTGGGGAACCCTCCAACCCCAGCCGATGTCAGATCCGAATGCGCACGCGCATTCCAACAGCCCATATGAAAGCATTACTCAATGCTTTCCTATGGACGTCCAGCATCTTCTCACTGTGATTTTCACAGTGAGAATCGCGGAAGCACCTCTAGCGGTTGTCAGTGAGACAGCCACTAGAGGTTGAATTAACCCTCTGTGAAATATAGCAGTTTCTCTGAAACTGCTATGTTTTCAGCTGCAGGGTTAAAACTAGAGGGACCTGGCATCCAGTCCACTTAATTGAGCTCAAGTGGATTGGGTGCCTATAGTGGTCCTTTAGAGTTCGTGTTCTCTGTTCAATTATAATTTTAATCATTGTGATAGAAAATGATTCCAGAGCAATATTGCAAATAGAGATGAAATTATCATCCTCTCTGTCAAATGTGGGGAATTTACCGAATCGAAGGCATCTGGGGGTAATTTGATCCTTGAGATATTTTTCAAAAGTAAACACCTCCCATTTGATCTTTAATTCTCTAACCAACAATTTCTCTAATTCCTCACACATTTCATACAAATTATCACTTTCTTTAAATTTGATAATATCTTCCCTTTCTTCATAATTGAATGTATTCATAATATTGCTATTGCCTTCATGAAGACACTTGTGGCTCTCAGGTGTAGCTCTCTTGATTTATCCCAGGGCTAAAGGGATCATGCATCCAGCCTACATGTCCAAAGATTCTGTTACTTGGATTCATAAAATCCACACAGGACACCCAGTTCCAAAAGGAACTAAAATGCAAAATTTTTACTTGGGACAAGCAGATGTGCTTACTACATCAAGTTTGCTGTGAAATACTTAATAAAAAAACAAAAAACAAAAACATGTCAGAAAACATACAAGGAATTATAATAACATAAAATATTTATAGAGGGGTGGGTAATATTTAACACAAAATATCTCTCCAGCCTGTAAAATTAGCAATATGCAAATCTAGTTGAATATGCTAATTAACAAGCCTTGCTATTCAGGTAGTGCATATCGCTGTTGCTACTAACATAGGGCACTAGACAGGTTCCATAGCCAAATCCACTTAGTTGATAACAAACATCAGCAGGACAGGAGAGCACACAAAACAATAAACAGTATACAAACAAATTATAAACAGCCTGCACCTATAATGGGCACATGGTGACTTAGACAGAGGAGCAATTTAGGAACCTTTGTAATGTGTCCTTCTGCTCCTACTGATGGTGACTACTGTCACAAAAGTTTTACTCACAATGCTAAGGTCCCTTTTAATATAAATAACAATTTCACGTGCATGTTATGGTCTTTAGCTGTACATGTCTCTACTGCTAAAACAGGGCAGAACCTGGTATAATGTTTTAAACGTAAAATGGTTCAGTAGATAGCGAACGTTCAGGAGACTGTATATTTCTATTATATGGTTTCCCAAAACACATGTGGTATAAAACAGATCTGAAGGATGCCTTTAATTCCTTTCAAACTGTGAAAAAAGAGGTATCTGAGATTTTATTGGGAGGGAAACTCCTAATTTATTGAATTCGGATAGTCTAATGACCCTTGCACATTTACAAGAGTTATAAAGATTTTCATCTGAAAGGAATCTTATGTGTTTTCTATTTTGACATCACCGCGATAATTGCAAATCTTATAAGCTTTTTTCCACAGGAGGGAGATCATGTTTTTTTCTATTGATTCAAAGTTTTCTAATAGACTTTAAAGAAATCAATTCTTCTTCTTCTTACTGCTCAGTCCATGACATTGTTTTTGTTTCATAATAGACCAATAGATGCAATAATAATGTGTGCATTAGTGCAGGTTAAGGAAAGTAATAAAAATAAATTCATTTAATTGTTCTGATTTACAGAATATATAATGTGTCTGGGATTTTAAGTTTTTTTTGGTAGTTACAGGTCACAAAGCACAAGGAGTAAAATAAACTTTTAATGTGGAGCGATTTTAGAATTTGGTATGCTTGTCTTGTAAGCTTAATAGCCATAAAAGAAAACAAAATTGCCACACAAAAGTATATATTTATATAAAGTATACATCACAGGCTATTTACCTAAGGTTGTTTTGACACTTTCTACGTAGCCATTTCACCGCCAACCTCTGCTAAATATTGGAGTAAAATTGTGGGTTTTTTTGTTTTTGGCACACAAACTTATAACAAAGAACTTCTTGTGTGTATTTTGTAAAGTTGGTGTGTGCTATTCCTGTACAAAGTTTTATTTTGTGTTCAGTTACATCTGCTGAGTAAAATGACACCCCCATTGTATGTCTTTGGCATTATTTCGTGAAGCTACAGTGCCATATAGGAGACCTGTCCTTTTCACTACTCACAGTAGAATTTTGAGAGACGGATTTAATGAGCCTATGCTTCCATTTGGGGCATTATAACAGTTTGACTGTTCAAGAAAAACCCCACAAAGGCCTACCATTTGTAAAAGTAGACACTCCAGGGTATCTCATAAGGTGCATATTGTGCCTTAACATGCCCCCATTTTTTCACCAATAGATGCCAAAGTATGTGGTAAAAATAATTTTGTGTGTTTTTTACATATGGATTGCATTTCTACTGGGCATATTGTATATTTCACATGTGCTACTAAGTTCAAACCCCCCACATTATGCTCAGCTAGGTCTTCTGAGTAAAAGGACACCCCAATTGTATGTCTTTGGCACTATTTCGTGAAGCTACAGTGCCAAAAAAGAGACCAAGCAATATCAGTTTTTACCGAACTTTGAATTTTGACGCTGGGCCTATGTGCAATTAACAAGCATCTTAGCAGGTTTTAAATTCAAACTACCCCACAAAGGCCTACCATTTCTTAAAGTAGACACCCCAGGGTATTTCAACAGGTATATTCTAAACCTTATTGTAGGATAATTTTGTTAGTTTGTACCAGTCTAGTTGCAATTAGCATTTTTTCTGCCTTTTTGACACACACTTGGAGATGTTACTGTATATTTTGCTATCCTTATGTGTGCTACGGCAGTATGACACCTAATATGTTGCTCAGCTATGTCATCTTAGTGCAACGATACCCCCATGTGTACCTTTCTCAGGGTTATGTGGATGTTGAAGGGGCACATTGGAGACACACCACTTCCATATTTTTCAAAAGTGGATGCTGGGCCCAAGTCTCATTTTAGCAGCTCAGGACTGCAAATTACCTCTCAGGCCACATATATTTTTAAGTATAAGCAGCTCATCAATTCAAATTATGAACAAGTGCATACTATTTGCTGTGAAATGGGGGAAAGGTTGGGGTAAACTTATCCGGGGGTAGTACCCAGTCATCTGCGTCCCGGGCAAAGCTGTCATGGATTCCGAAAACAAAACACAGACAGACCACAAAGAGAGAAACTTGTAATACCGGTCCTTAGAATGGCTGGGCTATACAAGCCGAGGTCAAAGGAGTAAAGAGAAACGGAACAACGATAGGACAAGCCGAGGTCAAGGATCAGAGAAAACAGGATAAGCGGGAGACAAAGTCAAAATTCGGTAAACAATCAGACAGATGACTTAAAATCACACCCCAAAACTGGTATACTTATTCAGCCTGGGTGTGAAAATTTGTAAAACAGCGGCCAATACATAGGCCGGGCTGAGAGGGGCAATCAGGGCAGTAATAGCTGGTCTCAGCTCTTACGCCCCTCTTGTAACACACCCTGCACCTTTTCTGGGGGTTTTGTTTTTTAGGGGTTGGTGGAATCTTAAAGCAGAAGTGACCTGCCTCCATTCTTCTGCTAGGCTCCACTGATGGTCTCCTTGTGTGGCACTCAAGTAGCCCAGAAATAAGCTCAAACTGGAATGAAAGAAAAGTGCTTTTCAGCCCAGCATTTGCCTTTTTAAAAATGACAAAGGCATTGTGGATTGCCATCTGCATTAGATATATACCCACTTTTTTATACCATGCCCTGGTCTTTCGCATGATCAAATACAGCTGCATCAGTTGATCGGATAGGTCAACGCGACCCATATGCCAATTATATTGCCGTATGCAGCCTGGCACTCGTTTACATTCCTCTCTGCCACGAACTGCGACCCTCCGAGTGTTTTCACCATGGATGGTGGTTAAGATGAAAACATCCTTTTTATCCCTGTACTTGAGTGCCAGCAGTTCATTCTGGCAGAGAGGTGCTGTTTCCCCCCTTTTCATTTTTTTGTTCGCTAAAGCCTTTGGGAAACCTGTGCGACTCTTCCGAATAGTGCCACAGGCCACGGTCTTGAAGCAGTACAACATTTTTAACAGTGGGATGCTATTATAAAAGTTATCGATGTATAAATGATAACCTTTTTGTTAAGTAGTGGCATTATTATGTCCCAGACAATTTTCCCACTTGTCCCTACTATATCTGGGCAACCTGGGGGATCAAGGTGGCTATCCCTTCCTTCGTATACACGGAAGGTGTAAAGATATCATGGCACTAGAAAAAGTGCAGAGACGAGCTACAAAATTGATAAAAGGAATGGAGCATTTTAGTTATGAAGAAAGGTTAAAAAATGTAAATCTCTTTAGTTTGGAAAAACGGCGCTTGAGAGGGGATATGATAACATTATACAGATATATTCGGGGCCAGTACAAACCATTATCTGGAAATCTATTCATAAACAGGGCTCTACATAGGACAAGAGGTCACACATTTAGGCTGGAAGAAAGGAGATTTCATCTAAGGCAAAGAAAAGTTTTTTTACAGTAAGAGCAATAAAGATATGGGATTCTTTGCCTGAAGAGGTGGTTTTGTCAGAGTCTATACAGATGTTTAAACTGCAATTGGATAAATACTTGCAAAAACATAACATACAGGGATATAATTTCTAATTAGTGGGGTAATAGCTGCTTGATCCAAGGAGACATCTGACTGCTATTTTGGGGTCAAGAAGGAATTTTTCCTAGTTTGTTGCAAAATTGGAAGCGCTTCAGACTGGGTTTTTTGCCTTCTTTTGGATCAACAGCAAAAACATATGTGAGGAAGGCTGAACTTGATGGACGCAAGTCTCTTTTCAGCTATGAAACTATGTAACCATGTAAGGCAGTGTTTACATTGCCCCTATGGACACCTCCAAGTGGCCACACCTCAGATGGCCACTGGAGGGGCTTCCAGGCTCAGATCTGCACAGGAGGCAACTCTGTCATGCGTCCCCACGCTCTGCATGGAGATGCTGATCTTTCTTCATAGAGATGCATTGATTTAATGCATCTCTATGAGGAGGTGCTGATTGGCCAAAATGGCGTTTGGCCAGCCCTCTTGATGATTTTAGCCAATCCAATGCTTTCCCTATGGGAAAACATTGGAATGGCTAAAAATTGGCAATTGTGATGTCACCAACGGGGCGGGGTCAGTGCCGGTGGACCCGCAGTGCGCTGGAAATAAGGTGATTTTTTCATGCTTTTAAGGGGGATAGGAGGGGGGCAAGCCTCCTTAATGGTGGGTTTTGCACTATAGTGTCATGAATACATGTTTGTGTTCCTGACCCTATAGTGTTCCTTTAACAAAGCTCCAGTTTAACGATATAGTAAGTCGAGATTTTGATTACATATCACCAACCATACCCAGTGGGGTATTTTAGTTTTGTGCTGCCCTAGGCATGACTAAATTTTGGCACCCCCTAATCTAAATTTGCTCTATCCCTTCCTGTTAAAGCTGCACCTCTTCCTGTTTAAGACCAACATGCACTTTGACTGACAGACACATGCCCTTGCTAATACAGGCACTGACATAGACACACACTGACAGACACACGGACATTGGCACATACACTGTTTATCCAACACACACTGACACACCTAGTCACTGAAAGGCACACACTCTCAGATACACATACACTGAGATACACTCACTGATTTGAGACACTAACATATACAGGGAGTGCAGAATTATTAGGCAAGTTGTATTTTTGAGGATTAATTTTATTATTGAACAACAACCATGTTCTCAATGAACCCAAAAAACTCATTAATATCAAAGCTGAATATTTTTGGAAGTAGTTTTTAGTTTGTTTTTAGTTATAGCTATGTTAGGGGGATATCTGTGTGTGCAGGTGACTATTACTGTGCATAATTATTAGGCAACTTAACAAAAAACAAATATATACCCATTTCAATTATTTATTATTACCAGTGAAACCAATATAACATCTCAACATTCACAAATATACATTTCTGACATTCAAAAACAAAACAAAACAAATCAGTGACCAATATAGCCACCTTTCTTTGCAAGGACACTCAAAAGCCTGCCATCCATGGATTCTGTCAGTGTTTTGATCTGTTCACCATCAACATTGCGTGCAGCAGCAACCACAGCCTCCCAGACACTGTTCAGAGAGGTGTACTGTTTTCCCTCCTTGTAAATCTCACATTTGATGATGGACCACAGGTTCTCAATGGGGTTCAGAACAGGTGAACAAGGAGGCCATGTCATTAGATTTTCTTCTTTTATACCCTTTCTTGCCAGCCACGCTGTGGAGTACTTGGACGCGTGTGATGGAGCATTGTCCTGCATGAAAATCATGTTTTTCTTGAAGGATGCAGACTTCTTCCTGTACCACTGCTTGAAGAAGGTGTCTTCCAGGAACTGGCAGTAGGACTGGGAGTTGAGCTTGAGTCCATCCTCAACCCGAAAAGGCCCCACAAGCTCATCTTTGATGATACCAGCCCAAACCAGTACTCCACCTCCACCTTGCTGGCGTCTGAGTCGGACTGGAGCTCTCTGCCCTTTACCAATCCAGCCACGGGCCCATCCATCTGGCCCATCAAGACTCACTCTCATTTCATCAGTCCATAAAACCTTAGAAAAATCAGTCTTGAGATATTTCTTGGCCCAGTCTTGGCGTTTCAGCTTGTGTGTCTTGTTCAGTGGTGGTCGTCTTTCAGCCTTTCTTACCTTGGCCATGTCTCTGAGTATTGCACACCTTGTGCTTTGGGCACTCCAGTGATGTTGCAGCTCTGAAATATGGCCAAACTGGTGGCAAGTGGCATCGTGGCAGCTGCACGCTTGACTTTTCTCAGTTCATGGGCAGTTATTTTTGCGCCTTGGTTTTTCCACACGCTTCTCGCGACCCTGTTGACTATTTTGAATGAAACGCTTGATTGTTCGATGATCACGCTTCAGAAGCTTTGCAATTTTAAGAGTGCTGCATCCCTCTGCAAGATATCTCACTATTTTTGACTTTTCTGAGCCTGTCAAGTCCTTCTTTTGACCCATTTTGCCAAAGGAAAGGAAGTTGCCTAATAATTATGCACACCTGATATAGGGTGTTGATGTCATTAGACCACACCCCTTCTCATTACAGAGATGCACATCACCTAATATGCTTAATTGGTAGTAGGCTTTCGAGCCTATACAGCTTGGAGTAAGACAACATGCATAAAGAGGATGATGTGGTCAAAATACTCATTTGCCTAATAATTCTGCACTCCCTGTATACACATTCTCACTGATTTGATATACTGACAGCCACACACACTCACTGACACACACATACATTTACTAACACACACATTCACGGACACACACTCACTAACAGACACTCACTGACACACATTCAGTAACAGACATATTCACTGGCAGACACACACGCACATTTTCTCATACACTCACAAGTCATTTTTTTAATTTATTTTCATTTCAGTCCACCTAGCCTCTCCACCTGAGGGAGTGCTGGAACTGATTCTTTCCCTGGGATTCAGTGTGGCTGCTGTAACTGCGCAATGGAGGGTGTGTGTTTAATGGAGGTGGAAAAAAAGCTGTAATCTTCTTGCTGTGTTCCCTTGCGTGCTTTTTAGTGATGCCGTAGACAGAGTGACATCATATTATCGCTCTCGGCATTACAGCAGGGTGCGTGAGGGAGCAGAAAAGAAAAGCACAGAGATCAGTGCACCATTGCTGCCCAACTGCAATACACATTGCTGCATCGTGGGGGGGACGGGACTAAGATGACCAGTTGTCAGCTCTTGGGCTCCTTATGATGCAAAACTAAAAGCATTTGCCATGGAATTTGGTGGTGGTGTTTTTTTGCCATCCCCCAAAAAGTGCCGACCAAAGCAAATGCCTTGTTAGCCTTGGTGTAAATACAGCGCTGAACATACCTCAACTCATGGTTAGGATTTTTTTTTGTCGGCAGGAGATAATAAGAGATCTCTGGTCCCGTGAGGGAATGCTCTCTGAATCATTTTCCTACAACTTCAACTTCCTACATAACTTTTCCTGTTAAGAGATCTAATGTTTACACTTCCTTTATTGCACAGTAGAATTTAGAATTCCATATGTCTTGCTCTGTTTACAGCTTTCTAGACCCTGCATGAGTCTCCTGTGTGTGATTAAAGTTCAATTTACGAGCAAAAGATTTAAACTTCTAAAGTAAACACACTGTACTGATTGAAAATGAAACAATTTTTTCATGCAGGATGTGTGAGTCACAGCCAGGGGAGGTGTGGCTAGAGTTGCCTAAAAAAAACCTGAAATAAAATTAATTTATCTCCTAAATTATTATTTTATTATTATTTACATAGCACCAGTAAATTCCATAGCGTTGTACAATGGAGCACATAATTGAGCATGAGTTATACATCAATACTGCCTCATTAAGTTAAAGTTGTTTTAGCGCTTAGAGTATCTAGACCTGCACATTTGTGTTTTTCAAATTAATACCTTCATACTTGATTCTTACTTTCCAGGGCAAGGCAAGGGAAGCTGGCTTATGTTATTTAGTCTGCATCTTACTCTCCCCTGGTTATGCAAAATGCTCTATTTACTTGAGAAAACCTATTCAACTTCTCAAAAATACACATTTTGCATTACAAACATCAAGACACTTCTGCACAATACCTATAGACTTGGTGAATATAGTTATTTTCATATAAAAGGAGCAGCCCCCGTTCTAAGTAGTAAAACTATTTTAGAATGGTTTGACCGAGTGCTGTTCTGCACCTTCTCTCAGCTGCTTCTGTTAGACCTAGCTTATTGGCCAAAAGCTTCAGCTTATCGTTCTTGTCCAATATTAATACAGCTTTGAATTCCCGGAACTATAGTATCCCTTTAAAATATGTTACCAATAAGTATACATTAAGATTTCTCTCGTTGCAAGTATTTCCAAACGTTAAAAGAAAGCTTGCTATAATTCCCTGATAAATTGTAGAACACAAACCAACACAAAAAAACCCACTAGTTTTCCATATTTTGTGGATTTATAGATAACACAAAGGTGCCAAGCCAATGAGATTTGCTCTTTGCCAATGTATTTACAGTTATGCCTTTATTTAGGCAGTATGTTCGTACTAGACTTGGAGATTTGTTTCTGTCTGAACTGCAATTTATACAAATTTGGACCAGTAGGTGATCGGTCAAATTCCCAAGCTTTGAGCTAAATATACCAGAATCACGAAAAAAACTAAACACAATGGACGTCTAAATTCTGCCCATGGAGCAAAAAAAAAAAAAAGGGCATAATTGAATTGGAGAAAAAAAATGATGATGGCTAGGAGACAGTCTTGATTTGAGTGTTGATTTTATTCATCAATCAAGTGAATAATAGAGGGAAAAATGTAGGAGCAGTAAAAAGACACCAACAACAATATTTATATATTACATATGTAATAAATATATAAATACAGAAATATAGATTTTTTTTTTTGTTTTACTGTTCCTCTTGTTTTTTCCTCTATTGGTTACTTTTCCTCACTTGATCTGTGAACAAAAATGTCGAGAAATGGCTCACATCAGTGTACTGCAAAATACATAAATATTATTATATTATGTTTACATTTTGCAGTACACGGATTGGCCCATTTTCGCGCCCCTGTGGTTCATCTGATACGGTTCTGGATTCTGTTACTGAAATTCCACCATGCTGAGCTGACATTTAGCTGAAATTCGATGGTTCCGTAGAATGTTCTGTTTTCGTAAAAATGGTTCAGCAGTGCGCAAGTCTAGTTTTTACTGAATCTGTTACAGACATCATGTGCCACAATCCTTCACAAAAGGCACATTACTAGCAATTTTACCACAAAAAAATAAAAATTATAATAATAATTCTTAATGTCTATCTAGGAACAGAATCCTATATCATTAACATATCTTGCAGAATTCTGATACATCATTCTATAATGCTATCGATTAAACAAATATAAATTTAATAGACTGATATGCAGTTGGTTGCCAACTAATTACTCTGATAGGACCATGTGACATAATGTCCTCTGTGTGAATCCCCCTAATGTTTTAACACTCTGATCAAATTTTTTTTTTAAATTGAAATAGTAAATATACATTAAAGGAACACTCTGGTCACCATAACTACTACAGAAATGTAACTAACTCTGCAAGATTGCAACACCAAAACCCTATCATTAACCTGTTATGTTGCCCAGAGTCTCCCCTAAGGCTTAGGCTTTGTTTCTCTGCATCTATATGATCTTTTATTATCATCAAGTTACTTTCATATAACATACATCCAACAAGCACACACAATGTATATTTGTGTTTGTGAAATTATGTATGTATGGATGTTACATCCTGGCTAGAATAGTAATTTTGAGATATTTCTTGTACAACTAGAATTCCTTTAAATTTCTCCCTTCACTCCTCTTCTTTCTGTCGTACATTTCTCTCCTTTCTTTCTTATTCATTTTGTTGCAAATGGGCAACATATGAAAAATGGGTGTAATTGGTCACACTATTAGCACTTTTTTCATTAAACTCTTTTGTGAATTATTTTTCCTGTTTTGGTTCACATGTTTTTATTTTAAACATCTCAGATGCTTAACATGAGATATGTGCTTGACTCAATTGTGACTCTGTAAACTTTAATCCCAAAAGGGGGGGCTTCAATCGTTTTTTATAGTGCTTAAACTGCCTGTGTGCTGATACATGCTAACTCCTAAAGGGACTCCTAAATAAGATCCCATCCAAACAGTAGATTATTAAATATAAATATATATAACATTTAATAGACTTACCAGCACACAGCGGTTCTTTTCCATTTCTGACTATGCATGTAGAACAGGATATAATGCCTCTGCCTGCAGATGTAAGCACCTCCAGCTACAAACATGCCAGGCACAATATAGTACATTGCATGCATTGTCAGACTTGATGTATTCTAAAATACTCAGGGGTTTATGCGCCCAACAAAAGATTCCAGCAAATTAAAACCCAAAGTGAAAAATTTAGGCAAACATTTTGATTTTGAAAAATCACGGCTTGCTATTTTAGACTAAATTTTGCTGTTAACTTTCAATTAAATTTTCAAATGTTCAGTTTACTACAATTAGGTGTTTAATAAAAAAAAAAAAAATCTTTTATGTATACATTTGCAAGTCAAGTGGCAAGCACACAGAATAGTGAAGAGCACTAACTAAAGACTCTTGCCAAGTCTGCCATGTGTATATATTTTTAATAGTTTCTAATAGTTACATTTACATTATATTAGCTAAACTTTACCACTGTCACAGAATGTATACCAACTGGCTAGCTTGCTTTTTTTCTGACAGTGTCATAATGGCAAAATATGTTACAGCTTTATAAAGTATACCCATACCATCTGCCGGACTAGAAATTCTGCAATTAAGATATCACTCCTGGGGGGAGGGGGAGGTTCCACACAAGTCTTCAAAGTTCATAATATTAATATTACATAAATATACCGTCTATATACAGATGGAATAATCTAACCAAAATTTAATATACAAACAATAACCATTCTTTTTCACCAAATGCTTGATGGTTGCAGAGTCAACTACTGATTTGATATTAATATTTGATAGAAGCATCTAGTGGAAACTGATACAATAAAATGTAATTTAAATTTACATCAAATTGGCAATGGTTTCTTTACTATTGATATTTAAGTGAACGGCTACTAATGTTGATGTCACACGCTGTAAATTAACTTAAAGGATCACTATAGGGTCAGGAACACAAATATGTATTCCTGACCCTATAGTGCTAAACTCACCATATAGATGGTTTGCCCCCTAAAAAAGTTTAAAACTCACCTTATTTCGCTGACTCCGCCCCCCCTTTGTGACATAATTCAAATGGCCAATTTTTAGCCAATCCAATGCTTTCCCTACGGGAAAGCATTGGATTGGCTAAAATCGGCCTTGGGGGCTGGACCTAATGCTGTTTTGGGCCATCAGGACCTCCTCCTGGAGATGCATTGAATCAATGCATCTCTATGAGGAAAATTCTGAGTCTCCATGCAGAGCGTGGGGATGCTGAATGGCAGTGCTGCCTACTGTGCTGCACTGGGCCAGGAAGCGCCTCCTGTGGCCATTTAAGGAGTGGCCACTTGGAGGTGTCCCTAGGGGCAATGTAAACACTGCCTTTTCCATGAAAAGGCAGTGTTTACATGAAAATACCTGAAGTCAATGATTATACTCAACAGAACAACTATATTAAGCTGTAGTTGTTCTGGTGACTATAGTGTCCCTTTAATACTATAATATAAGCAGTGCGGAAGATGCACTGAAAAAATAAAAATAAAGAATATGTTCTAGGGAAACTGATTTCATTCATATTTCACCACTTTTGTATAGGTGTTGCCTCCAAAGAGACTATAAAGCAAGATCCACGGGTTCAACAAGTAGGATATAAAATGCAATTTATTTAGGCGGTAAACACAACAAAATACAATGCATTTTGCAATTCTGCTCCAATGGGATACTGACAAAACCAGTTATGTATGAGATAGTGATTAGTTAATTTGTAGGGGAGTTGCTGTATTTTAGGAATCATGGGCTAGGGCCAATATCTAGGTTTCAAAAAGGCTTTATTCAAACATAAGCATTTCAGGGTTTGCCCTGATCAATGTACAACAGCATGAATCTATAGATTGAACAAGCAAACAAGATATAACGGACGCGCAGGTCCCAGCGTAGAATGTGTGAACTTCACTCAAACAATGTTACGTATTATACCTATATGGTATTTGATCGTGGTTAACACGTTAGAATATTCATATGGGTGACCGGTTTGCAGCTCTAGTAGAGGAATATTCGTAAGTTTGTACTTTGTGTCTGCCTTTTGTATTCCTTTAATATTACCTTATCACCCCTGGGCCTCTTTCTCTTTGGCATGGTAAAGGCTATTGGTCCATCATTATTGGTCAGTTGCCGTTCATGAGTGTGCCTTATTCGTGTTGTGTGATGTCATGATAGAGGTGTTTGTTTCCATTTTGATATGTGAGTGTGAGTGAGTGACACAGCTGTTAGCAATCTCGGGTTGAGGAGGGCTGTGTCTGTTATTCAATTCGTATAGAAAACATTGTTGGAGAGTTTAGAAAGAAGATGAGTGAAAAATGAGTAAGAAGTAAGAGAAAGAGAGAGGGGGGATGAGGAGGAGGGAGCGGGTTGGAGGAGGGATGGGTAGGGAGGTGTGAAGAGGCGGGGGGTCCCATCGCCCGTGCCCATGGTATTGCACGTATCGTACCAGATGTCAGTCCCCATCTGTGGGGGGGCGCGGGGTTCCCCGGGGCTGCGGACGGCTATTCCTATCTGTGCTTCGGTCCGCTATGTAGAGTAGCCATGGGCGCCACCTCTCCACATGCTTGTCCTCGAGGCCCATAAGTGTAGCCTGCATTGATTCCGCTCTATATATTTCTTCCACACGCTCCATCCATTGCCTTATCGTCGGGATATTCGTTTGTTTCCAGTATAGTGGAATCAGTGCCTTGGCCGCGTTAATTAGGTGTCTACGAATGTTTTTCCTATATGTTCCTATGGGGTCTGGTGTGGAGTGCAGAAGAACTGCCTCTGCGTTGAGGTTTCCTTCCGTCCCTGTGATTTCCCCTATTTTCTGTAGAACTTCGTCCCAGTATGGCTTAATGAGTGAGCATTCCCACCATATGTGTAGTGGCGAACCACGTTCATCCCCGCATCTCCAGCATGTGTCAGGTATATTCGGGAAGATCCTGTGTAGACTGTCAGGCGTTCTGTACCAGAATGAAAGGAGTTTATAGTTAGTTTCTTGATATTGGGAGCTCGATGAGCATTTATGGTGTAATATGAGGATCTTATCCCATTGGGATGTGGTGAAGGATGTATTCAGCATGCGTTCCCAGCGCCTGCGGAATTGGTCGTTGTTAGTGAGGTGCCCCACGAGCATGTGCTGGTACAATAGGGATATCGCCTTATCTAGGGTAGTCTTGCGGTCGCAGAGCGTTTCGAACCAGGTTAAGTCCCTATGTAGCTTTTCCTTGTCTGGAAGTGTCCGATAGTATGATCTGAGTTGTACATAGCGGAAGGTTTGTAGGCTGGTGGGTTGGTTGCCTTCCAGTAGGTCCCTCAGGGGGGTCATGTCTGTGTTGGTTAACACCTTATGTATGGGGAATGATTCCCCCTCTCCCAGGAAGGACCATGCCGCCTGCGGTAGCCCTCCTATCTGAGGGTTGTATTGTATCTGGGTCATCGGGCTTGGTATTTGAGAGACGTGGGGAGCTCTTCTGATACAATCCCACGCTTTCAGTGTCTGCGCAACGGTAGAGGATGGTTCCAAAATCATCCGTGGCATCCTCTTCGTATTCCACACTGATGTCAGAAAGGAGGGGCCTATATGTTGTTTGTGCAATTCGATCCATTGTTTATGCTCCGGTTGAGTATGCCACTCCAGGACGCGTTGTAGTATTGTCGCATGGTGGTATTTGCGAAGGTCGGGGAGTGCCAGTCCCCCCCATGCTCGAGGTAAGCAGAGGACGTCCTGTCGGAGCCTTGCCTGTTTCCCACTCCAAACGAACTTCACCATCGCGGAACGGAGTGACGCGAAATATGCCGTCGGTAGGGCTTGCGGAATCGTCTGATATAAATATAATAGCCATGGTAGGATATTCATCTTGAGAATTGCGATCCGGCCGAACCACGAATAGGGCCAATATCTAAACTTATCCCCAAGTCTTTCTCATGTACTGTTTTTTGGTTGTTGTGTTATACATGACCAATTAAATTTGTTGATACTGAATAGAGCAGCGTCTATGCTCCCCACCAAGCCTCTCTCTAATTCACAATTGCTAAATGCAGGCCAGAAATGCAAGGTCATTATATATAATAGATTGGCTTGGGATCATAGAGAATACTGTGAGCAATGTGACTACTTTCCCCCAAGTCTCTCTCTTCCTCACAATAACTGTGACAGAGTCAGGCTATGAGGGCAAAGTGATCCCTGTATAATACAGTGCTAAAAATATTATTTTTTGTATAAACCTGGGCATTGTGGAATGCTTTACCTGGGCATTGTGGACCCCATGTTTCTATGTTTCTCTATTTACCTCCATACCTTACTCACACTCATCATTACTGTGAGAGACCATGTTACTTTGAGTGCCCAGTTATTACTACATGATACTGTGATCAAGTGATAAACCATTATTATTAAAACAAAAAGTACAAGGTGAAAACTTGTCCCCAAGTCTCTCTTTGGCAATCACTGGGATAAAAAGTGAGATTCATAGAGCAGACATAGACACGTTTGCCAGCATTTTTCATCTGTCACAAAAAAAATGCTAAATTATTTAATGTTTAAAAGAGAACAGTCTTACACATAATGACAGAAAGTGCTAGACACAGACAACCATATCAAGAAAGGTGATCACAAATTGAAGTTTGCTTAAGACAATGGGCTGATATGCCAGAGAACCATTGGGCTATGACGTTCAACTAATACTTACAGATAAATCCCTACTTCAGACCTCCTCTCTTTAAATTAAACACGGGCCGTGAAAAAAACAACAAAAAAACCCCCATATTTTATTCCTATAAGTCTTGAATGAAATGGAGTCAATGTAAAGTATTATTGTAAATATCCACTTTTTTAGTTGTGCAGGTGATGTGTGTCTGGTAAAAACAAGTTATTACATTCCCAATAATGCAGTGGACTTGAACTGATGAAATACAACAGCAGATTACGACTTTAGTTACCAGAAGCTCTCACCACCTGGGGAAGACAATGGCTAAAGTGACGTAACGTAGCACATGACACCACCTCCCCCGTCTTTAAGCCACAGAGCTGGCCAGCCAGTGAAATTAGAAGAGAAAATATGCGTGCAGTTTGTTCAATTGGCACTCATTACAGCTAATAACTAATCATCCTCGCAAGATCCGAGCTCAGAATGATCAGATCTGCTAAGAAAACAACATCCGTCCACTTTCACACTCCAGTGGAAGAGGTAGACCCTCACGGCAGGGCTGCACAGTCTCACCATCTGGAGAATAAATCGAGTGTGAAGTACAGTATAGTGTTGGAGCAAACTCCGTAGCGGCAGCTCAGCAGTTAGTTCATTAGTTCCAAACTTCCAGGGATTAGAACGGCATCAATTCCACTGTCAGTTGGGTAAAACAGAATATGAGGCATCAGGGAGAGATGTGTCTACTGAAGAACAGCCCCATGAGCTTATTTATACAGCCATAAAATATGAACAAACCGAAGTGCTTATAAACATCTGATTTTGCCAATCTTATTTGTAGTGTTAATTGTATTGGGTAAACGAGGAATATTTATTTTCTATTTTTTTTTTTTTTTTTTTTTATGATCTACTAATTGTCTGTAAAAAAAAAAAAAAGAAATACATTTCCATAGAAATATTCATCTTCAAAATAGTTATTATGTATCACGCATGTAGCACATTATTGTTTTCATAGATGTTATAACAAGTGACTTTATTCCACTGGGATTACATAATTAATGAGTACACAAAGAAGCTTTATCCTTATAATGCTGTTACAGATGATCTCCCGTGACACTCATCAGTAACTTTTAGCACATAAGTGTTATCTATGGTAAAAAAAAACTAAAAAAAACAATAGTGTAATTGATTTGGTTGTTGCTTCATTATACAGAGGCAGGAGTCCTCAGCATGATTAACAAATAGATGCAAATGTATAGTTATGAAATAGCACTGACAATCTTTGTATGTTCCATATAACTATAACTAGGACCAGCAGCACCAACAGTAAAATTAGATAAATGTTCAGATCCTACATATGTATAGGCAATTATGAAATAAATATATATGTGTGTGTATATATATAAGTATATACACACACACACACACACACACACACACACATACACATACCTGGACTTTTACCACAATGTGTAGTAAATAGCGAAAGAAGGATAAATAGTAAACTATACGTGAGTTCACACACACCTACGGGTAAGTCAACCAATGTAAACCTCAGTTCCTAAAACCTCATAATGAATAATAAAATAACCATCAATAGTTTAGAAACTAGAAAAGGGGGAGAGAGAACACCTAAGGTTAGGCAACAGGCACTTATGGACTTACCTGGATATAGTGCAACAAATAAAGCCAAACCAAAATATACTAATTTGAGCAAGTATAATAGAAACACAAAACTTTCATCTTGATTTTTTATTGTAAATAAGCTTTTCAAATTATCACAACCTGTAAGAAAAAAAATATTTATTTATTTACAACATTTCCCATAGACTTTAATAGTGGAGATAAAATATTTGAAGCTTTTTTGTTCCAACAGACTATCATACCTTGAAAAGCTTATCCAAAAATATTAAATAAAGTCCTTATTACAGAGCAGCATCTTCTATTAGAGGGAAACTAATTGGGAAATGTATCACACTAAGCCTGGTTTCTGAACCTGTGGTACATGTACCCCAAGGGGTACGTGCCTCAAAAGCAGGGGATACACCAAGAGCTGGCCAGCTGGCTACCTTAGGGCCTCCTAGGAGGCAGACGGCTGCGCACTAAGGCGGAGTAGGCACTTGACCTTGCTCCAGCATCATTAAACAGAGTGTACAAAGCCGAGCAAGAATACAATGAGGATGACAGCAGCCACACTAGACCCCAGTAAAAATATAAACCAAAAAATAATTATAAAAAATAATAATTTGTGAGTGTGTGCGAGAGGATGTGTATAAACCTGTCCGTGAGTGTGTGTATCTCTCTGTCAGTGTTAAAACAGTTAGTATGTCTGTTGGTGAGTGAGTGTGTGTGTTAGCGAATGTGTGTAACTATTATGTGTGTATTATATTTTCACATTATGACATATTTATTATAAAAATATTCATTAATATATTTAATTAGGCTTGTTCACCAACATGGGATTAGGTTAAATATCAGCGTCTACACATTTCATTTGGAGTTTAACCCCTTAAGGACACATGACATGTGTGACATGTCATGATTCCCTTTTATTCCAGAAGTTTGGTCCTTAAGGGGTTAAATCAATAGAAATGAATTTCTCAAGGCAGAGGTTCTTAGGATTTTTTTAGGCCTGCAAGGATATTTCTCATGTCAGGCTGACCTGCCAGTAACATGACTTCAACAGAACTTCTGAGACACAGGAACCAGTATCGCTTTTTCATTCTCTAAGCAAGTACATGTGGTTATGCACTATACAGATAATCATTTGATATCTAGAATGTGCACTGCATGCCAGGCTCTGACATAACAATGTTGCATGTCATGGTAAATGAAAGTGTTTCAAGCACTAGGGGTTCATTTGCAACCTCGTCAGTAATTTTTACCGGCCAGCTGCTCCTTTCTAAAATACCTGTTTTTATTCATAGCGAATAGTAGCTGTTTACAGTCGTTAAGTAGCTGCTAACGGTGCGCATTATTCTCTATGGTGGTTTCTAACAGCTACTTAGCTTTTCTCTGTGGTGGCTTCCAACTAGCTTCCAACTCTGTTGCTACCTATTAATAGATTCCACTAACCCACCAAAAAAAAAAAACTTAACACCAGCCTCAGGTCTGGTGAAAAGACGTTTAACGACAGCTACACTCCTATACATTCTATTGGGGCAAAAAGTCATGATTCAATCCAGTTGCTACTGGCTACACAGGATGAAGTCTCTGTAACAGGCGGGTGCTTGTGTTCTTTACCTGCAAACCTCTAATAACAGAGTGGCTGCTATCTGTAACAGCAGCCATTCTTAGCGAAAGGCAACAAAAATTATTCAACTAGGCTTAAACCTGGTGGTAATTTGTAACCGCTACAAGCTACTGGCTGTGGTTAATAGCGGCAACATGGGAAGGTAGTGAAAAGGTGTCAAGATGGAGAAGGAGCAGGTGCGGAGGTAACTTGCATGCTATGCGAGGAAGGTAGAAGGTGCAATTTGGGGCTATTTATAGGGCTACCAGACACTCTTTCTTCCACTTTAACTGGTGGACAAGGGAGGACAGCATTGCTGCAAATTAGCAGTTACAATCACGTGCCCACCTACCTGTCCCTATTAGATGATGCTGGCTGTTTGTTGTTACTTACATATGTTGGGTGTGGAAATCATCCTATAATGTTTTGAGGATTGATAAAGTTTTTTTGTTTTGTTTTTTAAGTGTTTTAAATTACGAGTATGTTTGTTGTATTATAGTTTTGGTATGTTATATTATCAGTTCTATTATATTGCTCTTATTGATTGAGGGTTTATTTGTGTAATCTGAGTATGAATAATATGCACATAACCAGTAGGATGTCCATGTCCTCTGAAGTGACAATTACATTTAATGTGTTTGGCTTGGTTTAATCTGTTTCACTCCTCCCTTACATCTGCCCCCACCAACCATTAAAGGCTCATTGCAATCAGAAGAAAATAACATATTTGGGCATAAAGAAGAAATGCAGAATTTAGGAGTATGACCATTCTGCCATTCATCTGACAAATTCTCATTGCCAACATGTATACATCAATATCTGCCATTACCACAACGTCTGGCTAAAACAAAGACAAATAGCTCATTAAGATGTAATTACCGTGCCTCAAAACATTGTCTCCTTTGACACCAGAGATCATATGAGACTCTCTGTATTAATATAATGTGAGTCTTGAAAATGTAAAATAGAGAAATGTCCTTTGCTTTGTGGATATTTTTTCAAATGATGAAACAAATAATTGATAGTACAAATGTGCCTGCATAGATCAGTAAAATGTAAATACAGAGGTTTATAGGAAATGTACTGGTAATTTTAAACACACGGTCTAAATCAATATTCCTAAATATATTTATGAACTCTCTTTTTGCCAGAAACATATTTAACCCCTTAAGGACCAAACTTCTGGAATAAAAGGGAATCATGACATGTCATGTGTCCTTAAGGGGTTGAAAGAATCCTCTGTCCACCATAACAACTTCATCTCAATGACGTTGTTACGGTGCCTGGAGTTCCCCAGCACCAATGTTAAGCTGTTCTTTTTTTTTTAACACTTAAGATGTGCCCACAGGTGCTGGTCTGTAGCGGTCCTCTTGTCGGCTCTCGACTAGCGTGGAAGCATTAATGTAGAGATGCCCCTACTCGCAGAATAGCGAGTAGGGTCAGGAGGGAGATATTAATCTCCCTTATTTACTAATACTAAGTATTTTTTACTTCGTATTAGTAAAGTTGGCTGAAAGATCAATTTTGGTCTTTCATCTTTTTAGTATATAGCTCCCTAATCCTTGTGGGAATTAGGAGTCTATATACTAAACAGTTGCAAGATGCAGCCATGGCAAGATTCAGAACAAAATTACATTTTTCAGATGAAATTCCGAACCGAACAAAATGACCGAATTTCATCCAAACACGAACGGATAAACGGTGGGCATTCGGTTCGGACAAAATTCAATCAATTTGCCCAAGCCCTGTCTATATGACAAGATGTTCGGCAATTGGCGAATTAAGCATCATGGGAACACAGAGGAAAAGTGAGTTTTGTGGGAAAATTTTCTTTGGCCACAGGAAATGGAGCTGACTTGAGCTCCGCGTTTGGTCAAAGAATGTCAAGCGTAGGAAAAATACATAAAAGACATAGTAGTCCTTTAAAAAAAAAAAAACTAGATCAGATAAGATTATGAAGAAAACCAAGAGAACAGATTCTGATAGAGGTAGAGAAGAGTAAACAATAGGAGAAAGGTATGTTTGGCATGACAGTGCCACTTTAAATATCCGTCCTTACTCATTAACATTGAGTGGATTTTAAGCACTTATCACATTAGCACTTATAGGGTAGTTTTTCTCTCTCTTTTTTTTTTTTTTTAAAAACCTTATTACATACCTATAACAGATATTAACTAAACTAAATGATGTTTTACCAGTTCTCTCTTTTTTTAAAGATAGATTCTTTAGTAGATGTTCTTGATTCATTCTTTATTAGTTGTTCAATTCAATTAGGGTGGAGCACTTTAGAATTACCCTGTCAACCTATTTTGTAGCTTCCATACATTTTGTATGAACACAGTGGAGGCAGTGTGATGGCATGGGTATACATGACTTCTAATGGCATGGCTGCACTAGTGTTTATTGATGACGTGACACAAGACAAAAGCAGCCGGATTAATTCTGTAGTGTTGTCATGCTCCTCAGCAGGTCAGAGAGGAGACGATTGCAAGGGTTACTGGTTAAAACTTTATTTGTCGTATTAGACATAACAAATTTACTGAAAATAAAGAATAAAGGGCAGTCTGCCACAAACAGGATACTTTGTGAGAAAAAAAAAAACAGGGTTTAGGCGATATGCCACAAACAAGATCTTTAGAAAGTAAATGAATAAAGTCTTTTATATACAAGCAAGCTTGAAGTTATACCAAGTAGTCAAGGATTTTCAGGATACTTTGCAATGCAGCTAGTTATAGGTAAATACCTTTTAGGATAAGACAATACAGGATCATGCAGAGTTGCAGAGGTTGAAACAGGTAGGTATATTCCAAAATAATATAATGCAGGTTGCTTACGAGATCATGCAGTGATGCAGCAATAGAAGTAGTTAAGATTTTTCAATGAAGGCAATACGCCACAAATCAGGATTCTTGGAAGCTGATAAGTAAAGTATTTCAGTAAGATGTAATTCAGGCAAGTTCAGGATGAAGTAATACAGATGAGTACAGGATGAGGCACTGCAGGTAAGTTCTCTACAGAATGAAATAATGTAGATAAAATACAGGATATTACCAGGAAAAGATATTATTTATCAGAGCATAGACTTCAATATCAAGCCTCCTAATTAGTTAATCCAGGTGAGGTTATTAAGGTGAGTGAATAGATTAGTGGCTAGGGAGGCCACTAGAGGAGAAAATCATGAAGTTCACTTAAAGGGCCAGTAATAAACGAAAAAGTCTTACATGTCAGTTTTGAAACCTGACAAGTGTATAGGGATATATTGTCTTCTCAGATTCAGCCAAATTCAGTCAAGTGGATGGGACGTCACTTTACTTTACAGATGAACAGTGACCCAAAACATACTGCGAAAGCAATCCATGAATTTTTAAAGACAAAGAAGTGGAATATTCTGCAATGGCTGGGTCAATCACCCAATCTCAACCTGATCGAGCATGCATTTGCTAAAGACAAAACTTACAACCGAAAGTCCCACGAACAAACAACTACTGAAGACAGCTGCAGTAAAAGCCTGGCAAAGCATCAGAAAGGAGGAAACCTAGTACTTTGTGATGTCCATACGTTCCAGACTTCAGGCAATTGCCTGCAAACAAAGGATTCTCTACAAAGAGCACATGGGAGAAGACCTCTTTAGGTGGAAACGTGTCTGCTGAGAGACTGTTTGCTACAAGGTTTGATATTGCCAACGGTAAGCTTTTTATGTACTTTAGGATATAGTCCTTGTTTTAATTGCTACACTAATTATGTCTGGAATACCTCCTTGTTAGCTCCGGGTTGACATTATTTTATGTAATATATATTTTTACTTAGATTTCCAATAGATTAACTTTTTACTTAAAGGACCACTCTAGGCACCTCTGGGTGCCAGGTCCCTCTAGGATTAACCCATTTTTTTATAAACATAGCAGTTTCAGAGAAACTGCTATGTTTATAAATAGGTTAATTCAGCCTCTAGAGCCTCTAGTGGCTGTCTTATTGACAGCCGCTAAAGGCGTTTGCATGCTTCTCACTGTGAAAATCACAGTGAGAAGACGCCAGCGTCCATAGGAAAGCATAATGAATGCTTTCCTATGAGACCGGCTGAATGCGGGCGCAGCTCACTAAGAATGCAGCTTCACAATGGATGCTGTCCAGGAGGTGGGAGGGTCTGGGAGGGAGGGTCTGCTGCTGATTGGCTGGAATGTGTCTGCTGACTGTGAGGTACAGGGTCAAAGTTTACTCAATGATGAGTCCGTGGCGAACCGTTCGGCGGACAGTTCGGGACATCACTATCACCACTCTCGTCCTGTCACACATTTCCCCTGCCACGTTTACCCCATTTCTTACCCTTTTACAGTCACCCATTGAAGACAATTATTGCACACACACACACAGTCCCAGACACAAATAAATACATACTCACAGAGACATTCAAACACAAAGATACTCATTGTCAGACACACACTATGACTGCACAAACAAGTCAAAGTGATACAACCAGATGGAGATTTACATCTATCAAAACCTCAATATACCGCAATGTGTGGACCCTGGGAGTTTATGATTGGCGTTCAATCCCTTCGTGACACGGCAGCAGTTATTTTCGACTATACGAGGGAAAACACTTTTGAAACACATCAGCTTTCCCTTTTATCAATACATCTGCAGGAGCAACATATAGAAAGATATATCAGGATAGACAGCCTGTTAACCAGTAGAAACACGTTTTGAATGCCAGACTGTGGTTATATTGAAAAGTACCATATGAGATAACAAAAGTATTAAAAATGAGCTTTTAACAAAGTCCTGTAATTACTCCTTGCACCTAAACATTTGATCAATTCTTCAGAAAAAAAAAAGTAGATGCATTACTTAAAGAAAAAAAACAAATAAAAGGAAAAAAAAGTATAGGATAGAATATCCAAAACCCTATTGTAGAAAATAACAATTCACTCTTGGGATTTGACAATTCTGCACCTCAGGAGTCTTGTGATAACCATTAAAAAAAGTCACAAAAAGAAACAAGAGGCAAGTATTTTTCCTTCTAGTAACATCCCTGTATCACTGCCCCCTGCTATACTATACAACTCCAGCTAAGTCTTTCCTATGGTCTTGTACAATAGTGTTGATTGGATCCTCCTGCGGATAAAGGAAATACGGTTTGTCCAAAATGAACCATTACTTTTCATTCTTACGGCACAGTACAGGTATCATAACGGGAGCTCAGGATCTGAGTTCGAACCTGATTTGCTATCCTCGTTGTAGTTTAAAGGCTGATTGAGGTGTGAAAAAAACAAATTAACTCAGCTGCCATGATCACATGGAAAGTGAATGCGAAAGTGTTAACTGCTTCAGTGCATCTTTCTAAAACAAAAGCTCCAGGTCAATAGGAGAAAATATAGGGGTGCAATGGATCACAAGGAACATCAAATCAATGATAGAATTATCTTAAATTTGAAAACTGTCAAAAAGCATTTCAAAAAGTGGCTATATCAAGTGAAAACAGCAGATACATTTAAAGGGGAACCGACACTACTCTGGAAATTACATTGCTGAAAAAAAACATGGAAAATAACTTGTAACTAGTTTCCTTTTTCCCCCCCTTAAAATGTATATTTAAATGTATTTTAAAGATTTAGCAATTGACCTCACAATCCATCTCAGTTCTGGCACAGTCATGGCATGCGCTACAATCAAGGGGGAGAAATAGAAATATTGTTTATATTTCTCCTCCTCTCTCAATGCTCTCACTCTCTGCTGAGTGACAGGAGAAAACAACAAAGCTTAGAACAATGATTGACAGACAACCAAGATGGCGCTCAGTTGCAGGACATAGCTAATACAGATGTGTAGATTTCTACATGTAATTTGATTTGTCACACCAACTATTAAGGAGTTTGAACTCCAATGAGTTTGATATGATAGCATGACCCCATCTCTTTCATGCTCTCAAATTATGTATTTCAGGCACCATGTTTTACATTGGATTTGGAATTTTTATATGATTGTCCTTCTACTATACTTACAACCAATAGTCTAATGTGCCCTTCTATTATAAAACAAATAGTAGATTTTCGGAGAATCATCATGGAAAGAGGGATGAGATAGGGATGTAGCCTGTTCACAATACTCTTTAAACTAGCTTTAGACCATCTTATTAGGTGTCCCCCCATAGAATGTTTTACTGGCTTCCCAATAAATGCAGCCTCTCATAAGCTATTTTGCAGATGAAATCCTTTTTGTATATTTTAACTCCTAGATCATCCATACCAGCAAGCATGGGAATTCTGAAAAACCTATGGTCCCACATTGGGATTCATGAACATCTGAATATACTATACGATTGAATCTACTTTCAAAATATTTCAGTTATTCAGAACTAAGTCCAAGTACAATCATTTTCTACATTCTTATGGAACGGTGAGAGACCTAGAATTGTCCTGCCATGTCTCCTAAAGCTTATTTAATCTAGACTGGAATCTACCTAACCTTTAAGACTATGCCTTGGCAGCATGATATCAGCATGCTATCGACTGGATCTCTAAAACTCTATGCTTCTCAAATTTGGATCAGGGTAAACCATTACTTTGTACTGCAGTTATTATTTGGAAACAGGTTGGGCTAAAGCTGGAGTCAGTTGCAGTGTTTCTACACCTTCCCTTCTAGAAAATCCCTATCTTCCAAAATGGCTCAGCATTCTACCCTTTTTCATTTTGAAGCCTTTCCAGACCACTTCATCTCATTTTAGAAACCTGGATGCACTGTCCCTGTCCCCCTTAGATTTGCAATGAAAACATTGCAGTTTACTGCAGTAGAAGTGGCGGTCTACCTGACAGCCACTAGAGATGCTTCCTGGAGTTTCACAGAGTTTGACTCTGTGAAACGATGCTGAACATCCTCACACTCTGCATGAGGACATACAGTGTCAGAGAAAACCCCATAGCAAAGCACTGAGGAAAGCATCTCACCTACAAGAGTCCTCCAGTTGTACAAAGTGCAGCGATGAGGTGATGAGTCTGTTCCACTGTCTTTGGATTTGTAAGATCATCCAACTGTTCTGGAGGTGTGTTGCAGGGTAAATCAGAGATATGACTGACATTTTTATTTCCCTAACTCCACTGGGTCCCATTTATGATATCAATCCAAATAATTTTGGTATGCATTCAAAATGTCTTGATTTTTGCGGATCCGGCATCTTTCCGAAGAGTTCCTAGCTGGGTAAAGCCAATTCTGTGCAATTTTCATTGCACAGAATTGCTTTGATTGGCTGAGAGACCTCTCTGTCTAAAGTAGGGGTGGGGGGGGGGGGGGGGAGCAAATTCCGGCAGATCCCAGTTAAGAAGTCAAACCAATAAGGTGGGGGTTGCAAACACTCCTGGCACCATAACCTCTACAGTGCACTGTAGTGTCCCTTTAAGATAAGGTATAAGGCCCTTTTTTGTTAAAACAATAATGCCAAAAATGTTTTGAAAAACTTTGGTGAGGTGCAATCATTACTGTGCTGACATCCTTAATGGCTCAGAAGCCACACCACCATCTGTGGTAAAAACGGTCAGTGACTTTTACATTTTCCTTCTGTATTTTTATAGTCTCTGTTTTTGCTTCAGTGCAAATGCTTAGGGTCTCCCTAAGTCAAAAGCGCAATCCAGATGTGGACCACATGCTCACTGTGCCTAGAGGGGTAAGAGCAACACCTCGCTAATGAAGTTTAAAGGAGGCGACGGCAATTGTCCAGGGAATTTTGTGAGCAAAGTTACAAACAGCCTCCAGAGATCTTGTTCTACACCAGACCAGTGGAGCCAGATTGCAGCCTGAACCCATCATCAACCTTTTGTCCTCATCTGGTGGTAAGTAGTCTCACTAATCTCTAATTTACATTAAAGGAACACTATAGTCACCAGAACCACTACAGCTTGCTGTAGTGGTTCTGGTGTCAATAGCCTGTTCCTGCAGGCTTTTTTAATGTAAACACACTGCCTTTTCAGAGAGCACTCATTAATTACTTCCCTTGCAGTTTCACACTTATGTTGCAGGTGCGAATGTTCTGATTGATTGGTGTGAACATTCTAATGGGGTACAGGGGTGGTCCGCGTTCAGGAGGCAAACGGTCTCCATTCGCATGAGCGCTCCCAAATGGTCAACAGGGCAAAATACACTAAATGCATACATGTACACAGGGAAGTACAGAAATACAAGGGGAAACCACACAAATAAGCAGAGAGCATGGTACTTAGTGACAGCAATCCACCACACACTTTATTGCAGAATGTTATAGAGCCAAACTTTTGAAAGCTTTCCTCATTTCTTTCTCAGGTTGTTTGATGTACCGGTTGTAGACTGAGGATTTCCATCTCCTCAGTTTTAAAAATAAAAGTGCAGTATGTATAGTTCCAATTGCACTGTTACTATCAAACAAGGCAAGGGGTAGATCACTTGAAATAGATGCTCCATAAAACTAACAAGGCTATTAACTAAAGTCAGAATTATCTGAAACTCAAAGTGAATTTCAAGCTGAATGTCAAAATAGTCGAACCGGAAGCACAGCTGATTCGGAAAATGTTTCTGGTTTGGCTATATTGGCCTTCAAATTGAAATCCACTTCAGATTCCTGACAAGTCTTTCGTAAATAACCCTGTAAATGACTGTCACTGTTACTAAATACAGAATAGCAGAAATGTGTTCAAGTATCCTCAATGCCAGCAGTGACGGCAGTGTTAATATTAGTCGTTGGTTAATTTATTGACAGGGAATAGCATTTCCAAATGAGGTTGCACATTAATTCACTATTGATGCCACTTGGTTTTCATTCCCTACCCTTACAGAATGGGTTAAATGGATGTTTGTCAAAGGCAGTAGAGGAACTTTTCACAGATTGTGACACATACTATCTGCTGAAATAGAAGCTTCCAACAATAACAAAATAATAATATTGTAAAATTGGGTTCCTCTGCTTCACATTGTATTTTAATATGGTGTTTGTAACCAAAGCAAACAAAAAAATCTATTATTCTGCTAGAATATTTTCAAGTGTTGGAATAAAAACCACTGAAGTAAATTAACCAAAATTGAAATGACAAAATTTTAAAGATTGTGTTCCAATGAATGTAATGGAACCCAAAGCCTTTGTTCATAAAACAATAATTCATGGCGATCGTATAACAGAAAACCGCATGGTTCATTAATATGAGAGGCAGTCGGACAGTTGGAAGCCGTGCATATGACGCTCATCACCACCACTGATATAAGGGAAAATGTATTACTCAGCCCACAAGAAAAACTTCACAAAGGACTGAATCAACACCCGAGAACAAAATCTGCACCCAGGCAGGAAACGCACAAATGGCAATCCCTATTTATTAAGGTGGTGTTTTTCTCCCTATTTATATATCTTATCACAGATAAAATTACAATTTGTTTTATTTTAAATCATTGAAGTCTGTGTCACTGCATACCTTTGCCAAGGAAAAGTTAAACACTCATTTGCAAATTGTATGCTTTGGTACTGTAATCAGTAAAGGGTGCATAGCATCCCACACAATGTATATTACATAATGCATAGCATTATATACACATGGGTTAGCTCTGTCCATTACAGCCAATAGGAAAGGAGGACCTGGTGCTAAAATCTCCGGTCAGTACCAAGCTCTATAGCAGACATGAAAATGAGTTGGTGGGTAATATATACTGCCATGAATAATGGCAAGACAGTAAGTATGAATAGGTTTTTCTATTTTTCTGGCTAATCAAGGCAGCATATACAATTGTGAATACACAAGCTTTAAAGTGAGGGTCCTGAATATGTAATCAAGTTTATTAAAGTTTACAAATGTATTCCTGACCCAAGAGTGTTTAATGGAAAACTCACCTTATTTCCAGCGCCGCAAGGGTCCGCCGATGCTAGCTCCGTCATCAATCCGCCTACTTTATGACATCATCAGAATTGGCGAATTTTAGCCAATCCAATGCTTTCCATAGGGAAAGCCTTCATAGGGAGAGCTTTGGATTGGCTGAAATTGGCAAGGAGGCGGAATAAGGGGCGGGGCCGAATGCCGATTTAGCCAATCCGCACAATCAATGCATCTCTATGAGGAAAATTCCCCATGCAGAGTGTGCAGAGGCTAAACGGCAGTGCAGTCTACTGTTCAGCACTGCCCCAGGAAGCACCTCCAGTGGCCATCTGAGGAGTGGCCACTTGGTGGTGTCCCTAGGGGGAAATGTAAACACTACCTTTTCTCTAAAAGTTGTTCTGGTCACTTTAACAAGTTTATTCAAACATAAGTAAACACAAATACTCATAAGTGACTTGTAGATTGGACTCAGTAACGGACTTAATCTTCAAATTGTGTCCCCATTGGTGGATTTAACATTCTGTTTGTAATGCCAAATAAATGTGTTCAACAAAGTCCAAGTGCCAGCTTTACAAATGCTGTCAGAAGAGACATTTACCAGTGGAGTTCAACATTCTGACACTTCATGAGAAGGATGTGCCCTGATACCTTTAGGTAATGGCATGGACAAAAACTGGCATGCCTTTGAAAAAGCTGACAACACCCAATGTCTTTATGTGGAGGCCACTTCACCCCTTCTGTGACCAAACAGTAACACAAAAAGTCTTAAAGACTTGCGGAATGAGCTGATGTGTAAAGGAAAAGAGCTCTAACCACATCCAAAGTATTCCAAGTCTTCTCCTCAGGGAGGAAGGAGAGTGACAGAATGATTTTTAATACTACCTCTTGGTTTAAGTGGAACCTTGTCCTTCCTTTGGTAGGAACTCAGGCACAGCACAAATGAACAACCTTGCCCGGTTGAACAATAGTCAACCTAGGATCACAGTACAAAGCTTGGAGCTCACATATTCTTCTCACTGAGTAAAATACCAGAGGAACACTTTTTAAGATAATGTAATAGAAGCCTGTTCCAGTGGTTCGAATGGTGACCTAGTCTTGGCTTGTAAGACCTGAGGTAGTTCCCATGCCAGCATAAACACCTTTAATGGATGTAGGATTTTTTTTCAAGACTATTTTTATTAAACAGTATTTTGAAAAACACATTTCACATTAATTTAGTAGAAAGCAATATTTAAGAATGGAAACATGAGTAGAAATAAGACGGGAAGGTTAAAATAAAAATGTAAAAATGAAAAAGGGATGGTAAGGGTACTACCCAAATGCATTATAATTAAATAGTGGATTTGTTTCTGTCAAAATATAATACAGAGAGAAATATAACCAATTGTATGTCTAAATAAATTGTAAACCAATATGTAGCAGGGCGTGTGGAATGGTCTACTGGAGAAACTATTTACGTATATCACTTTCGCAAGCATCCCAATGAAACTGCAAATTGTTTCTTAATTACTGCCTTCATAAATCTCACCACCAATGGTTCCTATGGCCCATGGATTCCTATCAATGCGGAATCTTCAGAAACATGAAACTTCAATGTATTAGAACTACCTGCCTGAAGAAAACAGAGGACAAGTTTGATGAATTCACCTCAATATTCTATTCCTACCAAACGCATACCAAAATTTATAGTAAGCAGAGGAAGTCAAGTTACACAGAAACATGGGATGTGACGGCAGATAAGAACCATGTGGCCCATCTAGTTTGCCCAATTACTCTCATTAGTCCCTGGCCTTATCTTATAGTTAGGATAGCCTAATGTCTATCCCACGCATTTTTAAACTTACAAGATTGCAAAAGCCTCTTAATGATGGTGTCCAAGATACGATTTTTGACTAGAGACTACCACCAGAGACAACCACCAGGCCATTAATCCCAGTGCTTGCAGATTTTGGTGGAGAACAGGAGCAATAGGTCTGGGTGGATTGGACATTCCCGACTCATATGTCTCATAGTAGGAAATCAGGGACGTCATGGCCAAAAGAGAAGGATTGTGATGGCCTGTACCTTCTCCCTCTTCTTCAGAATGGAGTAAATCAGTGGAATTGGAGGGAATATATAATCCAGCCTGAAATTCTATGGCTGGGTGAGAGCATCCTGACCTTGGGCTCTGGGATTGTAATTCCTGGAAACAAATACCCGGACTAGATTGTTTCCACTTTAGGAGGACTTATCCTTAGACCCTCTTCTCTGGTGTCTTCCATTCAGAAATGACTAACTACTTTGTAACTCTTTAAATGGGGAAGGAAAGCTTCTGATGATTAAGGTCTGCAAAATAATTATCAGACCCATCAGCCTGTGGCAAACCCTCAGGAATCTCTAAAGTCACCCTCACCATTTAAATCATTTTATCGACTTTTGTGGTATCCAATGATTCAGAGAGCATTTCTACATCACTCTCACTTGATTAAGGATATCCAAATATGACGAATTAGAGGATTCCTGCCTTTGCCTAGGCCTCTTCTCAGAATGCTTCCTTACATCCAAGGCTTCTAAAATACCATGGGTGACCTCCTTCCTGGTGCACGAAAATATATCTGGAGACTGAGAAAAAGATGAAGCAGCTACCTTCTGAAAACAATCTATGCACAGCTGTTTTCCTTCTATAGCTTTTCCCTCACAGACGAAGAAGGAGGAAGACTTTTTCCTTCTTTTCCTTGAAGGAGAGGATACAGATCATTCTTCATTACTAAAAAGTAAACCAAGAATAATCTTAGGAAGGACTGTATCCACAAAGTTTAGAACAGAAATGACTATAAACCCTTACTCACCTAGATGCCAAAATGGGTAAAAGGAGGAGAAGTCATAATGGGCTTGATACTGACTGGATATTTTAGGATCAGGTCCTTTTTTTAAAGACTCTTGTGTTTTCCTGTCTTATCGGCTGTAAGGGGTAGAGCTAAACCATTTGTATATGCTGCCATGTTTAGCTGGGAAATATGTTTCCTTGACATATGTTACATTTCAAATAGAGGGTTTTTGTTCCATTGCAGACCAAGTGTAAATCTTGTGAATGCTAGAGATTGTATTATCAGTTACCTTTTGTTTTAGAATTAGAGATGCATTTGCAGATTTTTCTACTATGTATATGAAGATTGGTTTAGGTTTTACATGCTATTCCCTTCTTTTTCAAATTAGTTTGATAGTTTAATTTTTTTTTTTATGGTGGTTGGCATATATTCTCTACATTTCTGTGCATCCCTAGTAGTCATATAATTACCCGTATGCCAGGGATACACTGCTGTCTCACAGTACTGAGCATGATATATTGCAACATTGCAATGATTTATTTTTCTCTTTCAGTGTTTAGTGCTTCTTGTGTTTCAAACTGGCTCTTTTGGATTGCTGTATGACTACATGCACGTGTTTTTATACCTGGACCCATACCTATTTAGACTTGGGTTAGTCCTGTATATGCATGTATGGCCTGGAGTTACAACATTTGGACAAAGGTCCCTGCTGAGATCTGAAATGCTGATCTGTTGATTAAACAATATGTTTACAAAAACTTTTAAGATTTACAATTGTTCTCCTTCTGAGGATTACGCATTGAGCTGAAGATAGCACCAGTGCTGATTTAGACTCTGAAAAGTTTTATACATAAATATATTTTATATTTGGCTAAAAATTAGCGGTCCGTGAAACTACAAAATTAGTTGAGTTAAAAAACTGCCCTTCTGTAAATTATGTAATTACTGACTATTTAGACAATTCACTACCTGAGTATACAACATTAAACATTTTCACAATAATTTATGTTGTGGCAATCTTTGCTTTTTAAATCAAATTCAAAGATTAGACCATATTAGGCAACATGAACACATTTAAAGGTTTTATTTAAATCTGATGATTTGGGTACAGATTTGCATAGATGTGAAACAAACTAACCAACAAAATAGGATTTAAATCAAAACAATAAATGAAATAATGTCAGTGTGCCTTTAAATGAGCTTAAATTATTTTCTAAAGAAGGAAACTGTGTTGCTTGCAAGAATGCACATAATAGCCTGGTGGTTCAGCATGCAGTTGCAGAATGGCTGGCTATGATGGCTCCGAGCCATTAGGTGGTCCTCTCCGACATCACATTTTAATGTTATACAGGCTAGAAAATCGAAATTAATTGTATTCTATTACCCTGTCCTCTGGCAATTTGGATTGGCAATGTTAGCTTTACATCACCAGTTACCTATTTTATTGCTGCCAGTGGGGGGATTGCATGATGCAGTATAACACCATCATACCTGGAGACTTTCTAAATGAGGTGGCACTGAAATGCCTCATAACATTAACCCATTACAAGCCTAAACCAACAACTAAGTAACCATGTCTCAGTTGTGGTAACCAAATATCCCAACTAATAATTCTAACATAAGCCTAATCTAGACAGGAGTTAAAGAATCCATGTTACCCATACCATCTGTATTTTTTTGAAAGAATTTACATCATCGTCAACGAGATGACAAAAAACAAAGAGATGGACTGAATATAAAATTGTTAGAGAGAACAAAGTATACAGACAGAGATTGTGTCACCTTCAGAGCGTTTACCATCTGGGTTAAAGCAACACTAAACAATTCAGTTTTCTTGTCCCTATTCCTATACAGGTTCTTCCTTGTTTGTTATAAAATAGTAAATTTAAACTTTTTCCAGCTATGAGGCTCCCTCAGTACTGTTAACTTCTCTGCCTCCCGTGAGGTTATGATGGAGGCTTGGCCTCGTATGGCTCTATAAGAAGCTTTGGAGATCTGATTAGCATGCATGGTGAGGACGCACGCACATCTAAACTTCCCTGTAGGAAAGTATTAAATCAATGCTTTCCTATGGGGGCATTCACGTCATGTGAGTTTTACTCAGTGAGTGCAGCTGAAATGCCTCTAGTGGCTGTCAGGAAGCCACTAGACATGGATTTTAACCATGAAATGTTTTACATTGCAGGATTTGCAGGACCACTGCACAGGCCTCTTTATTGAGATGAGGTAGAGTGACTTTAGTGGCCCTTTAAACATAGGTTGATGTAAATCGCTCCTTTAAACTCAGATGAGAAATTCCATTGCTTTGTTGTGCAGTTGCATGCTCTATCCATATAACCAAGTGGTGGGTTGTCCTCACGTTTACCAAAAATGCCCATAAAAGCAATGAGGGAGCCTGGTCACATTTCAACTATACAGCAAAATTTTGCCTGGATCAAGATATAAAGCATCACAAAGTTAGAATATATGTATATAGCTCCATATTTTAACATCTTGAATTTTTACATTTGCCACACTGTATTTATTTATTGATGCCTTTTATAAATTAAGAAACAAAAAACAGTAAGTAAGCCTTATTCTTTAATACTATTTAACCTCTAATAATGTTATATATACACTTTTGCTTTTTGAAGCAATAGATTTGATGCCTTGTGTCTTGGATCCATGATCGGTTAGTTATGAGTGCTAAAAAGAAACTTTAGCAGGATTCAAATAAATGTAGGAACTTGAATTTTACAAATAAAGAAAATAATTTGATCAAAACGGAGCAACAAGTTTATATGAGATTCACAGAGCTAATTGGAAAAGAGAAAAAAAATGGATTCCTTGATATATTCTATAATAACTTGCTATGGATACATAAACTGTATAGTCTGCCAAAACCAATCATTATACAATATAATTTAAAGGTTTTAGAATAACTACATTTTTCTAGTTTTATAAAAATGTACACAGTTTAGCATTTCAATGTACATAACAAAGAAAAAAACAAATAAACATAGATAAAAAAAATAAAAAATCTATGTTTACCAAGCGGAGAGAGACTGCGAGCCTGCTCTGCACGATCAAACTAATCAGACTTCCTTTCTTCTCTCCTTGTCAGGATGTTGCAAGGTGAAGAGATTTTCTAATAGCACATGTATAAATCTGTTTGACATGCCCACTTTTACAGCATTTACAGCGATAGGATACAGGGTTACATCTGTGACTACCATGAGATGGTTTGGAAGGCATTAAAAAGGGAGCAGGTAACTATGGGGGAAAAAACACATTTACCTGCTTTTTTTCAACCTGCTGAGTGAGGCAACTGTCTCAAAAAAGAAGAAAAAGCCATTATTAATTCAACTGTAAGTCAGTAAAACCGCATTGTGTCAGTTCTTCCAGCCTGTCAAATTCAGCCTTGCAACATATTTCCATGTGCCAAGTAAATAAAAATACTAATGTATCAAATTAGAAATCACAAGGTGACACGTAAATGTTAAAGATGACAACTGTTTTTTGTTTTTTTAGCAGAACATATGACAATAAAATCAACAATCACAATAAAAGGAGTATTAAAACAGTTAACAATGGGTTAAAAAAATCGCATATTTTGAATGATAAACCTAGAGATAAAAATTAAATAAAACATCTCTCTAAATCTTCTTTTATAAGTGATTCAGTGCAATATACAAAACCTAAAATAACTGCTTCACACTAGAGTGTTATACCCCAATACACACAAGCCACAAAATAAAACCCCAAAATAAATGAAAAAAGTGAAGCAGTAGTAATGTATTTAGATTACCCACACCAAGTATAATACACTTGAATATACTTATGTATCCAGCAGGTGTCTCCACGGATCTTAAGGACTGAGCCAAATGTACACGTTGTGAACAAAACAAAACGTAAACAAAACCTGGCATTTGCGCTACATGTCTGTCCAACCATAATTCACCTCTTTCATATTAAATGCACCCACCCTTATTATATATCATTTTATTCAGGGGAAACAGGGCTTTCATGTAATAATATTTAGCTATGAAACAATTTAATATGAAAAAAATGGGAGAAAATAAATGTTATTTTTTTAGTTCTACATGACATTTTAACTGTCAATGCCATAATACTGTTTGCTTTTACTGCAATAAAATACACATATTTGTATTCAGCAAAGTCTCACGTGTAAGACAGTACCCCCTATGTACAGGTTTTATGGCGTTTTGGGAAGTTACAGGGTCAAATATAGCACGTTACATTTGAAATTGAAATTCGCCAGATTGGTTAAGTTGCATTTGAGACTGTATAGTAGCCCAGGAATGAAATTTACACCCATAATGGCAACACAAGTTATTGCAAATGGGGTATGTCCAGTCTTTTTTAGTAGCCATTTGGTCACAAACACTGGCCAAAGTTAGCGTTAATATTTGTTTGTGTGTGAAAACTGCAAAAAATGCCAATTTTGGCCAGTGTTTGTGACTAAGTGGCTACTAAAAAAGACTGGACATACGCCATTTGCAATACCTTGGGTTGTCTACTATTGCAAATGGTATGCCATCATAGGGGTAATTTTCATTCTTGGGCTACCATAGGGTCTCAAAGGCAACGTAACCAATCTGGTGAACTTTAATGTGAAAAAAATGAAACACAAGCCTTCTATTTGACGCTGTAACTTTTGAAAACACCATAAAACCTGTACATGAGGGGTACTGTTGTACTCGGGAGACTTTGCTGAACACAAATATTTGTGTTTTAAAACAGTAAAAAGTATCAGAGCAATAATATCGTCCGTGTAAGTGCTGTTTGTGAGAGAAAAATGCAAAAAACCGTCACTTTTACTGGCGATATCATCGTTCTAATACATTTTACTGTTTTGAAACACTAATATTTGTGTTCAGCGAAGTCTCCCGAGTAAAACAGTACCCCCCATGTACAGGTTTTATGGTGTCTTGGAAAGTTATAGGGTTAAATATAGTGCTAGCAGATTAAATTCCCTTACTTTCGGCATGGGTTGTCAGGGGTCCCGCTAATTGTAATTAATTAAAATACCTAATTATGTAAAAATATTACATAAATATATATGTAGAATTAATATATGTATATATATATATATATATATATATATATATATAGTGATATATACGTATATATTTATGTATATAGATATATATTATTTCGTTCTACGTGTATTTTGATATATATATATTAATATCACAATATAGTTAGAACGAAATAACACATCTATCTATTTTTGAATTATTTATTTTTATTATTTTTTACATTTTATTTTTTAACATATTTACATATTTATTTTTTTATATTATATATATAACAATAATTATATATATTTAATCAGTATCTACGTGTAATTTGATATTTCTATATATATATATATATAATTATATATATTAATAGTAAAATACACCTAGACAGTGTGTGTGTGTATGTATATATATATATATATGATCTAAGTATATAATTTATTTATTTTTACACTGATTAACTTTATTTTTTTTTCATTTCCAGCCAGCAGAGGGACTGTCATTACAGGCAGTCCCCCTGCTGGCAATGCAGCAGCCAGCTAACCTGGCCATGTGATTGTGAGGTCCTCACAAGGACCTCACTCTCACATGGCCGGGGGGCACGGAAGAGGCAGGATCCGCCGCGGGGGACTCCCTGGGATCCCCGGTGAGTCTCCCCAACCGTGATCGCCAGCGTGGGATCGTCGGCGACCGGGTAAGTAAAAAAAAAACGGAGGGCGTACTATTACGCCCTGCAGCATTTAGAGCCGATTAGAATAGGGTGCAATAGTACGCCCTCCGGTTTTAAGGGGTTAAACAGAGTCAAGTATGTACATGAAAAAAAATAAATGATGTAATAATAAAATAATAGTGCAACCCTATGTAGATGAAGATGTATATATGAAGAGCAAAAAACAGGTCGCAAGAGAATACTGAGTACGGGCAGCAGGTGAAATAGCCTGCCCTTCGGTTGGTCCCCGCTCAGTTCTCAAGCTGGCTTTAGCTCATCTTGTGCCATTACAGAGGGAACATCTCTGAAACATATCAGACTGGTCCCACCCATACAGGCAGTCCAGATCCGAAATGTTAGCAAGATGTATATATGTATGTATATATTTATACGTAGTAAAATAATATGACTCCTATTCACATCACCATAGTTATCAATTTGTTTTAGGCATGCTTATGTATACAGGAATAAACGTTAAAGCATTTACATGCCAACTTTATTTACACATTATAAAAAAACAAACAAAAACAAGTAACAAAATCACTTCTGCTTACAGGATATAATGGTGAGTATATGCAGATTAGATACCGCTACTCACAGGAGCGCTCAGTCAATATAATGCTCCGGCTCCCTTCAGGGTTCTCCAGAATCCGCTGCCACTCTGTACACTCCCTCAAGCACGCCTCCTCAATGTTGCTTATTAGGCTCTCATGCCGGGTGTCAGTATTGCAGGTGCTCCAAGCTCTGCCTGCCGTGTGGTTGCTTACGTCAACGCATTTCGCCAGGGGCATCTGGCTTTGTCAGGACGTGAATCTGCATCCTGATGAAGGAAAACACAGCCGGCAAAATGCTCTCTGAGCATACCAAATTGATGACTCTGGTGATTTGAATAGGAGTCACATTATATTATTTTACTAGATTGTTTCATCTACATATAAAAGGGTTGCACCATTATTTGTTCATTTTTCTTATTTTCAGGTACATACCTGACTCTGTTCATTGATTCGTGAACAGACCTATTGGAAACATAAGTTTATTATACTTGGTGAGGGTGATATACTACTGCTCCACTTTTTTCACCTTTTTGATATTATGACAATATTTAAAAAAAAAAAAAAAAAGCAATCATATAATGGTCAAAATACTAAAGAGTGTTAACTATGTTGGACATGGGTCACGTGACTAATCACAGCATAATCCCTCCATCAAACTTAAACTCTTCTATATTTTCCCATTCTGCCTTGTTTTATTCAGTTTTTATTTTAATGTACTGTAAAAATCGGTTGCATTCCATTTTTTTTTATTACATGTCCTCATTGCTGTTTATTTTTGTAGATACCTACTAATTAAAAAAACAAAACAAAAACAAGTGAACTTACAATAGTTAAAAAAAAACAAGATATTGCTAGCAAAAATTAATCTGGATCCATTACTTCAAATCTATAGTTCAAGCAATAAACTATACAACGATTTTGACTTTAATTTTACATAATACATCTATGATAGAACAGTGAATTTCACTGTTTTGTTTTAGTCCTGGCATCTCGAAGAAAGGAAAAAAAATGAAAAACTTTGCCATAGTTTCTAAAACTTAGTTTGCGCATTTGTTCTACTTTGTGTTTACAGTAATATACTCATACTTGTGTAATTAATCATAATTTTGCTTTTGTTATAAAAAATGAGACACGATAGGTGATGATTTTATATGTTTCGAATTATTCATACCATTGGGGAATCTGAAAACACCAGTAACAGAATCTTAATTTAAAGCCAGTAGGACTGTGAATTAAGTGGCGTAATAGGTATAAATGCCTTAAAAAGAGTTTTGTTGCTATTCCAAATACTAGAGCTAAACTGCTCATCATTTAGAGTTTAATTGCCCCAAATTGTCTGTAGTGTATAATATCCAGCTGATGAAAGCATCAATGTGACTTTGATATGAAAAAAGCACATTTTGATGAAAAAAGTACATTGTTCAGGCTATTCAACTTGCGAAAGAATTATCATAGCTGGATATAGAGAACTATGATGAATTCCTACGAGTAGGTTTTTATTGACAATTTGATGAGGGCATTTAGTTAGGTTTTATGTTATTGCTCCATATTATGTTAGACAGATCTAACAGTAAGGGAGATGAATGGCAATAGAACAATCTCACTTATTTCGCCATCACAAGGGACCAGCATTCACCAAGAGGACTCAACAATGAAGAAGAAGAAAAAGACAATTCACAGGGAGAGCCATCACAAAGGAAAATCAAAGTAGAGATTATGCAGTCTCTCTGGGCTGTTAGTAAGTAGAACATTTTGAAGCCTAGAACTATCAGCTCCTTAATATCAATGTACCTCAATCAGTTTACTACAAATTAAGGATTGTACGTTCGACACAGATATCGTAGAAATGTACATTTCAAAATGTCACTTCTGTATAGAATGTATTCCAAAACAAATCAGAATGTTTAGTAGTAATGCTGATTAAGAATACCATGCAGTGCAGGCAAAAAAAAAAAAATCAATAAAAAATAGCAGAAGGTAAAGAAATGAGTATGAATACTCGAATGAGTAATGCAACAACTGCTTGTTCTGGCCCAGTCTGTGCTGAGAGTGTGGGGATTCCTATGAGACTCTATTCAAGAAAGGTTTATCTCATCGCATTTCTGATGAAGAAGTCTGAATAGGTAGTGTTCTTATAGAAACTTCTATTGTACTACCTTCAACTTGTAACAATTCGACATGAACAATAGTCGGACTGTGTTCTACAGCTGTATCACAAAATGACAAACCAAACATGTAATCCTTCTTAACACTTTTGTGTTGGGTAATCATTTGTTCTGACCATCAACATTCTGAATGGCTTTCCTCACTCCAACAGGATAATCCAAAGAGCTCACACGAACAGATGAAAAGGGAAGAGAGAGTGTGTTCATTTGTATGTCTGATTTCACTCTTCCTGATTTACTACAGCTATAAACCATTAGTGATTTGCTCAGCAAACCAATTTCTTGTTTTGAGCAATTTGGCAAGTACATTATTGGCTAAAAATAGTCATTTTCTGACATATTACACAAAGCATATGTCTACCTCGGGTCTAGGTTTGATTTTTTTTTAGTACAAACAAAGATAAGTAGATAATTACATTGTTTAGTATCTGAGCTTATTTCTCAGTGTAGAAACATTTTAGGGACAATAATTATTGACTGGATGTTAACTGACAAGGAGGAACATCTGTGTTAATACTAGAACAATCGTGTACTTATCATAACAATGTTTAATTGGTTATACACAACTCATATTAGTTCTGACAGACATGTAGAGGAACGCTTACATTTTCTTTTAATCGGCATCAGTTTCCATGATATAGTCACATTAGTAGAACTGGATTTTTAAATTAATAAAAAAACACTGCACTATTCATGTGGTCTGAGAGTAACAATCTGTAGGCATCCAGGAAAGGACACTGAATGGTCATGACTCAGTTTGGGGTTGGAAAAACATGGCTTTAATAAAATGCTGCAGCAGTATCTAAAGATGAGGGTGAAAATATATGAAAATAAGAATCTGATTGATTGTGCTCAATATGAATAAGTTGTATTTTGAAAACCAATTTCATTTTGAAAGGGTTGTTGGAAATGGCATACAAATCACTTACTGATGGTTTGAACTCTATACCCTGAGCATTCTATAATTTTTTCCCATGTTGAATTTTATTTTTGTTAAATATATTTAATTATAATGCTGGCGCAGGAAGGTTCGTAATTACTATACGGCTCAATGGCCCCTACAGTTTGGTTAGGCATTTGAAAAGAACCATTTAGCTCCTAGTAATTGAGCTTAATTTACTTTTTTACAATTTTTTTTATTAATTCTTTATTTTTGCAGGTTCAGCATTATAACAACATTACCACACTTGATCGGCATTACAACGTAAGTATAACGGAGCCCACAGTAACAATTTTAACACATATATGAGAGCAATTTTAATTTTTAGATAAACTATTCAGCCCACTCTCGCCTGGTCTAGGTTTATCTTGGGGGTCTTAGGCCGCAAGGCTGCGCGGATAAAAGTTCTTATATCTCCGGGGCCCATCCCCGGATCTTCGCAATGTTTTTTATTTTTCTTCCCAATGGTGCAGGGACCCCGGGAGTCTTCTTTGAAGCACAGTGGGGCAGTGTATCTCAAAACGGGTAATTATGGGTTAACGCTTGGAGCTGCAGCGATGTGTGTCTGACTTGCTCGGGCGCTGGCTCGACCCCCCGCTTAATTTACATTTTAAGTAATGTCTGTGTGAATGACAGCACTGGAAGGCTGCAGCAAACCTGTAATGAGTGCTGCGGCATCAGTTACATACAATCATTGTTGATATACAGTCTAAGCAAATATAACTAGCAAATCAGTATTTGAAGTAATTCATTATTATTAGTGGATGATGTCCATTCCTTGTAGTTAATTCTGATGACCACAGAGTATTTGTAAGAGTACCCCCTAATAACAAGAGATTAGCCGAATACCAATATATTGTGGCATACATAGAGCTTTTTTTTGGCACATTATGAAAGGTAATTTAGCAGGTTTCATTAATGTTGAATAGTTAATGATAACAGGTTTTAGAACATGCAAATTTAAACAGCACTATAAAATTACTGAATAGTACATCCAGTTCTACTACATGATTTTAGAAGAAATGTCTTCAAATGTTAGAATCTATTTTTAATCTAGAAGGGTAAAAATACATTTGGAACATAATACAACGTTTCTAGGTGTGCAGTTATTTTCTGCCTATGTTCCATATGACAGACTTATTTTTTGTCATCCTTGTTTAGTGGGGGTTTTTTGTGTTGTTTTAAAATGGACAGTATTTTTTTGCCAGGTTTCTGCTTTTCTTGTCATTTTTTTCTTTTCTTATAAACCAACATATTCTGCAAAGCTGCACAATCGGTAAAAGCAGCTGTGACAAAACGAACATGATGTACAGAAAGATGTAATGAGGGTAAGGAGTGCACTTATGACATTTAGAGAATTGTTATCTTTTTCAGTATTATAAAGTTCTAATTTAAGGGATGGAGCCTGATCACCAACCAGGAAAGTAAAGTGCTGCAGGAACTCCTCAGCTTTTAGTAGAAAAAAGCCTAAATATTGCCAGCCTTACAGCTTCTTGATCCACATTTCGTCTTGGGTACACTCCTAAACTACAATGAACTGAGCTTTTCTGCTGTGGTGGGAGTTTACTACAACTGTCTGTACTGCAGCCTGTGGGTTCACGCGAACAGGCCGATAACCCGATCAGTTGTGCCAATATAACTTCGTCCCCCCCCCCCCAAACCAGTAGGGGATATCCCGGCTGCCGCTGGGATGGTAGATATCACTTACCAGAGTGATATCAGTTGGTGGGTTCACCCTTTGATAGACAGCCTAGCAGTTAAAATGGCCAACATCCAGGCGCATAATCACTCACAGCACCTATTTTTAGTGACAGCTACTGTACATGCTTTTGATCAACAATGTGTTCACAACTGGGAGAAACTTGAAAACCGTGTGACCAAACACAGACTGCTTCTGCAACAAATAAGTCCCCCCTGAAACCTGAGAGAATAACAGTTAACCTCTACTCATCTAGATCACATGACTCACACCCCGGGAAGGCTACCAGTATATGCCATTGAGGGCATCCTGTCAGTTTCTTCTGGGATCTTGATTTAGGCATTAGGATATGTTCCATTTGTGGGCAAAATGTGCTGGCTCCTGCTAAGGACTAGGTCTGGTGGAGGGCATGGATGGACGGCCTTGCTGTCTGACATTGTATACCTGTTTGGCTAGAATTTCCCATGGCTGGGTGTAGACTAATTTCTCTGGGCTTTATAACCGCTTTATACAAAAGTCACTTATGTTATAGTTCTCTGTTGATTTATTCTGTGCTACTTGGTTTATTTTGTATTTCTTTATGATTTCTCTGTGACAGCTTTACAGATCCTTTATTGTCATACCTCTTGCGTGTGAAAATATATTCATCTGCTTGTTTTACTGTATTTAAGTTGTCTTGGAGTCACGTATGCATATTTAAAACGTGGTTTATTTTGGTGACCAAACAATAAAAGTTCCAATTTAACAAGTTCTTTGGATATTAAGTCTAACTTCATATTTCTACTCCTTTTTAAATTGCAGTATGATACAGTTATGAGGTTTGATGTTTCTGCAAAGTTAGTAACAAAATTTTATTAAATGTAAAGATTTTATTTTAGCAAAATGTTTAGAAACTAGATGCTAATAGCTAGATCTTTGATCCATGATATCTGTACTGTGTGAAACACTTTAATCCACCAATTTTCACTCTATTCTTCAATAGGCATTATGTATGAAATGTGAAGTAAATGGTGGTTGCTTATGTTAATATTTGTGTCTCCCAAAGTACAGTAAATTGCAAAACCTTGGACTTTTTACTTTTTAGGATGATAGCTCAAAACAACTGTACGAGTTTCCATGGTATAAAGACACAGATTAACAGTTAAGAATCTAAACAGAAATCCAGCTGCTTTCCCCACAAAGACCAAGTAAACATGTGATTCATATTTGGCATACATATTTATATATATATATCTTATAACTGAAGATATATTGTATATAATTGATTGTGCATTTTACATTATAAAGGAACATTTTGGATCCAAGTATTTTAGTGTAAATACTACACACAATGGAGTCTGTAATGTGGTTACATAATATATATGTGTTTTTACATTGTGACATCCTATTTTTTGGCTAAATCTGTTTCAAACAGGAATAATATTTTTGTAAATGAATTCCGTGCCTCTGCAAAGGTCTCTTTCATGATATAATTCAGCCTTAAACATTCAGCGATAAAACCTAAAATTCCACGAACCATGAAGTCTTTATCATCATTTCCGGTGTCATTTTACTCAAATTCCTATCCCTAGAGTCTGGTTTCCTTGAAAGTTTAGATATCTTCAATAGAGACCAAGAATACGTGATACAACAGAAAAAAAAAATATAGAAAATACAATAGAAATAAAAAGGAAATATACATAGGTAAATAAAACCTTGAATAAAAACCAAAATAAAATTTAAGGAATATTAGGAAAATGCAATATAATTCCTAATGACTGTATTTGACAGCACAGCGAGGTACATGTTTACTTTACATTATATTGTACATATGCAATGTTTTAATAAACTTCTACTCCTACAGTTAAGTAAACACGACTACACTAGTTCTTTTGTCTAAAGCACTGTTCAATCTTCACACTAAAGCAGTAACAATTAAATGGTGTTTAGATTTTCAGTCTCCATACTTTACCCCATGCTTCTCCTTACTTTGCTATTTCTACACATTAAACCACATGTGTTCTTAATGTATAGCTACAATCTTGTTCTACAACTAATAGCACTAACAGAAGATCTACCTTTACTCTGCCAACAGATTTTTTTTTTCATTTGTCTCAATCTGCTTCCTACATAACCTTAATAAATTTGTAAGATATATTAAAGGGACACTATAGTCACCAGAACAACTACAGCTTACTGAATTTGTTCTGGTGAGTAGAATCATTACCTTCAGGCTTTCTGCTGTAAACACTGTCTTTTCATAGAAAATGCAGTGTTTACATTACAGCCTAGTGATAACTTCACTGGCCTCTCCTCAGATGGCTGTTAGAGATCCTTCCTGGGTCATGGCTGCCTAAAATGCATCCAAACATCCAGTCTCTCCTCCCTCTGCATGCAGACACTGAACTTTCCTCATAGAGATTCATTGATTCAATTCATCTCTATGAGGAGATGCTGATTGGCCAGGGCTGTGTTTGAATTGTGCTGGCTCTGCCCCTGATCTGCCTCTTTGTCAGTCTAAGCCAATCCTATGGGGAAGTATTGTGATTGGATCAGGCTACCACTTCTGCTGATGTCAGCAGGCAGTGGGCAGGTCTACAGGAAACAGGGACAAAGCCGGCAGCTCCAGACTTGAACACAAGTAAGATGTTATTTTTAGGGAAGAAGAGGGGACCAGGGTGGCTAGATGGTGGTTTTAACCCTATAGGGTCAGGAATACATGTTTGTGTTCCTGACCCTATAGTGCTCCTTTAAGTAGAGATTGTAGCCGTATTAGTCCAGTGATATAGATGTAAAAAACAGATACAATTTGTATCTTGTAATACCTTTTTTATTGCACTAACATAATTTTTTAATGACAAGCTTTCGGAAGAATCTCCCTTTCTCAAGTCTGAAGCATTTCAATAGACTTGAGAAAGGGAGGTTCTCCTGAAAACTTTTCATTAAAAATTATGTTAGTCCAATAAAAAAGGTATTACAAGATACAAATTGTATCTGTTTTTTACATAGTATATTTTATATAGCTGAAATGTTGCCTCAGCGTCAAGTTATGCTGACAACATAAAACTATATCCATGTTAACCAATTCACACTTTTCTAGGATGTCAGAGGTAAAATGAAACTGTACATTTCTGCTAAATCTTCAAAAGACCCTTTAGGCACCATAACAACTTCATCACAATTAAGGTGGTCCAGGCATTAAAATGGTTAAACATAGTCTTCAAGCTGGCTCTATCCATGTATTGGACCAGGTGCCGCTGACAGGTTAAGAGCATCAGCTAACACCCTCAGTCTACCAGTAGGTCCCCACACAAAAAAAAGGGGGTGAAAAAGTTTTGTCAATTTTTTTTGTCAATGGGGAGCTACTCTCTCTGATCTCTCTCTCTCTCTCAGCCTATCAATGGCACCCAATCTATTTGTTAACTATTTAATCCCTTACAGTAAACCGGTTCCCATGACCTCCTCGCACCATAACAACTACCATGTTCTGAAGTTGTTATGGTACCAGGGGTGTAATAATTCTTCTGTCTCTAATTATTTTCCTTTTTTTGCTGGACATTTAAGAAGGGGATTTGCAAATGTGTTATAAAAACAAAGAAAGCTGAACAGTAGCTTCTCAGGAGATAGCTTCTCATTCCTGTATCGTAGTAAATGCTCCTTAAGTGTTTCATGGAGTCAAGTAATACAACAGAGGTAAGTAAAAAAACAAAACAAAATAAATAAACAAGTTTAATTATACAATAATAATTGATAATCCTTCAATTGGGCTTAATCCAAATATCATAGAGTAAAAAACACACTTAATTTAGACGTATTTACATGTTCAGGAAAGTATGAATGCTCCAAGAATCTCAGGTTGTGGTAATGTGCTTGTGTTCATCCACAGAGAAATGCTATTTGTGCGCACATGCTCTTTGGTGTTACTTCTAAGTGCTGCCCTCGTAAAACGTGGGTATAAATGAGTTAAATCGTAAACTATAAGTGCCGAACATACATTCTGAATTAAAATACAATATATATAAGGTGTGGAACAAGTTGTGGTAAGTTTTAGTTAGCAATTGGGTTATGCAAATATATGAGTTGTGACAGTTCGGTTTTAAATCCTCAGCCAAACTATCTTTATCACCTCTAAATCAAATCTGATGCAGTACAAGGGGGATGGTATAAAATATATTCTTCTCTGCAAGGTGAAACTAAAGAGATTTGCAAAGGGTTCAACGTACACACTTATTCAGGGATCTTATTTTATTGGTAAAAAGTAAATGAGTGAGATATCAGATTGTAGTGGTTTTGGTCGAGGGCCAAAGACTTCTATCAGCCATACGTGCCGGCCTAAGCTATTATGTAAGTGACTTAGATTATATAGAACGATGGGCTAGAGAGGCGTTTTGGCTCTCCTTTTTGTTACCCGATGTTACACAATACTGTGCCTGAAATAAAATTGCCAAACTGCATGTCTCTAATCTTAGTTCTCCAACTGCAAAACATAGAAACCAAGCTTTAATCACCATTATCTGCATTGCGTACTTTTCAATAACTACATTATTGTTATACATTTAAGAAACACATTTTGCTAAACTGCTGAAAATAGCAGAAATGAACTTGGTTAGCCACTGTAATCTCTTTGCAAACTGATGTGAAGGTATATTATGCCATTTTATTCTGATTTCATGACTATCGATTGCTTATTTAAAATTTATTGTACACATCATCTGCCATAATGCCACGAGAAAAAAACAACCTGACTTTGAATATGGTTTCTAAATATTCAAAGGGATTGGTAGTAGGGGTTAAAAGCTTTTTGGTTTCTTTGTGATTTCCCTCAGTCTGTTTTTCAGAATACAAAAGGGTTAAACAATGTGAGCACATTACCACACTCCTTAATGAGTAAAATACAGTGGGTTTTTTCTATTATTACAGTGAGTATTTACGGATTAAGCACTTTCAGTACACAATGCCGTTTGTATTCTCTTACTACTTGCATGATACCAAAACTGTATATTTTCTATTTTGTGGGAATAGAGTTGGGAGGGGACACGTTGATTTTATGGCCCGCTTTGATTGTTAATCTATCCCCCACACAAAAGCCCATAGCATGTTGGTGTGAAATTCCACAAACTAATGGTGAACACACCATCCAGCACATTATCTGTATTCATCTCTGTGGGGAGTATGTGCACAAAGCCAGTACTTAGAACATGACACACACAGCACTGTCCCTTCATACTGTTACCATATATTATTTCAGTGGTAAACCAGGACATCTATTTTACAGCAGCGGGATTGTTTGCCCCAAAAATATCGATCCATAACATCAAAGATGTGTGCTGTCGGTATATAGAAATAACATCTGCCATTCTAACCTTTAATTAAACGCACTAGAAAGAGAAGCAGTACGGTGTTTGCGGTACAGATGTCAGTTTACAGACATGTTTAATTGAGGATGTGATTCTAAAATAGCACAATTGAAATTTAACTACTCACTACTTATTGAACAGGGGCTATTTGTGTCCCCTTTCCCCCCCACCCCGCAAAAAACCCAAATGAACTATATACATTTACCAACATGATTAAAAGCTTATTTTTTTTTTGCTATCCATAGCAACACAATACATAATAAATATAATGAAAAGTAAATTCATTCTCTGTAGATACAGCAAATATAAAGGCTCTAGATCAGGCCTGTCCAACCTGCGGCCCCCCTGATGTTGCCAAACTACAACTCCCATGGTTCTTTCAATGAAACAGATAGCCAGGAAATCATGGGAGTTGTAGTTCAGCAACATCTGGGGGGCCGCAGGTTGGACAGTCTTGCTCTAGATCGTAGGATAAATATCACGGTCAAAAAGGTCTCCTGCGGTCCACATTTCTTCAGTAATTATTACAGTCAGTTTTTACAGATAATACGCTCATGAAATAAGTAAGATGTATGTAAAAGTTATTCAGTTTTGATTGTCATGCATTTTACTGCCACAAGAAGTCATGTGTGACACAGAAGGCAGGTAACAATAAGAGCTGAAGGGGGAGAAAAGTGAAAAAGAAAACTGGTTTAAACTGGTAAAGCTGGGTTCTGATTGGCTACTTGGGTTATTGGTTAAAGGACCACTATAGTGACAGGAAAACATACTTGTTTTCCTGGCACTATAGTGCCCTGAGGGTGCCCCACCCTCAGGGTCCCACTCCTGCCGGGCTCTGGGGGGAGGAAGGGGTTAAACTTACCTCTTTCTCCAGCACCGGGCGGGGAGCTCTCCTCCTCCTCTCCGCCTCCTCTCATCCTCTTCGGCTAAATGCGCATGCACGGCAGGAGCTGCGTGCGCATTCAACCAGTCCATAGGAAAGCATTCGCAATGCTTTCCTATGGACGCTGGCGTCTTCTCACTGTGAAAATCACAGTGAGAAGCGCGGAAGCCCTCTAGCGGCTGTCAATGAGACATCCACTAGAGGCTTTAGAAGCTGGATTAACCTATTTATAAACATAGCAGTTTCTTTGAAACTGCTATGTTTATAAAAAAAAATGGGTTAACCCTAGCTGGACCTGTCACCCAGACCAGTTCATTAAGCTGAATGTATTTTTTAACAATATAGGGTCACGAACACGTTTGTATTCCTGACACTAAAGTGCTCCACACAACCCACACATACTCACACACATGCTCCTGGACAAATAAATGTACACTCATATAAATACATTCCAGATACATGCACATAGTCATATACAAACTGCCAGACAGACAGACACAGATACCAATACCAATACACCCTGGCAATCATACACACACTGACAGATGCACACGCACACACTGACAGAAAAACACAGTCACGTAAACACTAATAGATATGCATGCACACAACACCAGGAACACAAACTCAAATATTGAAATTTAAGATGTTTTAGCCACCCTCCTCCTTACCTTTACATTTTGCCAAGGGGTGTGGCTTCCCTGTGGGGCAGCGAGCAAACTGTATTTGTTCCTCCCTCCCACATTACTGCATATTTTAGGAAAGATTGGCAGCATCAAAAACATACATCAATCTAAATCCACCAAGTGTTTTGTTTCCTTGTGTTTTTTTTAAACAAAAGGATCTCTCTTGTACATTATTGCCATGCTAACAACTAATAACATGTAAAATGTGTAAAATGGTGCAATTTTCACATTTAAAAATTAATAAATCAATGTATGTTCACATTTTGCCCTGTGCCAAAGAGATACATATATTTTGCTATATTTTTCTACTTTTGCTATTTAGTTTCAACAATGAAACATATACAATGCAAATAAAAAGTGACCAATGACTAAAGCATTTTAAATGAATACTGTACAATAAAACATGTCACAATGCAACTATTTACATTCCTTGCACAGACTCTCAAGACATTTGGAAAACTCTAACACATTTAAAACTAATTAGGTTAAAAAAATAGGTTAGTTTAATAATTAAATTATCACGTTCCTAGTAAATGAATACCTAGCTAAAACCCCATAGGATTATATTAAAGACACAGGATTGGTAGTGAAAAATGTAGCAGCGGTCCTAATCTACTGGCGCAAATCAAGTCCCTTGTTAGAGAACATTATAGAACAATTCCTAGATGCTCCTTGATTCGTAGAAAGAAAAAAGGAAGATTAGATCTCTCAAAATACGTATTTTTGAATATGTATTCTTCATGACTTACATAGAAAATGCGTCAAAAAAATACAGTAATCAACTTTGTCTTCATTTTAACAATATAAACATTTGTGTGCATAAATACCAGACACACGGTTACTACTGTTAGTTTGTTTAGTTATATTTAAGATCAGAAAAATAAATATTTGTATCATAATGATTATCTTTATAGTGAATACCTTCCACAGTTATGTGTAGAGTACTAAAGGATATTCTAAATTCAATATACAAACCAGTGAATGTATAAACACACTTTCACATAACTGTTAAAGGGTTATTCCAGTCGTCTACTTTCAGAACTCTATAGAGTGCAAGCGATCTGAATGTACAGTACTTCAGCTTAAAATGCTGTTTATACAGATAAATCAGATTTTGTGCCGGGGCGTAAGTACACCCTGTGCACTTGTGAGTTAAGCAGCCCAGAATTCTGTTTTTTGTGAGTTTGCGTGCACAAAATATGCCCATTGTTAGTATTCAATGCTTTATTTCATTGACTAGGTATGGTGTCTGGAGTTTCTGGAGTAATCCTTGGAAGGATTAGCATGGGCAGTAATGAGGGGATGCAATTGGCCGAGTGCGTCAAGTGACAGCTTTTTAGCCTCCCATTGCTGGTATAAAGTGGTATGACCAGAAGAAAGTAGGCAATCTCTGCTTTAGCCATACCTCCTGTAGGTGCTGGTCTGTGTGGCCAGGGACCCTTTGTTAGTGTTCCTAAGTGGGCAAAAATAGTTTAATACTGAATGGAGGTACAACACTGGGGGGAATCCAGCACTATAACCAATTCAATGACATAACATGATTAGAGTGTCTACAGTGTCCATTAAACCTCTTATTTTGCTCATATACTGCATGCATACAAAGTAAATGTTGCAAGGTTTAAAAATCTTTATTTAAAACTATTTATTTAAATAGTTTCCTTCCTTCCTCACTCACCTCTGCATGGACAATGGCTGATAGAAAAGGGACTTTGCAGGGCTGTGTGTTGTCTCTGATTAATGAAGGGCGCTGACGGAGGAGTTACATCAGCTGAAATTTTTTATTTTTTCTGGTTATTGTTGCCTATTGCTGTTCTTAATTTTTAACACATTCTTATCCAGGTTGCATACACAGGTATTATTCCCCCCTGCCCCCATGGTGTCCAGGGGTTATTGGGGAATATTGATGTCGATACTAGTAATATTATTACTATCAGTCCACACATCACCGTAGTTAGGGCTACAACACAGTTATTCTTCTTATTCATATGGCATACATCAGATGCTACAACACAGTTACTTGCAGCCTTCAATCAGCTCTTTTGAGCTTTCCTGTTTCACTGTCCCATGCTGAAAATACCAATAGGACCCAAACCAGACACACACCATGCCTACTACTTTTCTTGCTTCTTCTAACACAAACAGGCAATGGTCCGTCACTTAGCTTAGCTCTCTTTACATTTTTATAACTGTTAAAAACAAATCTTGCCCCAACTGTTATTTGCTCCACTAGCATAAGCTGTGATGTTTCCTTATGCACCACCGTTTGCCTACACCATGGTGACGTTTACAATGTATATTTCACATGTTGGTGCAAGACATAAATAAAGATTGTCCAAACAAAAAAGAAGCTGTGGCCGTTGCCTATTCGATTATATTTAAGTGTCTGCATGGTTAATAAGCAACAGGTCAAGGTATATTTTGTGTCTGTAGTTAAGGCCCAGTCATGGTTCTTAGAGAAATCATGCAGAATAGTACCTATGTGGTAATTACATTGGTTCTGTTACTGTCATCGCCAGTGTTAACATAATACAAAAATGTTTTCCGCAAATGAAAAGTAAATTTACGGACAACACTTTTACTTATAGTATATAACTATTGGGCTCAAAATGCTATGCCATTATAATCTGCCAGAATGCAATGTCCGGAAAACTCTGATGCATGTGCAGTAATGTCCATACCAGTAGTGAAAAACCCGGCAAGAAATCAAGACCTGCTTCCCATTACTTCCATTGTAATTAATAGGCCTTTCAAATACCTTTTTCAAGGACTACCCAATTTATAGTCTTATTTTACTTTTCAAACCATGGATGAGGGTTTGGGCCTTTTAAAGCTGCAGTATTCAAATGAAATGGCCTTCTTGTTGCTGGGATGGATGAGGGATATAGTCACAGGATAAAGAAGTGTGAATTTCTACAATTAATTTTATTCTTCAGACCTCACAAAGACATAGTTGTTGAATATAGGGATAAACATAATATTAAAATTCCTGTGACACAGTTCCCCATTTTTTCAAGGGGAACAATGTGGAAACCACAACAACTTTGTGACAGTTAAGTTGTCATGGTGCCCTGAGGTTCTGGGCACCATCTTACTTTAAAGAGCTACTCCAACCATTTTGACAACTTTAGTGATTTGAAGGGGTCATAGAAGTAGGAGTTTGGGAAGTGCACTGTTTTAGCTTGAAACACCACACATACTGCATTATTGTTAATTGTGTGCTACGGGCTAGTTGTTCCTGACTGCCTAAAGTCAATTTTGTGCATATTTTGCATCTGTTGTCAGCAGGCACAGCACGCAGCCGACAGATATAATAATCTGCCCCTTGCAATCAGAGCAAGGGGAAGACAGCTCTCCACTTTCACTCATTACAGGTTGTTTTTTAAAAAAAAAAACCCACAAACAAAATCTCAGCCTCCATTCTTCTCCTCACTGGGCTGAAGGACGTGCATCTGCTTGACAATGAAAGTCGACAAAAGGTCCAATCACAGGCTTTACTATGAGAAGCTGTGATTGGACCGAGTGAGGCCCCTGTGACATCAAATGGGGCGCCTAAGTCAGCGCCGAGAGCTTTGTCATTCAATGCGAGTAAAAACTTTGTCTGGCCATATCACGAAGCCTTGGATTGGGAGCCGGTGCTAAGCTGAAAGCACCATCGGTTGATCTCAGCCTGTTAGCTTCTGATTGAGAAAGCTGTAGGTATTTATCTTTTTAAACTATTTAACCTCTTAAGGTACGAAGGTGCGCAGGACCTCCAGGTACCATTACAAGTTCATTGAGATGAAGTTGGAATTGTGTCTTGAGTGTTCCTTTAAGTCATAATATTTAGCACATAAAACGAGATTATAAAACTTCCTTAGTGAGTTTCAGATTTTAAGATGATCCTAACACTATGTAATAACACCTAAGAAGGTGCAACAAAAAAAAAAGATAATGGACTTGGGGCTATTATAATATGAAGAGGCGTAAGTCCTTGTCGACATGTTATCAAGCCATAATAACCTCAATACATTCAGCTACACCTACTTTTAGATTGGGCTGGGAAAGGGAGCTGGATTTATTTTAGATGATGATTGGAAGTCACTGTTGAGTTTTACTGTCAGCATCTTAAGATGTACCAATCATGTGGAATGTTTGTACAAAATATTGACAGGGTGGTACTTAAAGGAACACTATAGGGTCAGGAATACAAACATGTATTCCTGACCCTATAGTGTTAAAAGCACTATCTAGCCCCCCCATGCCTCCTAAATTATAGTAAAATCTTACCTTTATTCTAGTCTGCTGGTGCTGGCTTTGCCCCCTTGGCTGACATAATCAGAAGTGATAACCTCAGCAAATTACAATGCTTTCCCATTGGAAAAACATTTGATTAGCTTAGATGGTCAATTCTGATGATCTCAGCCAAAGAGGTGTGCCGGGGCTGAGACAAACATAACCCTAGCCAATCAGCATCTCCTGTGGAGATGCATTAAATCAATACATCTCTATGAGAAAAGTTCAGTGTCTCCATGCAGAGGGTAGAGGCACTGAATGTCAGTACTGCACAATGTGCAGTGTGGGGAAATTGAACCTTCTCCCACATATAGTCGGCATGTAAAAGAATCTCTATGGCTTGGAGAGCGTTATATGATCTTGTTGAATATAAATGACATGTTCAGATTCCCTTTTCTTTGAAAGTGGCAATATTGAACAACTATCCACTTACTAGATCATTATATGGCAGGAAATTAATATTTTTTTTTTCTTTACATTAAGTATTTTTTGTTGCTAGAAATTGGAAGAAGGATAAAGTTCTCACTATGAAAACGTTGACAGATATGATACAGCATATTTGTCAAATGCAATTTTTGGAGCATCAGGCCAATGATTCCATTTTAGTGTTTATAGAAATTTGGAGTACGATTTTAGAAGGGGTGGGGATCAAGTGGTTAGATGGCCGAAGTTTTCCAAGTCTTATAAATATGGGAAATATTTGGCACTAGACATTTGGGGTCGAGTTGGTTGTATAGACCACATTTTACATGGAACCTAAGCTCTGAAATCTTAATTAATCAAACGTGAGGTAACCAAACTTCTATCAGTCTATGTCATTCATTGAACCTGTAGTTTCTACTTGATTGATGCCAAGTAATAAGAAACAAGAATATAGAAATTATAATTTATGTTAACGTAATATAATGGTAAATACAGTACACTGTATTTAAGTGAAATGGCCTCATTAAACAGATAGTATTTAATGTAATGTAATAACACGATGCAAATGTTTTGGTTTTCCACCCTATGTATCTGTGTTGTTTTTATTGTTTATTTGATTATATAACTTTAAAAATATTATAAAAATAATTTGTAACAAAAATAATATAGTGGGGCACTCGTGCCCCCTCCCCCGGCCACCACTGATTGGCGGCAGGTGGGCGCCGTAATACATAAGGATAAAAATAATTAACCCTTGCACAACTGGGCAAATAGTTAATAATTAACCCAGCTGTAGCTGCTAGCGCTGTCAGTGATCAAATAGTTTAATTTTTTTTTTTAAATCCGGGCCTGGATTTGAACCATTCAGTCCAGATTTCAGCTGTCCGGCGGTATTCGTTGTTGCTTAACTATTGTGAACTATGTCTGGATTTTACAGTCCAAATTCATACTTTAGTGAAAAATCCTGTAAATAAGCAAAATGTATAATTTTGGTTTAAATGTTGCTACCTTGTGTTCCAATTCACTGCTGATTTAACATTGTGGTATTATTAAACAAAGTTCAACGTCATAAGTAACTAAAACCATGGCATCAAGGAGGGCTTGGCCTGACTAGCAAGATGGCTGTTATCCAAATTCCCACTGGGGCAAGTTCCTGCTATGCATCAGCAAACCCCTGAAACCAGCCTGCACAACTACTACGAGGCAAGGCCAAGATGGCCCTGCACCACAGCATCTTCTGTGTCTCCTGAGCTGGATGGAAAGCTTTGAGGCGAAATTTGAAAAGATATGCCAAGAATTTTGGAATCCAGTTACCAACCGATAAACCTAGCTTGCCACACTACTGACTCCAGAGGCTGCTCCATCTCGCTGTTCCTCTTCTGTGAAAATCCAATTGGGCCTGTAATAATCCCATTAGGGAAGTGAAGATCCCTAGACACCAGATGTTTGTTCTGATAAGTTCTGTGTTGGATGTGACAACAAGATCTGGCAAGATGCACTTTGATTGATACACTTCAGGCCAGCCTGTCTCTGAGTGGTGAAGTCGGGGGAGGAGACGTGGAGCCCAGTTCCAACATCAATCCTGATCTCTATGTGGCATAGACTGATTCACTTAAGAAGCATCTTATGTAGTTTAGGAGGATATCCTATAATGTTGCAGAATCCTTTGCCTGTCTGTTTATCCTATTTGTTCCCTATTACATTTTACCTGTTGATTTAGCATGGTTCTGTACTAAGTATATCTGGTCAACTTTATTATTAGTAAGCCTATCCTACAATCCACAGCCAGACCAGTTTTTCGGTCTACCTGCTTATTTCTCTCTCTATAAAACATAAAAGTGCAGCATATCTTGCCATTTTCACTTTTGTTTCAGTTTATTCAGACCGAGCCACACCTCCTCTCAATTTGAATCAGACAGCCTCCATGAATATAAAATGTATTTATTTTTTAACTTGAGGCTTGGTAAATGGCGTTGGGAGCAATGATTATGCTTTGTTTCTCATGGTAGCTCTATTTGGAATGGAAATAAACTGTACAAAAAAAGATGGTTTACATCTTTCTCAAAAGGGAACAAATGTTCTCAGTGAGCAGTTCAGAGGTTTTGCTAGAAAGTATTTAAACTAGGAGGGGGGAACAAAAGGGTGATAAAACATCAATCCAATTGTCCCCCAAAACAAGGACAGAAAGTAACGAGTGTGTCAAAAAATGATAAGCTTAGAGTCATGTCTACAATTGCTCACAGTTTAGGGAACTTGTGGCAATAATGGCAACTGGGAATGTAGATTTAGTGGCTGTTACTGAGACATGTTATTATGAGAGAAATGACTGAGATATAGCAATACCAGGGTACTCTTTATATAGAAAAGACAGAGAAGGCATGAAGGGGGAGGGGTGGCCCTGAATGTGAAGGATAACATAAAATGTAGCCTAATAAAAGTTAGTGAGGCGAACATAGAGTCCGTTGGGTTACGTTAGAATTGGAAATCACACAGTAACTTGTATAGGTGTGATTACAGGCCCCCTGGACAAATAGAGTTAGATAATCTACTAGTTGAGGAATTAGCTAAAATTACAATGAAGGGCGACGTTATTATCATGGGTGACTTTAATCTCTCGGATGTGAACTGGAAAACCAAAACAGCTGCTTGTGCCAGGAGCACACATATTCTAAACTCCCTACTGGGATTGTCTCTAAAACAAGTCGTTGAGGAACCAACTCGTAAAGAGGCTATGCTAGAGTTAGTGTTAACAAATGGAGATTTAGTATCAGATATTACTGTAGGTGAAAGTTTAGGATCTAGTGATCACCACTCAGTGTGGTTTAATTTTAAAATTTTAGAAAAACAGACTTTTCTAAAATTAGAATATGCGTAAAGGGGTCATTATCAGACTGGGGCACTTTAAATGGAGTCCAGGAGAAATGGGATTATTTAAAAATTGCACTACTGAAAGCAACAGAAAATTCCATTAGGCATGACAGGAAGAGCAGAAAAATTAAGAAACCACTATGGTACTCTGCAGAAATGTCCAAAATAGTAAAAAAAACTAGTTAGCATTTAGTAATTATAAAAAAAAAAAAAACAGGGTGAGGAAAACAGACAGATCTATAAGATTAGGCAGAAAGAGGCAAAGCAAGTTATAAAAGCCTTCTAAGCACACACGAAAGAGAGACTAGCACAGTCAGTAAAAAAGGGGGATAAAACATTTTTTAGATACATAAATGAGAAAATAAAAATAAAACAAGGGTTAGTTAGATTAAAAACAAAAGAGGGAAGGCATGTAGAAGAGGATAAGGTCTAGCTGACTGTCTTAATGAATATTTTTGTTCAGTATTTACAGATGAAAATGAAGGAGAGGGACTTCAGTTAAGAAAAAGGACAAATAGGTCATTTGTTACATGTGAGTTTACAGTGGAAGAGGTTCTATTTCAACTGTCAAGAGTAAAGACAAATAAGTAGATGGGGCTTCATGGGATACACCCAAAGTTATTAAAAGAACTTAGAGGTGTACTAGCAAAACCATTTACGGATTTATTTCACCAATCATTGTTAACAGGAGTAGTCTCAGAAGATTGGAAAGTAGCGAATGTACCCATTCACAAGAAAGGTAGTAGGCAGGAGTCAGGCAACTATAGGCCAGTAAGCCTTACTTCAGTAGTGGGGAAAGTGATGGAAACCATGTTAAAGAAAAGAATTGTTGAACATCTAAAATTACATGGATTTCAAGATCAGAGACAACATGGGTTTACTTCAGGGAGATCATGCCAAACTAATCTTATTGATTTTTTTGATTGGGTAAATAAAATAATAGATCAATGTGGTGCAGTAGACATTTCTTACCTAGATTTCAGTAAGGCTTTTGACACTGTTCCACATAGAAGGCTCATCAATAAACTGCAAACTTTAAGTTTGGATTCCAATATTGTTGAATGGGTAAGGCAGTGGCTGAATGACAGGCAACAGAGGGTTGTAGTCAACGGAGTATATTCGAAGCAAGGTCTAGTTACCAGTGGGGTACCTCAGGGATCTGTACTTGGACCCATTCTCTTTAATATTTTTATTAGTGATATTGCAGATGGTCTTGATGGTAAGGTCATTTTGCTGATCATACTTCAATTTGCAACAGGGTTGATGTTTCAGGAGGGATAAGCCAAATGGCAAATGATTTAGGTAAATTAGAAAAATGGTCAGAGCTGTGGCAGACAATGTAATAGAGCAGCAGGAAATGCTAGCAGAATGCTTGGTTGTATAGGGAGAGGCATCAGCAGTAGAAAGAGAGACCTCACTTGGAGTACTGTACGCAGTACTGGAGACCGTATCTCCAGAAGGATATTGATACTTTGGAAAGAGTTCAGAGAAGCGATACTAAACTGGTTCATGGATTGCAGGATAAAACAGGTTAAAGGATCTTAACATGTATAGCTTGGAGGAAAGACGAGACAGGGGGGATATGACAGAAACATTTAAATACATAAAGGGAATCAACACAGTAAAGGAGGAGACTATATTTAAAAGAAGAAAAACTACCACAACAACAGGACATAGTCTTACATTAGAGGTAAAGGTTTAAAAATAATTTCAGGAAGTATGACTTTACAGAGAGGATACTGGACGCATGGAATAGCCTTCAAGCTGAAGTGGTAAAGGTTAACACAGTGAGGGAGTTTAAGTATGTGTGGAATAGGCATAAGGCTATCCTAAATTTAAGATAAGGCCAGGGACTAATTAAAAGTATTGAGAAAATTGGGCAGACTAAATGGGTCAAATGGTTCTTATCTGCCATCTCATTCTATGTTTCTATGTTTGTTTTGTTTTTTAAAACAAGCAGATCTGATAGCACAGTGTGTTTGCTTTAGAAGCTTTATCTCCTTCTCTGTTAATTGAACTTTAATCACATGCTTGAGACTCCTGCTGGCTCCAGGAGTCCATAAACAGAGCAAGAGATAAGAATTCCAAATTACACCGAATGTGCAGTAAAGGAAGTTTAAACATTAGATTTATCTTTACAGGAAAATGTATAAGGTGACTGTGCAGGGCAGGTGACTAGGCTGCACAGAGAAAGTGATTTACCTCCTAAATGGCACAGAATTGGGCATGAGCTCTACACCAAAACCACTCCATTGGCGCTGCAGAATATATTGGCACTTCAAAAATGCTAATAATAATAATAATAATTTAGCTAAAGTTGTTTTGGTGCTTATAGGGTTTCTGTAGGAGACCATCAAAAATCCTAAACATGTAAATAAAAAAAATGAACAGAACATAAAACATTTCAAGGGAAATCCCTTCATAACATGACAATTCTAGTCATTTGCCAACAATGGGTTAAAAATAAAGTATTCCGGTTTCTGGTTAGGGCATAATTTGCTAAGTACATTTTTGTTTAATGCTAATCTGAAACTCTTGAGTTTCATTATGTGACAGCAGACTAAGAAGGGCTGATTTGCTACACCATCCATTTCCATAATTGGGAAGCGTGATACTTTCCCTTGGGTTTGTATCTGTCTATCCGAGGAAGAAGAAGTGCATCCGATCTATTTCACTGAGCTTTGGCGAGAGGATGTATGTCTTTTTTCTTTTTTTTATAGTATCTCAATTACTGGCAGTTGTAACAGAGTAATAGAAAACAGCCATTATTAATACATTTCCACTTAATCCACAAAAAATGTGTGCTATGTAATGTCATTTCAACCATCAACATTGTAATAGGATTAAGTTTTCAATGATCTAACAATCTTATTTGGCAGCAAGAAAACACATTCTTACTACAGCTATAAACTCTAATTTAATCCCTGTTGGTTTTAACTAAACAGACGAGAAAAAAATTCTGTCTAGCTACACTTAACACCCTCGATAAATATATAAATTTCACTTTGAAGTTGTAAAACGAAAATGTTGAACAGGATAAGTGGGGTCTCAGGAGTCCAATCATTTTCTATCTCTAAGGCATAACAAATGTTGTTTACATTTGAGGAAGATTAAGCAGAAAGTTTAAACAGATTAAGTCTTGTTTGCATGTATTAATCTCAATTTAAAGAGCTCGCCATTATGGCTAAATTAAGGAGACTGATGGTTTTAGTTTTGACGCAGTCTTTTCTTTTGCTGCCATAATCCCTTTTTTTCCTCCCACAATTATGAATCATTGTATAGGAAAACACACATAGAAATGAAACCACACATAGAACAGATCATGTTTATAATAAATAATAATAAATTAAAACCTTAAAGGGACACTATAGTCACCAGAACCTGTCCCTGCAGGCTTTCTAATATAAATGTTGCCTATACATAAAAAGGCAGTGTTTACATTGCTGCTTAGGAACACCTCTAGTGACGGTCACTAGTGGTGCTTCCTAGTCCAGTGTTGCACATTGTGCAGTACCTACATTCAGCGTCTCCACACTCTGCATGGAGGCACTGGACATTCCCCAAATAGATGCATTGATTAATTCCATCTGTATGAGAGGATGCAGGTTGGCTCAGCTCTGCGTTTTGCTGCACATGCGTAATATACAATGCTTTCCTACATAATCTCAGTCATGGATGAGGGGCCAGCCACGGTCAGACGGGAACGGCTGGGAGAAAACATGAGTAAAATCCCCTTTTTACCAAGATCAGAGGTGGCCGGTAACCAAAACAGCCACTTCAGCACTATAGTGCCAGAAATACATGTTTGGATTTCCTTTAACTAAAAAACATCATGAAGAAAAGAAGTCCACTTTTCTTTCACCCCAGCTAATATTGGGCCACATTTCCCATAATATGCTGCCAGTTGTCATGGTTTTATGGTAGTTGCATTGCATTTTAAAACAACATAAAAAAAACTGTTGACAAACAGATTAATATATCATATTTTTATAACCAAGTTTTTTACAGGACCAATAGCAGAGCCTGGCAGTGATTGTAGATTCCAACTGATATAGGGAGTACTCGAGGCCCAATGTGCCTTTAATATGAAGGGTAGATTATCAATGGTTGTCAGGGTGACAGTTTGTCATTATACACACTTCCACTCACTTACTTAAAGCGGAAAACGTGATGTCTGTGAGATAACTACTGAAACCTAGCCAGACATGGGAAACTGCAGCTCTCAACACTCCCCTCACTGAACAAACTCTAACTGAATGTGACATGAGAAGAACACAGCAAAGCCCCAGATGTGTATAAATGATCATTTATTATTCCCAAATCAGCCTTTCCTATTAACATCTCTGATGCCAGATGGATAGATAAACCTTCATTTTAAATGACACAGATTCCAAACACATACAGGAAAATGAGAGAAGCAGCAATGTATATCATTCTGGGTTTAACCCTGAGGGACATGGTTTTTGCACCAGTATTAGGCAGAATGGTCACACAATCTGTAACAGACTCGTTCATATACTGCAATAATTTGAAGATACTTCAGCCCTCTGAATTCTTTAGCTCATTGTACCTCAAACCATTTTACAGTTCTAAATCACTGAAGACATGGCTTCAAAAGGGATCATGCTGTTTGGACTAAGATCACCGTACAATATTTCAGACATCAATCACCGTACAATATTTCAGACATCAATCACCGTATAATATTTCAGACAGCAATCACCGCACATATGCAAGGGGCTTCTTAGGCTCTTGCATACAGCTCAGCCCATAGACCCAAATACAATGTAAATGACTATTTTCAGTATTTGTTTTGCTTCCAGAAGAATAGTAAGGTCTAGAAGTCTGAAATAGCAAGGGATCACTATGTCTTTCAAGCTAAACAAACATGGTTTTATATTTTCTTCTAAAAAAATATCTTGGTTACTCATTAGTGTGCAGGGGACTTTCTAAAGAATATGCATCATCTAGATTGATTATGGTTTAATGGTCTTGTCTTTTACATCTGTAGAATTTGGTCTAGGTCCCATTTGCTTTTACAGGCCTCCCAATCATCCCAATTTAGGTGGGACATTCACTTTATTGGGGTCCTGTTTAGCCATCCAAACTTTGTTCCTTGGTGTCCGCACTTGCACTAGACTCAGGGCACTAGGACTGTGCAGACAGAACTGAAACAGTGCTCCCTTAGGGCCATCTTTAATGCGGGCAGGTGCCAGTTACTCCTGGGGGGCCCAAGGCAGCTGCCCTGTGGGCCCCGGTGCCCTCAATTATTTTTTGATTTTCTGCCGATGCAGTGGGGGCCACGCACTCTAAGGAGTCCTACGGGGTGGCCCATGCACTTAAGGCCTCCCGGTGGGCTTGTATCAGCAGGGGCCCGGTCAGGTGCTGTGGCTCTTTAACAGTGTGACTGAGCCCCTTGCTTTCCGGCAGCCGGAGGAAGTGTCACTTCCTCCCATTAATAGAGGAGTCATGAGGGAGAAGGGAGCAGGAGGAGTTATGAGGGAGGAGGAGCCAGTGAGGATGGGGGCTCCTCACTCCCATCAGCCTCAGGCACCACACTGGACCCCAGGGAAGCCACCCTCCAGCAAAAGGTAGGAAACTGGAGGGTGGGTTCAAAAATTTTAATTTTATATGTGTGTGTGTATATTTGACAGTGTGTGTCAGTACGTCTATCAGTGTATGTGTCTGTGTGTGTGTCAGTTTGTCTGTCAGTGTATCTGTGTGTGATAGTATGTCTGTCAGTGTAAGTATCTGTGTGTGTCAGTATGTCTGTCAGTTTATGTGTATCTGTATGTGTCTGTGTATCTGTATGTTATCAGTGTGTATACCTGTGTATCTGCATGTGTGTCACTTTGTGTACCTGTGTGTCTGAGCATCAACATTAAATACAAATACACCCCTCCATTCAAACTTCAACATTACAAATAAACACACTCCTGCATTAAAAAGTGAACACTGTCAGGATTACGGTTGATCCAGCAAGCAGAATAGTATCACACTTAGGACTTAGGATAACGTCAAACTGGACCTTAGAATGGCTGGACTTAACGTACCAGAGAATAGTCAAAATACTAGCAGAGGTCAGGAACACAGAACGAGACACAGCGATAAGGAAAAGCCAATAGTCAAGGATACCAGAAGTCAGGGAAGTCAAAACAAAGCCAAAGTCAAAAACCAGAAAAACACAATCAGGAACACACTCTCGGATACCAATCTAAGGGAAACCACGACAGGGCAATGAGCTTAAGGAATAACCCTCTTGCAGATCCAATTGGCCTTACCTAGCCTTTGACCCCAAAACGTGCGTGTGCCTCTTTTGCGTGACATCACCCAAACGTCGTCGTCTTTACCGTGGGTCCGCAGCGGCTGGCGTCCACCAACATGTTGCAAAAGCCAGGCATCATGTCAGAGTACCGCCGCTAAAGCACCATGGAACAAGCAGCATTGTCTCACTGGGAGTAGTACTGGTCAATGTTTTGTGGTAGTTGTTCCACAAGCAAACAAGGTTTGTGCCTGTTCTGCTGAAACAGGATTGTTATTGTTCCTTAACAGAGAGGTTTTAGGGGTCCTACTGGCATACACTATTGCACATTTGGTGACAGTCTTTCACTATTCCACATCACACTGCAGAGTGGGAACATTTCAGGTCTTCAGTGACACAAAGAAAGAGATGAATGATTGTAGCTAAAGCTATCATGGGAATGGATAAGAAGTATTGTGAGGGTGGACAGTAACATGCAGAGGAAAGAACCCATGGGAATATAAAGGCAAGTTACACTGAGATACCAAGAGTTACTAGAAAAATGAGAAACTGGGAATGGGTAAGAAGGACAAGTACACAATTTTCTAAACTATCGACTTGCATAATTACCATACAAAAAGAATTTAGCAAATTCTAATAACAGCATAAAAGGTCTAGGACAGTTTGTTTCATGGTTTTCAGGTATAAAGTAGGCTTAATACAGTGTGGAGTTTTACTTAGGTGTAAAGTAGCAAAATGCATTGCGAAAATGTAACACTGGCATCTGGAAGATAATATAAAAATGTGCTCTCTGTGAACAACAGGAACCCAAAAGGATCTGTGGGATACAGCACTTATCTAAAACCACGAGAACATACATAAGACCCCTGTGTTTTATTCAGTCCAAAATACTACATTATCATTGGGAATATTGTAGTTGACATTCTATGTCACAATGGAGAAAGTTTTATCATTAGTACATATTAGGTTGAGGTTATGTTTTTTATGCAAATTCAGTTCTTGAGGATTTCTGCTTGGGTTGTTAGGCAAGTCTCCCAATATATAAGTAATATATATAATTAATATAATTATATATAAATAATATATAAAATAATAATAATATTTTCATCTTGAAAAAGACCCGGCAGGGTCGAAACGTCGATTATTTTGCTGCATGTAACTTCTATACAATAAATCACATCGTACAAGTTAAAGACCTGTGCGTGTATCCTGGATTACACATATACATATACACACACACAGTCAGGTCCATAAATATTGGGACATCGACACAATTCTAATCTTTTTGGCTCTATACACCACCACAATGGATTTGAAATTAAATGAACAAGATGTGCTTTAACTGTAGACTTTCAGCTTTAATTTGAGGGTATTTACATCCAAATCAGGTGAACGGTGTAGGAATTACAACAGTTTGTATATGTGCCTCCCACTTTTCAAGGGACCAAAAGTAATGGGACAATTGGCTGCTCAGCTGTTCCATGGCCAGGTGTATGTTATTCCCTCATTATCCCATTTACAAGGAGCAGATACAAGTGCTATTTGCATTTGGAATCTGTTGCTGTCAACTCTCAATATGAGATCCAAAGAGCTGTCACTATCAGTGAAGCAAGCCATCATTAGGCTGAAAAAACAAAACAAACCCATCAGAGAGATAGCAAAAACAGGTGTGGCCAAATCAACAGTTTGGAACATCCTTAAAAAGAAAGAACTCAGCAACTCCAAAAGACCCGGAAGACCACGGAAAACAACTGTGGTGGATGACCGAAGAATTCTTTCCCTGGTGAAGAAAACACCCTTCACAACAGTTGGCCAGATCAAGAACACTCTCCAGGAGGTAGGTGTATGTGTGTCAAAGTCAACAATCAAGAGAAGACTTAACCAGAGTCAATACAGAGGGTTCACCACAAGATGTAAACCATTGGTGAGCCTCAAAAACAGGAAGGCCAGATTAGAGTTTGCCAAACAACATCTAAAAAAGCCTTCACAGTTCTGGAACAACATCTTATGGACAGATGAGACCAAGATCAACTTGTACCAGAGTGATGGGAAGAGAAGAGTATGGAGAAGGAAAGGAACTGCTCATGATCCAAAGCATACCACCTCATCAGTGAAGCATGGTGGTGGTAGTGTCATGGCGTGGGCATGTATGGCTGCCAATGGAACTGGTTCTCTTGTATTTATTGATGATGTGACTGCTGACAAAAGCAGCAGGATAAATTCTGAAGTGTTTCGGGCAATATTATCTGCTCATATTCAGCCAAATGCTTCAGAACTCATTGGACGGCGCTTCACAGTGCAGATGGACAATGACCCGAAGCATACTGCAAAAGCAACCAAAGAGTTTTTTAAGGGAAAGAAGTGGAATGTTATGCAATGGCCAAGTCAGTCACCTGACCTGAATCCGATTGAGCATGCATTTCACTTGATGAAGACAAAACTGAAGGGAAAATGCCCCAAGAACAAGCAGGAACTGAAGACAGTTGCAGTAGAGGCCTGGCAGAGCATCACCGGGGATGAAACCCAGCGTCTGGTGATGTCTATGCGTTCCAGACTTCAGGCTGTAATTGACTGAAAAGGATTTGCAACCATGTATTAAAAAGTGAAAGTTTGATTTATGACTGTTAATCTGTCCCATTACTTTTGGTCCTTTAAAAAGTGGGAGGCACATATACAAACCGTTGTAATTCCTACACCGTTCACCTGATTTGGATGTAAATACCCTCAAATTAAAGCTGAAAGTCTGCAGTTAAAGCACATCTTTAGTTTCATTTCAAATCCATTGTGTTGGTGTATAGAGCCAAAAAGATTAGAATTGTGTCGATGTCCCAATATTTATGGACCTGACTGTATATCAAAGTATTTTTTTATATTATTTATGTATAATTATATATTTTTACAAATGATAAATTGGGGAATCTGCCTGACAACTCAGGCAGTCCCCCTGCAGTGAATCTATTTGGCAGATACGGAGGATGAGTATCAGGACCGGGGGTGCTGATTGTAAGGGCGGGAATTGCCGCACTACGGCGTTAAAGCCCACCTTTTCTAGGGCGGCATAGCACGCCTGTGATCGTTATGGGGTTAAGATTTCGTTTCAGTTACCAATCAAATTTTCCCGCAATCCATCAGTAAAATCAATCCCTCAGAAGGGCACACAGCAGAAATCATTGGCAGAGAAAAACAACATAACTGTGCTCAGATCTGATACAAGGAAGAAAATATAATGAATATAAATAAAGGCAAGTGGAAAAGGAGAAGTATAATCATTAAGATATAGGGACATTAGGAAAGGAAAACCAAGAAAGAAAAAAAAAAGAACGACTTTAAAAAGAATATACAATTCAACTGTTGCTTGCAAGGAAACAAACATCCTTAAATATAATCCATTTGTCATGAAGTTATGATTTTTTTTTTGATTTTTTTACTGGTGGTACCTTTATGAAATTTACAGTATTCATGGGAGCTAATAATCTAAACTAGTGTTAGCCCCGTCTTGAGATGCTTATACAAGAGTAATATGAATTTTAATTAGAATTCTATTTTATTTTATTTATTTTTTTGCTTTCCCAACGGTGCATGAATAACGAGAATAATTTAATATGTGCAGCTAAATTATATTAGTGAGTTCACATCTTTTTCTTAGACATTTCCAAAAACTATGCATGTCTAACTGTTTCATTTCACAGTAAGTTAAATAATTACAATTATATTTCTTCACTATAAATTAATCATCTTGTTCTCCATGAAGCTGGATTCTCTAAATTCATTAACATCTTTACAAGAATCCTAAGGTCATGGTCTAACCATCAACATTAATTTAAAAACTGAGAAAAAAGGCTAGGATAAATTCATTGATATCTTTATATTTACATGTGTTGTCAAACACTGGAACAAGGGATTGATAACCTCCCCCATTCCAGATTATGTGGACTACATGTCCTATGATGCTTTGAAGTCTACAGGTTGCCATTTTGCTTCACAGCATTCCATCATTTAAATATATTATCATAGGAAATACAATGGTGTGTGCAAGTATCAACTGCATCTCTTAAATAATGGGGAGGGGGAAGCTTACAAATCTAAAAGAGTATTTGTGCATTGTTGAGTTCAAATAATGCAAACCTTAACAAATGTGAAAACACTGCAGTTTGTGAAAAAAATGGATTCAAGAGTGTGCAAATAGGGACTATATAATAAATTATGTGCCTGGCTTAGACTAGGTTTATTGGGTACGGGTTAATAATCCATTGCAAACAGGTTTGTACAGGCTTTGAGAAAAACAAATCACGTTCTTGTAAACTAAAGACTTGTGTGTCATTTTAGACAACATTGACACAACACATTTGACTTTAAACATCCTTTGACATCATGATTTCATGTTATTAAATGAACACTTCAAGCATGAAAAACCACCAACGCCTAATGTAGTGGTTATGGTGCCATGATATTCCTGTCTCCTTTTCAAAGTAAGTAGCCAAACTGACTAATCTCTTCAATACGAAAATCATGTATAAAGGTTTTTGTTTTCATGTATTCTGCTGCATGAAATCTACCTACAAAGCCTTATACACCCCCATTTATACTCTAGTTATTATAACCTGCATGTAGAGGACTGAATTACTCAGACAGAAGTCACTAATCACTGACTTAATAAATGTAAAGTTGCTGAAGATGTGAGGTCACCACCTGCTTTGAAACAGTACAGGAAGTTTCACTGGGTGATACCATTCTTATAGTCAGGAAGGGGGAGGAATGAATGGACTGTACTATTTCACTGCCAGCATTACATTAGTATTACAGAGGGTAATAACAATTGCTATATCAGTTTTAAGTGTCTTTATTTTAGAAGTATATGATTTAACTGTATTTACTGTTTATGGGCATATATTTTTGTCACACCTACGGTATGTGAGAAAATTAGCATTTTTGAATTTTTGCTTTTATTCTAACATTTCAGACTCTGGTGAAACATTCCAACATAAAGGACACTCTATGCTGTCTAAAGCTTTTCATTTTCCAAATATTTCATTTCCCAAAGAACGAATAAGTGAAAAATAAAAATAGTGTAAATGTGCATATTTTTTATTTGTCTCCAATAAAATCTATACCCAAAATTGCTGTATTATGATTTTTTTTTTTTTACGTTCTTTATTTTATTTGTGCATGGAAAATCACATATAGCATACCCTGCCACAACGGCCGGAGCATATAGCGTTAAACAAAGATTTGCGTTAATTAGGCAGTGGAAAAACTTTGCACATTTTTTACGTTTTTAACGTTTGACACAGCGTTATATCCAGACTGATTACTAATAAAAGTAATAAACAGAATTAGCTTAAGACAGGTTATAATAATAGTAGATAATATTACAAGCTAGTTGTTCAGGTTGATATTACTATGTAGTAAATATGCCGATGACTAGAATTATCTGGCTGAACATGCAGAATGGATCTATAGAAGCTTCACATGCCAGTATCTGGGTTTCACAGGCTAGGAGGTCCAGCAGAGATTAGTTTAGGTAGGCTAGGTAGATTGATATTGCTGGAGAGACCAACAGGCAATATAACAGAAGCAAAAACGAATGCCTTGTCAAAAATATTGTGGCTGCAGAGTTGTGGCTTTAACCCCTTAAGGACACACGACATGTCTGACATGTCATGATTCCCTTTTATTTTCGAAGTTTGGTCCTTAAGGGGTTAATGAGATATGAGTTCATAGTCAGTGGCATTGTCTCACGTATTATGGGAGCAGGCCTGTGCTGAGAGTCCCGGTCAGTTCTGGTCGGCACATAGCCTACCGGCAGGTCCTGGGGCCACTGATGGTCTACGTTACAGGCAGAGATCCCACCGAGGGGAGCGCTGGGGCGGCTTTGTGAAAGGGTGTCCACCCAGAGATGGGCCCGGATGGCGTCCAGTGCTTTCGTCTTGCGCGCCCGATGGCTCAGAGTGCACATATCTATATCATATGGGTTGCAGCGATGGGTCTCCCTCCAAACAGCAGTGGGCGGGCGCTGGTGTGGCGGTGTGAGGCCCTGTTTGTTGTTGGGCTCGGGAGAGTATGACGACAGAGGAGCGGGTGCTTGCTTACCCTCAATGAGCTTCAAATACATTTTATGCTAATATTTTTTCTCAAAAAGTGCTAGGTAGTAAATTAGTTTAAAAATGATTTGACAGCTTAGCTGGGATCCCATGGGCACTATTAGGATTAGTGGTGAGTAACCTCTGTTATCCTATACACAGCTCTTCACAGAACTACTTACACACAGAAGACAATGCTCTAAATAAACACAGTCAAAATAAAAATGCCCAGGTGTATTGGGATTCTTAACAATCAAAGAAGAATTCCATTAGTCCCTTAAATATAAGGTGGCTAATTGGAAATACCCAGTCTAAGACACTAGTAGCCAAAACATACAAAACTATTCATTCATAATAACTAATAGCTACTAGGTAGAGGACAAAAAATTGCATAATAGTGAACTGGATAACCAAATTATCGTAATTTATTTGCAGGTAGAACAAATAGGAGGAGAGGGGTAGGGAATACCAGGTCATTCCAAACAAATGTATAAGAAATAACTCCTAGGAATGCATATGGGAAATAAACCCCGCCTAGGATAAAGTCTCCAATAATAGAGCTAGGGTCCAAAAATAGGACTCTACCTAACCCATAGTCCAACACACGGAGAGGACCGATGGACACGGGGTACTAATGTAACCCACACTAAATAGCAACAATACCCAAATGCCATGGGTGAACAATGAGGTTAATAAAAGCTGCACCAAAAGTCCCTAAATCTAATAACCACAGCTAAACAGAGTGCTCCCTACATGTGAAGTGAAGTGAAAAAAGAAAAGCCTTACGTGCATTTTGGCTTCTAACTTAGGGGCATAATGCCCATACCTATCTGGTGTGTGAAATAAATACGGAGTTTATAATTAACCACCTGCTCGGTATCCAATAAGGGGATACTACCTCCCCTTCCGTCGGCCAATACGCTTACATAGGGGGCGTGGATAGGCTTATGTCCTACTCATAATGGGAATGTTCAATCGACCTGCCTACCCGATACTGTAGAGAGTCTGAGACTGTCTGAACCCCTGTATGTTACTCCACCCCTCCATCTGTTTTCAGCGTGTGACAGTGTGGCTGTTGGAGAAAGACCATCGTTTAGCCTACTACCAGATAATCGGGTTAATCAAAACCAGCAGATTGTTATGTGTATATTATAATGTAGCTGGGGCAGGATATGATTGGCCCACTGACTGAATGTAAAAAATGGCAGATTGTGTGTACATCCCGATGTGACTGGTACAGTTATAACTGGCCCATCATTCAGTACATATGTAAGCAAAAGTCTGTGGATGCCAGGCCTGTGCTGGCATACCAGGGGGCCATATGCTATATAGTGACATATACATACGACCACAGACGAGAAAAAATTTATCTGCTCCAGTCCATCAGTGCAGTGGCATATCTGGTTCAATAGCAGCATATACCTGAACCTCACATCAAATTAGTGGACTAAATATATCCCCACAAGGGTGGGCACAGGCTTAGGTTGGCTATTTCTCCTGCAACTAATTGCCCACACACCCAATAGGTATGGGTATTGTGACGACAGCATAGTTAAACGCTGATAACGCACGTCAAGCTTCTTGTCTTTTTTCACTTCACTTCACATGTAGGGAGCACTTGGTTTAGCCGTGGCTATTAGACTTTTGGTGCAGGTAGGCACTAGCCTTGTGCGGTGCCGCGCTAATGCAGGGAAATGTGGAGGTGCTGATCCTTATTAACCTCATTTTTCACCCTTAGCATTTGGGTATTGTTATCCATGTTCACCGTTACACACAATTTTTTTGTGTGTCATTTTCAGTCCTCTACCTAGTAGCTATTAGTTATTATGAATAAATAATTGTATATTTTTTGGCTACTAGTCTTTTCCAATTAGCCACCTTATATTTAGGGGCTAATGGAATTCTTCTTTGATTGTTAGTATTTACACTGGGTTATCCCTTATTGACCCAGACTAGGTGACCCTTTTTTCCTTATCCGTTTGGAATAGTAGACAGGATGGGGGTACCCGTTCCTACTCGCTGGTTACGAGTAAGTGCGGGCTAGATACCTTTGCCACTCCTATCTATTGTCTCTCCTTTCCCTTCTTATTCTTTACATTTGTATTGGGATTCTTTTTTGTAATTAACTAATGCAAACGTCATTGAGCTGTCACAATAAAACAAAGACACAGCATACTACGCTTACATCACATCATATTTGTTTGCTCTAGTTTCCTTACTTGTTCACTGGGTTTTGATTTTTTTTGCGTGAATCTGACATTTTTGACCGATAGCTGGAATTCACCCTCTAGTGCTTGGCCTGGCCTTGAGCCTGCTTGAATTGGATTTAGCTTTATCCATGTACCTCTCCTTAGTATTACATTACAAGTGGTGAGCAACGGGGCTTTTGCTCAATGCCCCTATCCTTACAATTTCAATGAAAAATCCTTCATGAGCACAAGGAAGTGCACACTGTTGAAACACGAATAAGAGTGATGAAAACGATCTATTTCGTATGAAGCATTAATGGCAGATGCTGTATCTGTAGATATTTTATTGTCGTTATCGTGCAGTTATATTATTTCTGATAAAATATCTCCACTCACCATAATAAGATTCACGTATGTATTATCATAGAAATGAACAAGTGATTACCTTTTTGTTGATAGCTACTCCATCTTCACAGTCGAGTACTGCACAGTCAACACCAAGACTGGGGATTTTTCGTATTTTTCTTTCATCATTGCCAGGTATGTATAGTACAGCCCTGCGAGGAACATGTTTCTGAGCATTTACAGCATGTGAACTGAAACCCCCATTCCTTAGAAATCTTGGGAAGAGATTTGCCACCAAGGAGATCTTTCTGCAAAACAAGTACAGTGCATTATTGTCTTCTGAGCATAGTGAATTTGGAAATATTATTCAGTGTATATGTACAAACTGAATTTCGATCTATGCCAGCATCCTAGTTTCAGATAAAGAATTATTTTTTTTTTACTTTTTTATCCAAACGTAGAATCATACATTTTCTACTCTGGAACATTGCAATGTTAGCACCATAGATATAACACTTTACCCTTCCTACCAATATGTTGTTTTGGTTAAAAAGAACCTCCATGTTTCTGTTCCTTCTGTCCACTTTCACTAATCCGCACTGTTCCTTTCATTAACAGCTTTGTCTGCTTTTTTTTCTGGTCACTGTACCTTTTTTTTCAGCCTCTGTCCTCCTTTTCCATGACACTATCCCCATTCCTTCTACTCTTTATATTTTGTATGCGTTTTATTAGGCCCCCTCCTGTTTCTACACTCTTTCAGGGACATCTTTCCTGGTACCTAGTATTAGTCACACATGGTTCTTTTATAGACAAGCTTTCAAGTGTTCGATGGGGTTGAGGTCAGGGATCTCTGCGGGCCAGTCAAGTTCTTCCACACTTCATCCAACCATGTCTTATGGACCTTGCTTTGTGCACTGGGGCACAGTCATACTGGAATAGAAAACGTCCTTCTCTAAACTGTTCCTACAAAGTTGGGAGCATAGGATTGTCCAGAAGCACTAAGATTTTCCTTCACTGGAAGTAGGGGGCCTAGCCCAACACTTGAAAAACAGCCCCATTATCATTATCAGTCCTCTACGAATGTTTAGTTGGCACAATGCAGACAGGTAGGTAACGTTCTCCTGGTATCCACCAAACTCCTCAGAATGCCAAGCAGTGAAGCATGATTTGTGACTACACAAAACACATTTCCACTGCTCCAGAGTCCAGTGGTGGAGTGCTTTACTCCACTCAATACAATACTTAGCATTGTACTTGGTGATACGAGGCTTGCATGCATTTGCTCTGCAATGAAAACCCATTCCACAAAGCTTCTGCCACACAGTTTTTGTGCTGACATTAATTCCAGTGATAGTTTGGAACGCTTCAGCTTTGGAATCAGCAGAGGGTTGTTGACTTTTGTGAACCATGCACCTCAGCACAAGGTGACCCCGCTCTGTGACTTTACGTGGTTTTCCGCTTCATGGTTGACCTGCTGCTGTTCCTAAATGCTTCCACGTTCAAATAATACCACTTACAGTTGACCATGGAATATCTAATGAAATTTCATGAACTGACTTACTGCAAAGGTGGCATCCTATCGCAGTACGACGCTTGAATTCACTAAGCACTTCAGAACGACCCATTTTTATTACAAATGTTTGTAAATGCAGATTGTGTGGCTAGGTGCTTCATCTTATACACCTGTGGCAATGGGTCTGATTGAAACACCTGAAATTAATAATTAAGAGTTGTGTCCCAATATGTTTGTCCACTTGTTCCCATAAGGAGGTTCTAGCAGGATGTGCAATACACACCCTGTGGCCAAAATTGCTGTCTTGAGCACTCCTAAAAAGCATCAGTTCCTAAGACAGGCAGTGAAATGCTGGAAATCCTGTTTGTTAGCTAAACTTGTTGGTACCTTCTCACATCCCTGCATAGCCCATATCAATATCACCAGCAGTACTATGTATAAAGCATATCTAAAAAACAAATTAAATTTGTCTGTACAGAAAACATATGGAAGTACAGAATATTGAAAATGATCAATCCCAGTATTAACAACAACTTGTGAGAACTGGCACAATAACAAGGGATTTGCTTTATCTTGGTCCTAAATGGGTTAAAGCATGTTTAGAAGGTCTCAGGTGCCCCCAGTGGCCATTTAACATACTGCATATGTGAAAATGAGAAGAAAGCCAGATACTCTTTAAAAAAAAAAAAAAGTAAATAAAATAAAAATAGGGAAATGGTGGGAGGGGTCATTTTACTCTCAGAATTTTAACCTCTGATGTTTTTCATGCATGTTAAATAGGTGACCTTTTTCATTTCAAGTTCCCTCCTTATGCTTTACGTGGGACCTTTAGCAAAGCAGCTTAAGAACCTTGACTAAGATATACCTCTGAGGTTACAGATGAATTAAATGGCAAGATAATTTTTCCAGTTTCTGCAGAGCTGCAGTTTCTGATTTTAAGTGTTATTGATCAATTCCATTTCCTGGTAAGATACCATTGATGCCACTCCCTGGTGTTCTGTAATGCAGAAGCTGCCATCTGTCAGTACCATAAACCCCAGCAACATTTATCGAATGAAACAGGTTATTACCATTTAAACAGCATTTGTTAGTTCACAACTACAGACAACTCCATAAACACAGTTACTAAAACTTTGCACTTCTTTTAAAAATAATCAAGGCAGTTGATTAGTTGATATTTTCAGAGAAAGCATTTTATTATGCACTTCATCAATGAAACTAGACATGTCTTACTAGACATCCCCTTATTCATATATTTTCTTTCATCTATGATAAGCTTCTTATCATGGAAATTATGGCAAATACATAGCAGTTAATGCTATTCAGTCCCTGCTATGACTGCAGTTTATACACAAAACAACAAATTTCAGTGCACTGAAGTCCAAATTGCAAAATTTAGGCAAAAGTCTGATTTATAAAAAAACAAAAAGCAAACAAACGCTCAAACTCCATTATAGTCAAAGCACACGCACACACACACACACACATATTATTAGCATTTAAATAGCGCCAACATATTCCACAGCACTTTACAATATTATGAAGTGGTAAATTTACAGTAAATGGGACAATTACAGGAATGTTACAAGAACAATAAGCGGATGAGGATCCTGCTTGAAAAATCTTACAATCTAGAGACATATACACTGGGACATCGGTTAACATAATTTTCGGTTTACAAATGAAAATCCATTGAAAATAATGCCTCGGTTTACAATTTTTTTTCGCAATACAAAGCAAGTTTCCCCAGGATGCATTGCACCTGGGAGGTTTATAGCACCGCCCCCTGCATGCTGGAACCTGTGGAGGTGTCGAGTGTGGAGGTGTTGGAGCAGCTTTTGCATCGAGTTTTGGAGCCATTCTGGAAATAGTTTGCAGTTGTTTTGGGGCTTTTTGGTGCATTTCTCAAGCTGTGGAAAGGTAGGGAGCTGAGCTTCGTCGTTTGCATGCCTTTTATCGTGTGTTCTGCATTGTGGGTTGGTTTCCATACCAGCTCATTTTTACTTTTTTCTGACCTCCAGAACAGATTAATTGGTTTTCAATGCATTCCTATGGGAAACCGTGTTTCGGTTTACAAATTTTTCGCAATAAGAAACGTCCAGGAGAACGCATTAAATTCATAAACCGAGGTCCCACTGTATATGTATATGTGTCTCTAGATGATTTTTAAGCTCTTTAAAGCAGGGTCCTCATCCACCTATTGATCTTGTATATATTGAATTAGTCATATTAGTGCAGTGGACAAGATACCAAAATACCAGAATATTGCAGTATGCAATTATACCTTTTTTATTGGACTAGCATAATACTTAAAATACAAGCTTTCAATAGTTTTCTTTTGTTCCTCAGGTCTAGCAATACTGAAACAACACCCGAGGAAGAGAGCAAAACGCTTGAAAGCTTGTCTTTTAAGTTTAATGTTAGTCCAATAAAAAAGGTGCATACTGCAATACTCTGGTATTTTGGCATCTCGTCTACTGGTCTAATATGGCTAATCCAATATGCATATATATATTCCACTTAATACATGGATTCATTGGAGCATGTGTCTGCTGTATACAACAGCTTTGAAACACAACTCAGGAAGAGGTGCAAAGCCAGGGAACCACTCAAGGACAACTGTTTCGTTGTTACTGCAACTCATCAGCATGAGGTTGGTTACTGACTTGCTATGGAGTAAACATGTGCAATTCGTTTCGGTCCGAATTTAAATTCGAACATTCGGATGCTTCCAAATGTCTGAATTGCCGAAAGTGCCGAATTTCGGAAGTGCCAAACTGAAGCGAATTGCCGAAGTCCCAAATTGCTGAAGTCCTTAGGATTTCTGAGAAGTGGCAAAACAGGAGAGGAAGGGAAAATTAAGGGAATGATGACAGGATCCTAACCATAACCCTACCCCTAAGCCTACTCCTAACCCTAGCCCTAAACCTAGGTTTAGGGGTAGAGGAAAGCTGGAGTTAGGGGTAGGGTTAGGGGTTAAGGATAGGGTTAGGGGTAGGGTTAGTGAACTGCCGAAGTCCCAAATTGCCGAAGTCCCACATTTCGGAAGTGCCGAATTGCCGAAGTCCCTAATTTCGGAAGTCCGAACCAAATTTTTTTGCCCATGCACATCCCTACTATGGAGTCTTGGCAGTACTTGTAATATATATTTTATTTTATTATTTATATAGCGCCAACAAATTCTGTAGCGCTGTACAATGGGTGGACTAGCAGACACGTGATTGTAACCAGACAAATGGACGCACAGGAACAAAGGGGTTGAGGACACTGCTCAATGAGCTTACATGTTAGAGGAAGTGGGGTATAGTGACACAAAAGCTATAAGTAGTGGTAATAAAATAGGTTGCTAGAAAAGTATTCAGTGAGAACTTAGGTTATTTTTGACAGTTGCAGGAGAGGAGTCAAGGAGGGAGGGGTTGTGGGGGGAGTCATGAAAACCCACTAACAGTGTGTGTTTCAAAGATCTTTTGAAGGAGTGTAGACTGGGTGAAAGTCTAACAGAGAAGGCAAGAGAGTTCCACAGAAAAGGTGCAACCCTGGAGAAGTCTTGGAGGCGAGCATCAGATGTGGGAGTACGGACAGAGTATAGAGGTAGGTCTTCTGCAGAGCACAGGGTCCTCAATGGGACATACTTGTGTATTAGGGAGGATAGGTAGATTGGAGCAGCATTATGTAGGGACTTGTAAGCAAGCACCAGAATCTTAAATTTAGCCCTATATCTAACTGGAAGCCAATGCAGGAGCTGGCAGAGGGGGGAAGCATGGGAGGTGCGGGCGGACAGGAAAATGATTCATTATAGATTGCAGAGGTGCAATCTGGGAATATGTAAGACCACTGAGAAGAGGATTTCAGTAATGAAAGCGACAAAGAACAACGGCATGGACCAGCAACTTAGTCGTGTCTGGTGCTAAACAGGGATGGATGCGATCTATGTGTTTGAGATGGAAGCGGCAGGATTGGCGATTGAATGGACATGACGGGTGAAGGAGAGGTCGGAGTCAAAGAGAACACCTAGGCAGTGAGCCTGCAAGGTAGAGGTGATGGTGGCGCCGTTGACTTGGAGGGAGACAGACACCAGAGTAGCAACACTTGAGGGAGGAAAGACCGGAAGTTCTGTTTTGGACAGGTTGAGTTTAAAGAAGTGAGCAGCCATCCAGTTGGAAATCGCAGAGAGGCAGTCAGAGACACGAGTCAAGATGGGCAGAGAGAGATTAGGAGAGGACAGGTAGATATGCGTGTCATCTGCATATAAATGATAATAGAAGCCAAAGGAGCTGATGAGTTTACCAAGGGTGGCAGTATAGATGGAGAACAGTAGGGGACCAAGGACAGAACCTTGGGGAACGCCAACAGAGAGGGGTTGGGGAGAAGAGGCAGAGCCAGAGAAAGAAACGCTGAAAAAGCGCTGGGAGAGGTATGAGGAGCACCAGGAGAGATCAGTATGTCATAAACTGAGATTATGGAGAATGAGAAGAATCTGTTGATGATCAACAGTGTCAAAGGCAGCAGAAAGATCAAGAAAAATTAGGATAGAGTAATGGCCGTGAGATTAAGCAGCGATTAAATCATTGGATACTTTGGTCACAGCTGTTTCAACAGATCAAGGTTGGGCATTTTCAGTATTGGCATTATGGATGCATGCTTGAAGGGTGAAGGAAATGTGCCGGGGGAAAGGGAGAGATTGAAAAATTTAGTGAGAGGAAGAGCAAGAGAGGGAAACAGGGTGCGGATGAGATATGAGGGAATAGGTGGGACCGGAGCAGAGCAGAAACCTCTTCCATTGTAGTAAGTGCGAATGAGCATATAACAGTGGTGTGAGTGGGGTTGGGTGATGTATTGGAAGATGTATTGGAAGGGGAGGGAGAAAGGTTAGAGATTTCAGGTCTGGAAATATTTGGACACAGACACAAGTTTGTTATTTGGGCTGTTTACCAAAGCCGCAATATGCGGTCAAAAGAGCTCTCAATGCAAGTGAACAGGCCTTCCTTAGGTTGCAAAAAACAATCCATCAGAAAGATAGTAAGAACATTAGGACTGGCTAAATCAACTAAATAAGAACGCACCGGTGAGCTCTGCAACACATAAAGGCCTGGATGCCCACGGAAAACAGTGGTGGATGATCACAAGATCCTTTTCATGGTAAAGAAAAACACCTTAACAACATCCAGCCCAGTGAAGAACACTCCCCAGGAGGTAGGCATATCATTATCCAAGTTTACAAGAGAAGACTTTACAAGAGCAAATACAGAGGGTTCACCAGAAGGTGCAAATCATTCATACAGCTCAAAACTAGAAAGGCTAGATTAGACTTTTCCAAAAAGCATCTAAAAAGAAAGCCAGCCCAGTTCTGGAACAGCATTCTTTGGATAGGTGAAACTAAGAACAAGCTGAACCAGAATTACGGGAAGAAAAAAGTATGGAGAAGGCTTTGAATGGCTCATGATTTGAAGCATACCATATAATCTGTAAAACACGGTGTAGGCAGTGTGACTGCATGGGCATGCATGGCTTCAAATGGCACTGGGTCACTAGTGTTTATCGATAATGTGACAGAAACAGAAGCAGCCAAAAGAATTCTGTAGTGTATAGGGATGCATTGTCTGCTCAGTTTCAGTAAAATTCAGAATGATTGGACCGCGCCTCACTTTAAAAATGGACAATGACCCAAAACATACTGAGAAAACAACCAATTCGTTTTTTAAGGCAAAGAAGTGGAATATTCTGCAATATCCAAATCAATCACCTGATCTCAACCCGATCGAGCATGCATTTCACTTGCTGAAGACAAAACTTAAGGCAGAAAGAACAACGAACAAACAAGTGAAGACAGCTGCAGTAAAGTCCTGGCAAAGCATAACAAAAGAGGAAATACAGCATTTGGTGATGTGATCCAGACTTCAAGCAGTCACTGCCTGCAAAGGATTTGCGACAAAGTATTACAAATTATTACAAACTATTTATGATTGAGTGTTCTTGCATAGCAAGACCACTTACTGTTATCTCACACGTATATTATTCTTATTATAGCCAAATTTACCACCCTAACTCCTCCCACAGTTTTTACACTACATAGATAGTAATATACCGAAACGTGTGGATTGTTCCCGATCGGATTGCTATTACTTTGTGGAACGTTTTGCCGAATGGTTCATGAAATATCATCGTTTTTGTGGCGAAATTGGTCCCATAGGAATGAATGGCAAAATGTTCAAACCTAGAGGGGGAGCTGAAAAAAGCTGAAAAATCAGGACATGATTTCTAAACTGCCACCACTCCCTCATTTTCAAGCCCACCTACACAAATCTTATATCAAAACGTTCAGCTATCCCTGCTGCCACTAAACATGTCGACGTGTTTGCAACTCACGACGTCCATTGACATTCATTGAAACTCCACTCTAGCCACCTCAAATTTGAAGGGCAATATCTAAACTGCGACTGTGCCTTCATTTTTAATATTTTAGAGACGTACTATTCATCAAAATGTAGGTATGGATGGGGGCGTGGCTAACCGCCGAGAGGAATGGACGTGTAACCCGTTCACTCCGGCAACACGGGTCGCAATCCGACTCCATCGAACGCAACACGGCGGCACAACTGCTTAAAAAACGAAGATGGCACAGCAGAGAGGCAAGAAGTCTGCACACAAAGCGGAAAAAATCAATTTCTTTGGACACAAGTCGCACCAGGAACCGGAGGAGGCTCGGGCCTGGTCGCAAGATGGCGGCTCCGCTACTGACAGCCCTGAGAACACAGCAGCATTGCAAGAAAGTGATCCTGACATACTCACCAAGAGCTATTTACAACAAGCTCTGGACACCCTGTCAAGCAAGCTAATTACATCGTGGCAACATACAGCGGATTCGCTGAGGAAGGACATGCAAGAATTAGGCAAGCGCACCTCCCACATGGAGAACAAGATGGCAGAATTTGCTACAGCACACAATGACATAGCTTCTCATGTGGAACAACTGGAACAAAAATTACTGGCGGCGGAAAATAAAATAACTGACCTAGAGGACCGCGCACGCAGGAATAACCTGCGCATTAGAGGGATCCCAGAGGATGTTGTGCCGGAGAACCTGCAGGCATATGTCAGAGGCGTGTTTAACGCTTATGCTCCAGACATACCAACCGACATGTTACTCGTGGACCGAATACACCGTCTGCCTAGACCACGGTTCCTGCCAGAAACTGCACCGCGGGATGTACTACTGCGAATGCATTATTATCATATCAAAGAGCTTATACTCAAGTCAAGCAGAAATAAAGCGACACCACTAGAAGGTTACCCAAATCTGCTGATTTTTGCAGATCTATCGGCGTCTACTCTTCGCAGAAGGAAAGAGTTCGCTCAGGTCGCCAACTCCGTGAGGGCTCATGGCCTCAGATTCCGATGGGGCTTCCCTACCAAAATGTTGGTGACGAAAGATAACACCACCCAGGTTATCACATCACCTGAAGATGGACTCCATAAACTACAATCCTGGGGATTTATGCACCAAAGACCGGAGCCTCACACCCCACCTGCCAGGCGCATCCCACTGGACTGGCACAAAGCATGAACTGCTGGACATACGCAAGTATAAATCTGATTATGCCTAGGCGCTTGCAATGGACTCGAGGGCTGGGGAAATATCCCAAGGTCTATATATGCTAAAAAAAAAAAAAAAAAATGTTCAGGTTAACACGGATTGGTTATAACAAGTTAAATTACCTAGTTCCTTAAGGTTACTTAAGCTGGCAAGCAATACCTCCCCATCATTTGATGGAAGTATGGGGCTGAACCCCCCCCCCTAGCAACCTGTAGCTTACGGGAGAGGCGATGAGTTGCAGAGGACACACACATTCTCTCCGTGTGCCTCATCAAGAGCATAATGTGAGGGCAACACTGTTACGCTGCTTAGTAAAATAATATAAAAAAAACAAAAAAAAAAAAACAATTGGTATAACACAAGCACTGCTTATAATCAATAGATGCTCATTACCGCAACGAGCTCTCCCAGCTACTAGGGAGCAAGATGCTGTCCTACTGGATGTACTTACCAGCTGCTGATTATGACGAATATAAGTGTATATATATGTATTTACTACTACACCTGACAAAAATCTCTCCTAGTCCCATTACCGTTTACCCCCTTTCTCAATAGAATTGTACACACACCAAGAGCCTATACGACTATTAGTACTTACTACATAGGTGGCCTGGTGCGACCGACCGTCTCCAAAGGTTAAGAGACAGCGGAAGACCCATAGCCATGACACGGAAACATGCTAGTTTCCACCCCCACGGTACTTACCACCAGTACCAAGACACATATATGTATATACTTTGTTTTTGTTTCTACCCGGTTTACACCTCCCCAAGTTTTTGACCCCAGTCCCGCAAAGATAAGGAAGTCCAAGCCACTACCCATACCAGCTAAGATCACTATTACCCACACAGGGGCACTCTTGCCTGATATATGCACAACCAACAAACACACCCGACTAGAAGATACAATCAGAAGTAAATTAAAAACTCAGTGTCCAACCCATAAAATAGTACACTATGAAAATATACTCACATAACGTACGGGGACTGAACACCCCTCATAAACGCAGAGTTCTGTTAGAGGAAACTAAGAGGGCTAAAGTAGATATTATGTGCCTCCAGGAAACGCACTTTGTGCGGGGGAGAATACCAGAATTTGGGAAACAAGATTATCCGACGCAGTACCATACGACCTATTCTTCCAAAACAAGGGGAGTGTCCTTTTTGTTTCACAAATCGCTTACCTTTGAACTGCTAAATATTAAAACAGACGCACAAGGTCGGTACTTAATACTCCACTGTCAAATCAACAGAGCCATATATACCTTAGTAGGCATATACAGCCCTAACTCTAACCAGCGCAATTTTTTGCATAAAGTGCTGAGCAAATTACCCCATGAACACAGAGCCGGCATCATAATATGTGGCGACATGAATCATATTCTCCAACCGACTATGGACACGACAGTATCGTCTAACACTCCCAGACATAGATCCTTAATACCACAATGCAAAGCCATCACCAAGCTCTTACTTGACCACAATCTATATGACATATGGCGAACAAATCACCCGAGTGACAAAAGTTACACTTTCCACTCCAAGGTGCATGGAACCCACTCCAGAATAGACGTCATATTGGTGTCACAAGATTTGGTGCCCTCCACAACACAGAGTAGCATAGGGGACATAGTGTGGTCGGACCATGCTCCGGTAACCCTCATAACCCAGGATGCTTACAAGCACAGAGGGAAAACCCCGTGGCGATTAAATGACACCCTCCTATACAACGACACCTTTCAAAAGGAATTGGGGACTGAGATAGATAGATATTTTCAACTTAACAACCAACCTGACATATCACCTACTACATCTTGGCAGGCACATAAGGCAGTGATTAGAGGTCAGCTCATTAGCAGAGCGTCCTTCCTAAACAGGACCTCTCAACAGGCGCGCCTCACACTACTGACCAAACTGCGTGACCTAAAAGCAGCCCAGCTGCTACACCCCACCCCCGACCTCGACATTGAAATAGAACAAACTACAAATCAATTAAATGATCTCCTACTTCAAAAAACAGCGCGCACTTTACAAACACTCAAACTGAAGCATTACACCCAGGGAAACAGAGCGGGGAAAAAATTAGCATCTTTACTGAGGCATCACCAAGCCCACGCCAAAATACCATATTTACTCACTAGCACAGGAGAGAAAATATACAACCCCATAGACATTAATGAAGAAACAGCAGCCTACTACCAAAACCTGTACAACCTAACAAAAGATCCCCAAACACATCAGCCAACACAAGTGGAAATTGATAACTTCCTATCGCAGATAAAATTGCCAAAATTAACACAACAACAGCAGGACTCCCTGATAGAACCGATCACACTGACAGAGTTACAGCAAACGATTCGCTCACTCCCTTCGGGGAAATCACCAGGGCCCGATGGCTTCACGAACACTTACTACAAAGTCTTTTCGAACATCCTGAGCCCCTACCTAGTACACACACTGAACCATATTGTACACACAGGGAAGATGCCAGTGGAAATGCTATTAGCACACATAGCCACGCTACCAAAGCCAGGGAAACCACCCACGCAACCTAAAAATTTAAGACCTATTTCACTGTTAAACACAGAAACTATTAGCCAAAATATACGCCAATCGTGTAGCGGCCATAATCCCCTTTATTACACACCCGGATCAAGTGGGATTTGTAAGGGGGCAACAGGGGACTGACGGGACTAGGAAGCTCCACAGCCTCCTCTATAATGGGACGCCTCTCGGAGAGCCCAGGGTCTTTATGTCCCTGGACGCCGAGAAGGCGTTCGACAGACTTCACTGGAACTTCCTGAGAACTGTCCTACAAAAATTTGCATTCCCACAACAATTTCTATCCCTACTATTAGCACTATACTCCAAGCCATCAGCACAGGTTGCGAACGGCGGGTTCGTATCCAAGCCGTTCCTTATCACAAATGGAACACGGCAAGGATGCCCGCTCTCCCCGGCCTTATACATTCTTGCGTTAGAGCCATTAGCCCAAGCAATACGGGATAACAACCAAATCAGAGGTGTGGAAATTAAAAATAAAACATACAAAATAACGATGTTTGCAGATGACGTAATGCTCTCCCTGTCTGACCCACTCACCTCTATCTCAGAACTCCAGAATCTGCTGCAACAGTACAGCAATTGCTCATATTACAAATTAAACAGTTCTAAAACGCAAGCAATGAGTCTGCATGCACCTGCATTGCTGTATACAGTCTTGCAACAGAAATACCATTATGAATGGAGACAAGACCACCTAACTTTCTTGGGTATAAAATTCACGAGACTAGAAAGGAACTTACATCGGGAAAATTACGGCAAACTCCTCACATCCATAAAACAGCAGCTAGCGAATTGGAAAGGGAAATACATATCATGGATAGGTAGAATAGCAGCAGTCAAAATGAAAATTCTCCCGAGACTGCAATACATGTTCCGTACATTACAAATTAGGCTCTCAAAAACATTCCTTCACGACGCACAAAAATTGATTAACCCCTTTGTCTGGTCCCATAAGAAACCCAGAATAGCGGCAAAAATCATGTACCTCACATATAAAGGAGGGGGAATGGGATTACCACACATAGCCACGTACTACAGATCAGCTATACTCGCACCGTTGGTCAACGAATTACACCAACATGACAAACCATCCCCTTGGGTAACGGTAGAGGCTGACCTAACTGGGGGGCAAAAAATAACGCACCTAGCCTGGATACCGCCACAACTTAGAAAAAAATATAAAGATATGTCACCACTCACAGCTACAACATTACGAGAATGGGACAGATTTAATAAGGAACAAGGATTTGATGGGGGGCTATCACCAGCGTTCCTCCTAGATTCATTTTATGGTCTGATACCTTCATTGAACATAACGTCCTGGAGCAATAGAGGTCTAATATACTTGCATCAGTTGTTTGATCAGGGAGAGATCATCCCCTTCAACCGACTGCAAAATAAATACCAATTACCCAATGCAGCAGCATTTGCGCACAGACAGATAAGCTCATGGCTGCAGACAAATAGAAAAGTACTGCCTGCAGCAAACAGGTGGAACACTTTCAATGCATTAGAAAGTCTCTGCACACAGACGAAGAGGCCACTCAAGCTAATCTCTATACTGAACAATCGCCATTATAGTGTACCAGACCCGCATACACTACAGTTTGTTAAAGCATGGGAAGTTGAACTAGGAAAACAGTTAACAAAAGAGCAGTGGTCATATATACTGTGTGAGAATAAAAAACTTACACTTAGCACAACCCATCTGGAACTAGCCAGGAAATTATTATATCGCTGGTACTTAGTACCAACCCGACTGAAACATATGATACCTAAGAATACAGGACTGTGCTGGAGATGCAATAAAGCTCAAGGTTCCATGCTACACATTTGGTGGGAATGCCCAACCCTAACACCATTGTGGACGGAAACACAGACCCTAATTAAAAACATTACAGGTGTAGCTCTCGCACACACCCCCGAACATTACCTCCTACAGTATATACCACCAGGCCATACAAAATCATCCCGATACTTAATATATCACATTATCTCGGCGGTTCTGTTGCATATTAGCAAACACTGGCAAAAACAGACGATCCCCAACATACAGAGCTGCATAACCCACATTGAAACCATAAAGAAGTATGAGATAATGGCCAGGTCCAACAATCCCCCCCAAAAATTTTGGAAGGAGGCGTGGGAAAAATGGGACACACGCCAACAGACGCAGTGACAAGTTAAACACTCTAAATACCTTTGTGTGGTAGCTCACAAGACAACGCTTTAAGGAAAGAGCACTAGGCAAACCTTCCTAAACCTTCTTTAACATCACTCTTTGACCATATGAAAGCCTGCACACACTACCCTCACCTACTTAAGCTGGTTGCGTACACTGGTGCAATTTATTAAGGCCAACGAACAGGCCTAAAAGCTGGACCAAGCTAAGGGACCAATACCTGCCCCCCTCCCCTCCTCTACCCTTCTCTTTTTCCCCGCATTATACCCAGGTTATGCCCCAAGTTTATATTCCCCTGTTCATTGGAATAGTAGCTAGGTGTCAGGGAAGATGCGGGTTATTTTCACAACTGAGCAATTACCGACACTGGCACAGCGAAGAGAAAACTCCTACCATCACGACTGATGGTCAAGAAGGAGAACTACATAAATATGGGCACGACAGCAATGCCAGGATACTCTGTTTAATACTCTGTTTAATACTCTGTTTAATACTCTGTTTAATGACAATTTGTTTAACGATGTACCTATATTACCACTATCATATGTATGCTTCAAACTGGCTCTCATCAAGACACAGATATGATAGCTCATTGTCAATACATGTTGCTCAAAAGTTGTACTCTCTATGTTGTACTCATGAATGTAACTTGCATACCCTGTATACCTGTAATACGACTGTGAAATCTTATAAAATGAAAAAAAAAAAAATAAAAAAATGTAGGTATGGGTCTTGTGATTCACAATATAAAGCTCTTCACTGTAGGATTTATAGGTTTTAAAATATGATCGTTTGAAGAGCAACTGCCAGTGAAGTGAGCAATTTGGAGCAGTTTGTTTTTAACCGTTCTTCTCTGCCCTTGCTGTAGAGTGAGTGAACCACACTCCAACCTTTCCACAGTTACTCCAGCCACACAACAGTTACTTTAGCCAATCCACCCAGTTACTCCACCCACGCTAGTTGTAGACTACTGGTGGAGGCAAGAACACTTCACACAATTTCCCCAGAAATTGTAGCTTTTCTAGTTGTGTTATTTTGTCTAATTACACTTGAGCCTCTGAAATAAGGGGACTGTGTATGAAAATGGTTGCAATTCCTAAACGTTTCATACAATATTATTGTTTGACCCCTTTAATTAAAGATGAAAGTCTGCACTTCAATTGCATCTCGGCTGTTTCATTTCAAATCCATTATGGTGGCGTACAGAGCCAGAATTATGAAAGTTGTGTCCGTGTCCACAAATGGACCTAAATGTGTATGCACACATACACTTGCAAGAAAAAGTATGTGAACCCTTTGGAATGATATGGATTTCTGCACAAATTGGTCATAAAATGTGATCTGATTATCATCTAAGTCACAACAATAGACAATCACAGTCTGCTTAAACTAATAACACACAAAGAATGAAATGTTGCCATGTTTTTATTGAACACACCATGTAAACATTCACAGTGCAGGTGGAAAAAGTATGTGAACCCCTAGACTAATGACATCTCCAAGAGCTAATTGGAGTGAGATGTCAGCCAACTGGAGTCCAATCAATGAGATGAGATTGGAGGTGTTGGTTACAGCTGCCCTGCCCTATAAAAAACACACACCAGTTCTGGGTTTGCTTTTCACAAGAAGCATTGCCTGATATGAATGATGCCTCGCACAAAAGAGCTCTCAGAAGACCTACGATTAAGAAGTGTTGACTTGCATAAAGCTGGAAAGGGTTACAAAAGTATCTCCAAAAGCCTTGCTGTTCATCAGTCCACGGTAAGACAAATTGTCTATAAATGGAGAAAGTTCAGCACTGCTGCTACTCTCCCTAGGAGTAGCTGTCCTGTAAAGATGACTGCAATAGCACAGCACAGACTGCTCAATGAGCTGAAGAAGAATCCTAGAGTGTCAGCTAAAGACTTACAAAAGTCACTGGCAAATACTAACATCCCTGTTAGCGAATCTACAATACGTAAAACAATAAACAAGAATGGATTTCATGGGAAGATACCACAGAGGTATCAGCCACTGCTGTCCAAACAAAACATTGCTGCTCGTTTACAGTTTGCACAGGAGCACCTGGATGTTCCACAGCAGTACTGGCAAAATATTCTGTGGACAGATGAAACCAAAGTTGAGTTGTTTGGAAGAAACGCACAACACTATGTGTGGCGAAAAAAGGCACAGCACACCAACATCAAAATCTCATCCAAACTGTGAAGTATGGTGGTGGGGGCATGATAGTTTGGGGCTGCTTTGCAGCGTCAGGGCCTGGACGGATTGCTATCATCGAAGGAAAAATGAATTCCCAAGTTTATCAAGACATTTTGCAGGAGAACTTAATGGCCATCTGTCTACCAGCTGAAGCTCAACAGAAGATGGGTGTTGCAACAGGACAATGACCCAAAGCATTGAAGTAAATCAACAACAGAATGGCTTAAACAGAAGAAAATACTCCTTCTGAAGTGGCCCAGTCAGAGTCCTGACCTCAACCCGATTGAGATGCTGTGGCATGACCTCAAGAAAGCGATTCACACCAGACATCCCAAGAATATTGCTGAACTGAAACAGTTCTGTAAAGAGGAATGGTCAAGAATTACTCCTGACCGTTGTGCACGTCTGATCTGCAACTACAGGAAACGTTTGGTTGAAGTTATTGCTGCCAAAGGAGGTTCAACCAGTTATTAAATCCAAGGGTTCACATACTTTTTCCACCTGCACTGTGAATGTTTACATGGTGTGTTCAATAAAAACATGGCAACATTTCATTCTTTGTGTGTTATTAGTTTAAGCAGACTGTGATTGTCTATTGTTGTGACTTAGATGATGATCGGATAACATTTTATGACCAATTTGTGCAGAAATCCATATCATTCCAAAGGGTTCACATACTTTTTCTTGCAACTGTGTATATATATATATATATATATATATATACACACACACACATACACACACACACACATACTCATATTTATACACTATATACAAACACATACAGTTTTTTTTAATTGGTCAATCCTCTTTACTTAGAATCTTATAAAAAGCTGAGACAGGAAGAGAATGAGTTAAGGGAGACAACAGGAGGCTGGAATTTGCAAGTTTCTGATAAATAAGACTCAGAATAATGTGGACTAATAGCCAGCTTTCCAATCTTGCAAGAACATGCTTCACTGTAAAGCCATTAAGCCATCCAATAGTGTACTTACACTAACCCACAGAAACATGATAAATTTGGAATCCTGCAGAGTACACGGTAAGAAACATATTACTTGTCAGCATTTGCACATGATATCTTGCTAAGCTGAGGCTCAATCCAAATGCTACAAAATAAATCAATGTCCTGATGTCTGAAAAGATACTGTTTATGGGACTCTGTGGCACTCTCAAGCAATGTTAAACATGCAGGGCAAAACTATAATGAACTTTAAAAAATGTAGAGAATGCATCTACTAAAAATTATACATCAGCAATAAGCAAATCTGTTTAAGGATATACTTCTGTATCTCTTTACCTTGCAGATTAATAATATGACAGCTCCAAACAATTACGTTTTAAGTTTTCACTTAAAAGTTGCGAACGACACCTATTAAAACTCTCCTAATTTACATAAAGGCTACAATAATTAGTTGCCATAGGCAAGCGAAAATGAATGATATTGATAGTCTGAAAGCCCATGTTCCCAACGGGGGGAGGGGGAACGTCTTTTTGTTGCCATCATTAGAGTCACACAAGTCATGTTAGTGTCACGGCTGCTAGTGTGGTCCAACACGCAGAAACTATGTAAACATATACATAAAAAAGGAAAGGAAATAAAAGGACAGAGCATAAACCGGACCTTAGAATGGCCGGACTAATACGCTAGAGATAGAGAATGGTCAAAGGGAAAGCCGAGGTCAAGGAAGCCAGAAATACTCAGATACCGTTTAAACAAGCCAAGTCAGGGGAACCAGAATTCGGAATAACCAGGGAAAAGCCAAGATCAGGATACCAGGAAGTAATATTCACAAAGATAAACGCACTCTAGGGAACCAGGAACAGGAAACCACGACAGGACAAGGTACTAGCGTGAATTAGGGATTTAAATATCCCTCTCTAGGCTCTGATTGGTCAGAGGGTGACCTCTGACCCCAGAACGTGCGCGTGCGTTGACGTCGTGACGTCAAGCGCACCTTCGTATAATTTTGGGGGGGTGGAGCCATGGATCGATGCAACCTCGTGGTCGGCGCCATCTTGGATTTCCCCGAGCGGCGTGGAGGAGCGGTTCCCGGCTCGCCGCTGAGCAGGTAAGCTCAGTGAGTTGGTGCGGTCGTGCCGATCTGGCACGGACGCACATGGCGGCGAGCCGGGGGCCGTGACAGTTAGTCAGAACAGGAGTACTTAAAATATTTTAACATTGTCATAATAGATTTAAAATGATCAAGGAACATAAATATTTACAAGTAAGAATACTAAGTGATTATCTTCATAAGCCTACTAAACCTTTGGCGGCAATAATAAACTGAGAACACTAAAGCTCATCTGCCTCGGCCTATGATTGCCATCCAAACATAAGCAACAGTTATTGCACCTTTATCAATTTTAATCAGAGGAGGCTTGTCCATATTGGTACTAGGACAGCAACCCACCAGATAATTGTATTCATAATAATAATATTTTTTTTATTGTCATTGGTAAAAACTTACATTGTTTCCGTATGAGAAGGCTTCACTTGCAAATTTCCATTATAAATGTTATACATAAACCATACAGCACTGCAGTGCTATATTTTCTGCTCAATCTTTTTCCTATAATATAAACTAATCACTAGTAAGGAATGATGGCTGTGTGAATATGTTGTTGAGGGCAGCTGGGCATGTGTAGAATTTAGATTTTGAAAACTATCCAATCAGAGAGCATCTAAAACATGCCCAGTATGCCCCTAAAGGTGATTTATGAAATTCTCCTTTTAATCTCCAGCAGGGCATCAGAATTGGATGCCCAGTGCATGATAGTTTAAAAGTATTAAAATCTCATTAAAAAAACAAAAACATAAATAGCTAAATAGCATGGACATAGTGTACTGAGCTCATAATGCAAAGTTTGTGGGTTCAATTCCCACATATGGAGGTTTTTTTTTTTTCTGCTTGTTCTGTACGCTTCAGATTCAGGTGTTGTGATTTCAGCACCTGCAATGTGATTTTTTTTTCCTGCTCATTATGTTTCCATTATGTTTCCACAAGTCCAATGTACTTATCACATTTTTTATTTTCTTAAAGGGATACTATAGTCACCAGAACAACTACAGCTTAATGAAGTTGTTCTGGTGAATATAGTCAGTCCTTGTAGGCTTTTAAATGTGAACCTTACCTTTTCAGAGAAAAGACAGTGTTCACATTGCTCCTAGGGACACTTCTAGTGGCCTTTCCTCAGACGTCCACTATAGCCACTATAAGTGCTTCTGCACTGCATGGAGGCGCTGAATGCTCCACAGAGAGATGAATTGATTCAATGAGGAGATTCGGATTAGAAATCATGGTGATTGGCTGAGATAACCTAATCTGATGATGTCAGCCAAAGAGGCGGAATGGAGGTAGGGCCAGGAATACGCATTTGTGTTTCTGACCCTATAGTGTTCCTTTAATATATTTGGTGAATGCACTTATTGAAACTTGAACAAACTACATTAAAGCAACACTGCAGAGTTAACAATATAAACATGTATTTCTAATGCAATTATATCATAGTACCTATTTAGATTTCTGGGAACCCTAGTGAAATTAAAAAAAAAGTTTTACAGCGCTGGCTGAGACTCAAGTTTTCACAGCCACGCTCTCTGCCACTGATTATGCATTAATCAATGTTAAATAATAGATCTGTTGCATTTGAACCGAGGTTGGCAGCACAAAAACCAGTAGGTTAATGTACCATCCAATAGGAATATGGTGTTCCTAGAAATGTCTCCCTCTTGTTAGATGTGTGTGTGCCTAATGGAAATTTATTCCACAAACCCCAGCAGATTTATCTATGTCAATAATTGTAATAATTTCATATTTTTGCATAATTTATTTAATCAGAGCAGAAATAGTGTAACATAAGCATGTCAAATGCAAAGGCTAACACGGCCAAATACACAAGGTTTACGTTTATGTGGGCCGCAAAAAAACCCAAAACTTCAGTTTTCATAGAAACGTAGGTTTATTTAGAAAAGTACAGTATAACAAAAGTCGCCTAACTGACACTGGATGTCCTCACGCTCCAAGGGCTTCAAAGTAAATAAAAGAGCAAATTTTTTTAAGGAAACGTGCATTTGCATATAACCAATGTTTAAGTCCAACTACCTTGACGTATTACGAACAGTTTGGTAATTGGACTGAAATGGTGAATGTATGTTGTTGCACAGCTGCAAAAAACTAATTACATTATCTTGATTTTGAAGTCCTATGAATTGAATGCACAGCCCCCACTCTAATTTAATACACTGCCCTCCCTCCCCAAATTTAATACATTGCCCCTCCCACCACTCTAATGCACTGTCCAAAAACACTTGTATGCATATATAAACGTGTGCACACACACATTCAGACACACACATACACTCACATACGCACACACATACACAGTGGTGTATTTTAATTTTGTGCTGCCCTAGGCACGACTATACCCCTAATCTAAAATTACCACCCCTTCCTGTCAAGGGCGCACCACTTCCTGATTAAGAACCCACCCCTTCCTCTTTGGACTCCACCTTTTCCTGCTACTTTTTAAGAAATACTATAGTGCCAAGAAAACAAAGCCACTAGAGGTGGAGCTACCCCTCAAGGTAATTATTGCAGGTTTAAGGGGACTGGGACACTGCACCCAGACCACTTCAATGAGCTGAAGTTGTCTGGGTTCCTATAATGTCCCTTTAAGCACACTCTCTGACAGACACCCACACTTGCAGATACACACTGACAGTAACACACACACTCAATGAAAACACACAGACGTCACTGATTTGACACACATACGTTCACGGACACACACGCATTCATTGACAGAGAGACACACACAAACACACTGACAGACACGTGTAACAGGGAGAGAGCTGCCTGCCGGGGGTGTCCATCAGGTGCTCCCCCTCCATGACAGAGGGAACACAGGGCATTTGGGAGCGGCAATTTTTTGCCGCCCCCTGAGTGCCTGCAGGGGGAACAGCGTTCCTGATGTGAAAAAAGTGCAGGAACGCCGTTCCCATGCATTCCTGCAGGACTCAAGCCCTGGTCCCTCCCTCCCCTAATTTAATACACTGCCTACCCCTCCCCAGTTTAACACACTACACAGGAAGCCCCTCTTCCCCTACCCCCAAGCCCCTCTTCCCCTACCTTAAGATGAGCCTCCCGTCCTCCTGTTCCAGCCCTGCTCTTCTCTGCCCAAGCAGGCCAGATGCTCCTCTGGACTGTGACTAGGAGAGAAGGGAGAGAGGCTGGCCTGCTCTGCAGACAGACAGCCACTCTGCGAACTGTAACACCACCGCGATTGGCAGTGGTAGGGCAGACAAAAGTTTTTGTGAAGCATACAACCTAAGCATGTCATTAAAGGTTTTTGCACAGCACATGGAATTTCCATGACATTTTCACTGATACAAGCATGCTTCAATAGTTGCATATATTGATGACGTCTCCTTTACGGCCATATCACCAGTGACACAATTAATGTATTAGTGATGTGTATTGCATTACCACAACCATGCCAGTCATACCATATTACATGTGTCAATGTTGGTATGCATAATAAAGTTGCTATACATCAACAATTTACCACGATTGGTATATATTCAATGCAGTAGAATTTACTTTAACTATACTGATACTTGATGGAAGTAAAACAGTTTGAAACGTGATATACATAATCCGCATGCCAATTCGAGACAGTAGAATTTAGCTGCAACTCTACAAATTCTATTTGTTAATATACTCTTGTGCACTTATGTTGCCAGTAAAATGTTCCACCAGATATTAGACTGTAGAGCCACACATGAATCTAATTCAACTCTTTAGTGGAATCATCCACAATCCCCCCCTCACCCCCCCAAATTTTTTTTTAAATAAATCTAGAAGTTATTTCAAACATGTTTTGAGGAGTGCAGAGGTTTTCTATAATGGTGTCTAAAGCCATCTCAAATACTTTATGTGTCTTTATGGCTGTAGTGGAATGAATGCACTCTTTAAAATTAGTTTTTTTTATTAAGTGTCAACTTTGAAATTGGATATCCAACATAGCAATTAATGAAAACTAATAAATCAATTCAGGAAGAAGCATGTTCAATATATCCCTCTAGCAAAGCTTCAATTAAAGCGGCACTGTCACCGTATGGGGACTTTGCAGAATTTGCCAGTAGTGACTGGGTAAGGGGAGATTTACTTACCTGAACCTGTCCCTCACTGGTGACACCATCTTTGCCCGATGGGTCCTCTTCAGCTCGCCAGGATCGAACGTCCACCCCCAGATTGCACATTTACACACACACTGCATACACTAACACAACACACACACACTGCATGCACTAACACAACACACACACACTGCATACACTAACACAACACACACACACTGCATACACTACCCTGACACACACTGCATACACTAACACAACACACACACTGCAAACACTAACACAACACACACACTGCATACACTAACACAACACACACACACTGCATACACTAACACAACACACACTGCATACACTAACATAACACACTGCATACACTACCCTGAGACACACATTGCATACACTAACACAACACACATTCTGCATTCACTACACTAACACACACTCTGCATTCACTACACTGACACACACTCTGCATTCACTACACTAACACACACTCTGCATTCACTACACTGACACACACTCTGCATTCACTACACATTAACACACACTCTGCATTAACTGTACACACAGCATCCACTACACAAACATCCTGTATTCACAGTACACACACTACATCCACCACAAATTGAAACACACTGCATTCACTATACACAGACACTGCGTCTAATACACACACTACATCCACTACAGACACTGCATCCACTAAACACATTTCATCTAGTACACACAAACACTACATCCACTACACAAACACACACTACATCACTGTACACACACTACATCCACTACTCAAACACACTCTGCGTTCACTATACACACTGCATCTGCTACACAAACACACACTCTGCATTCACTGCACAAACAGTATCTAAAACACACAAACACTACATCCATTACACACATGCTAATTCACTTCCACTATACACACCACATTCAGTCCTGCATCATTGTCAGCGGACTATGTAGGGCGTGGGCGGGCCCGGGCGGAGGGAAGGGGAGGGGTGCCCAGACCTTGTGCTTTGTCAGGGGCCCCAAAATTTCTGGTACCTATTCACCCTAACCAATCCCTTACATTACATTATGGACCAAAGTGGATTGCAGAATCAATTCCATCCTGTAAGATACAAGCATTTATCTTTTCTTTACTATTTTGGTAGCAATAACTAAACAGTTAATACCAGCTATCTCTTGAAAAAATATTTGAATACCTGTGTTAGTTGCACTTACCATGCAGCTGTTCATTACAATTAAAAGATTCTTCATGTATGGCAGTAGGGTATGCACTTATTGCAATTACAATACACGCTACAAACTGAGCCACTTTTTTAAAATCCAATGTTTAAAAAAGAAGAGTCATGAAACAGAGTAAGACCCAGATCAAAAGATTATTATATGGAGTATATGTTTGAGATGTGAATGGAAGGAAGTAATATCTTCTGAACCTGCATTAACCTTTTCAAGAGAATGGAGACCCCTATTTATGAATTAAATACAGCCAAACTATACTATTATTATTATAATTATTATTATTATTAATAAAGCACCCACAAATTCCACAGCCTTCCTACTATCATGTATAATAAGATTTGGGTACAATATAATTGGAAAGAAATACATACAGACAAATACAGTATATTTGTTTGCACAAAAGCATGTAGCACTATGTATCCATTTTAAATTCTCAGGCTAATTTTATTCTTCAGAAAAGATTTTTGCACATTTTTGATAAATTCCTTTACAGTCCTGCATTCGCCAGAGGGATTTTTCAGGTATTTAGTTCCCCTTTCTATAATCCTGAACTTTTTCAATTCAAATTAATTTATATTTTATCTACTGAACAGTGAATTGCACTGAATTGATTCCTAACTGCAACATCTCTCCCCTTCCCTCCCGCATTAATTTATTATTTTCTTTACATCCATGACAACAACTTGTTTAAAAAAAATAATAATAATAAATAAACCTTTGTTTTTTTGACGCAGTGAATGCTGACCTGCTGTAAGGTTTCAATGATCATACCACAACACATTACAAATGTATTTAATAGTACATTTTATTCTAACAAATCACATCATATATAGTTAATTATTTTTCATTATAGATTTTAGGATTTCTTTTATTTTATAGCAATCTGTATATATTCTGTTATTCTGTCAGATTAAGTAAGTATTCACATATGACAAAGCACCTAGACATCTACAGCAATATACAATTCACACTTTACTGAATAAACACATCAGAGATCATCTTCTTAAACCTTTTATTTTGCTCTCAGCATCACTAATTATACCTACCTCACTTGAATTATAAAGAAACAATAGCATCTGTAAACAACATTCAAAAGTATTCAAAAAATAACGTGAAATGATGATTTTGCCTTTTGTTAGATTAGTCAACCTACATCAACCTACAATTGTTCCCTCCCCCCTCCCCCATATTTACAGTAACATTTTCAGACATATATTAAATATATGTATCCAAAAAAATATCCACTTGAAAAATGTATAAAAAGGTAAGCAGTATTAATTATAAGATTAAACTGACACAAAAAGTAGAGATAGAGAATGAAAATTGTCTTACACCAATAATTAGCTTTGGGTATAATTTGTTTTGCTTCCACATACTCAATCTCTTTAATGCGCGCTAAGAGGCTATGTCTGGTCTGAAGTATGGGATTTGTCAATTAAAGAGACACTAAAGTCACCCAGACCACTTCATCTCAATGAAATGGTCTGGGTGCAGTGGTTCTGTTATTATACCCTGCCGTGTAAACATTTTTTAAATTTTTTGGAAACTACAATGTTTTCATTGCAGAGTTAAACCCACCTTTAGTGGCTGTCTTCCTGAGAGCCAATAGAGGTGCTTCCACTGCACTGACTGAGTAAAATTTGATAGCATGACCCGGAAACTCGTAGGAAAGCACTGAACGCAATGCTTTCCTGTGGGGAGGTCAGAATGTGTGTGCGGAGCTTGCAAAGAATGCTCATTAGGTCCCCAATGCTCCACCATGAGGCAGCCTCATTGATGACATCAAGGATGAGCACCTGATGTCACCAGGTGAGCAGTGTTGAGAGAGAGTCTCAGTGCTGCTAAAAGATAAGTAAAACGTTTGTTAATTTTCATAGCGAATGAGGTGACCTGTATATAGTCAGGGACAGGGTCACTATAAAGTTGGGAACACAGGTTTGCATTCATAATGCTATGCGTAGTGTTTATTTAGCGATATAAATTTTATGTAGCACAATGCTTAACTGCAATGCGTAACTCTGAGCATCTTTTTCTCTCTTTGTGCACTTTTAACAAGCGTTTCAAATGTTGACCAAAGTAAGCAACAGATATAAAAAATATATTTTTTTGGTATGGTTTTACTATGGTTTCAATTTATTTTATTCAACAAACAATTGTGCTGTAATGCAATATCCTTGAATCATTGAGACTCCAGCAGAAGAGCTTATATATAATCATTCCAGAAATGGAAGAAGATGTCCCTGTGTTTTATCAAGTGTCTCACAATATGAATGAATTATGGTTTTAATTGCGTTTTATTGTGAAATAAAAATATATCAATTTTAAAAAAAACTTTAACAACGCAAAAGTAAATAAATAACTTGTGTATTGTTTAGAAGACAGCACAAAGGAGAAAAACAAAGAGAAGCACAGCTAGGGCCAGCATCCAAAATTATAAAACAACAGGATTTGCACAATAATCCCATCTAATTAAGAAAAGAAGATCTAGGTTGTTTGTTATAAACACCAGCAGGCCTTGTGCAAACACTGACAGCTCACAACAGAGCCGAACCACGCATTGGTATATGAATTGCTACCTTCCCGGTGTGCTGTACTAATACAGCGGCAGAGCGCACATATTATCACACATGCTAATAATCCCAGTTATGGCCTTAATTTTAATCTTTTGTTCTGATGGCTTGTTTCTCAAACAATTAGCACTAATGAATGGTCAGAATAGCTTGGATCATATATGTCTAATTGCAGTCAAGAGCAGTTCTATTTTGAATGTACATTTCAATTTCCCTCTGTGGGTAATGTTTGTTAATTGTATTTCTTTATATAGCAAGTGAAAAAAAGGCTGCTTGTTCAAAAAGCGAGACTGAGTGTTCTCTTCTCTTTCCTTTGTTCAGAAAAGAAACTAAAGTCACTTCAAGAGGCACTTAATCCCATCATCCGCGGTTACAATTGCCTTACAGCATCAATCAAAAAGAATCTGAAGTAAGATGATGCAGCTATATTGTGTAATTAAAAGCAATTCAGGTAGTTATTGCTTGGGGCACTTTGCAGGCCCAAGTACTTAAAATGGCACTGCAGGGATTCTAAATACTGTAGTGTTTTAAATTTGGTCAGCAACAATATCTAGCATAGGAAAGGGATGAATATGCAAAAGAACTCCGCTCCCAGTGTGCATTGTAAAATGGAAGAAAAGAGGTTGATCAGCTGACTAGCTCATGACAAAAACCTACAACACCCTTATTGATGAGAAAGACAGAGAGAGAGCGCAGGGGAGCGCATGAAATAAAGCTAAATGTTGATATGGAATTTTATTTATTTATTTTTCTATTTTTGTTTAAGGAGTAATTTAGTGCGGGAAATAAAGATACTACACAGTTTGTGAATAGTGCTGAATAATAACAGAAGATATCATGTTTAATCACTGGACATTTGGATCCATACAACAGAAAAAACAAGTTTGGGGAACAGGTTTGTTTATGGTTGGATATCCCAGATTCTCTCTTTGCAATTGCATGCAGACTATAAATGTTAGATGTAGAGTAAAAGCCTGATTGATTTCTGGAAACTCTAAGCAAATCTTTCAAAATAAAACACCTGCACCTTTAAATTGTTGCTCATTGAGCCTTTCAGTGTTACAAATGTTTAGAGAGGCCAGCTGATTTATGAAAGGTATCCATTTAACTTTGTTTGCAGGCTCACTTTAATTTATTATAGGAAGCCAGGAAGTCATAATAATAATAATAATAATAATAATAATAATAACAACAACAAAGTATTTAACCAGAAAAGGTACATTCAGATTACTTTGTTTTCTAAGTACATCCTGTGGATGTTACCTTAGCCCAACATCCAGGAGTTGTTACTATTACCCAATTTAATGGTACTAATTTTATCTACCTCTGAAGGATGAAAGACTGTGTCAACCCTGCCGGGATTTAAAACTGCGACCCAAGAGTTGAACAGATTCTACGGAGGATGCATTAGCCCACTGAGCTGTCATACTGGTAGTCTTCAATATTCAGACTCACTCAGTGGTTCCCAAACATTTTAGGTTCAATATTTCAATATTTTTCCAAGGCACCCCAAGTCAAAATGTGTAAGTTGTATATACAGCGCTGTGGCAATTACTGGCGCTATAGTGTAATGTACAGTGTTGGTGTTTATAGGGGTGCTTGTATATAATTTTAGTGTTTTAATATAGGGGTGTGTTTGTATGTCATATTTGCATTTGATTGCAGGGTTTTTTTTAATGTAATGTTCACTTTTAAACGCGGATGAACATTTATGTGAAGTATTTGTGTTTGAGTAAAGGTGTGTGTTTGTATATTTTTTTGGGGGGGTTGAATGCAGGGGTGTGTTTGTATGTTATATTTGTGTTAGATTGCAGGAGTGTGCTTGTATGTTGTGTTGGTGTTTGACTGCTTGGATGTATGCACATACATACATACAAACGTACACAGATATTCATGCACATTAACACACAGATACATATAAATACACTGACACATACACACAAATTCATATAGATACCGACACACACAAATTCATATGGACATGGACACATACATAGATACACACTGACACATACACACACATGCACCCCGACACACACAAACATTGATACATACACACACCATGACACAGATGCACACACTGACATAAAAACATGCAGGGAGAGCCTGGGGCAGAGGAGAAGCAGGGGAGCCTAGGGCAGCGAAAAATGGGAATGGGGCAGAGAAAAACATATACATCTGAAAAAACATCAACTATATTAATTACAAACATTTTGCTAATATAAGGGGTACAATTTAATGAAATAGGCTGCCAAAGGGTACACAAGTGAAAAAAGGTCAGGGACCATTGGCATACAGTCAAATATTTTCAGAGCAACGCTGTCACCAGTCACACAAGTGACTGTTACACTACTGACAACAAAATCACCTGTTCTATTGGACATATCTACAAAATTGAAGACTCTGTGTCATATTGGTAACGTAGTGAAATTATGAGACAACATATGGGTCAGGAGTCAGCCATAACAACTGCATTGCATAATAACAAAAATAAAAAAAGTTGACTAAACACTTCCCCTCCCCCCCTCCCCAACACATTTACTGCCATTGACCACAGGGTCACCCTGTGGAGATAACAAATATTCTACTTCAGCATTAAGTATATTGGATTTTGACTCTTGATAACGTACCAACCACAAACTTCTCTCCATTGACCGTATAAAAAAATTGTGAGATAACTGGCAGAACTATTCATTTCTTTTGTATCAGTATGCATATTTTACTGTCAACCTAAAACTTGCACAGCTATCGAACATTTAGTGATGAGTAACACGTGAAAATTATAACAATACAGACAGTAAACTGGCTGTAATACAAAATATATTAGAAGTAAAAAAAAAAAAAAAACTTGATGTTAGGCAAACTGAAACACCCTAAAGCATCAATGTAAAATAGCATGTGACAGGGAAATTTTACCTACATGTTAGTGTTGCTAGGTTTCCAGCCTTAATTTTATTTGTTAAAAGAAAAATCCATTGTGCTTATAAAAAACATTTTTTTCAAAAATGTACGATTTGCTTGGAAAACATTTATTAAGCCTATTTCTTGACTTCTTTGTTTGTATGTGTGTGTAAAATTAAATATTCAAGTGAAATTAAAAAAAATAATAGATTGCAATAAAAAATTAAAAAAAAAATTTAAAAAAAAACACATCTGACAGATGGACCACTACATGCACATATATAATTCCACCGGAAATCATGGAAGAGCTTCAACACAAATCAAAGCAATATGATTTCTGTAAAAATAATAGCAACATATGGATCAACAATAAAAAACATTTGCAGTCAGATAATATGGAGATATATCCAAAGGAAAATTAATTGAGAGCTGGCTCTTTGCCATTGTACTTATGTGAGCTTTAGAAAACAGACTGATCTTTGATTTTTAGTATTAAATCCATATTTTATAGTAAAACAAAGATTTATAAATGTTTAATGCTTGTTTCCTGGCTCTATTTCTCCCTCTGTTGGTATCCCAACTTTTATGCATTCAATATTAAATGTTGTTAATATTTAAATAAGGAGTGGATGCCAAACAATAACTAAACCTGAGCACAATTAAATATATAGTAAATTGTCAAGGCAGGTGAGCCCAATATATTTAGGAAGCCATATTCACCATGTTTTGTTACGATCTATATCACAAATTGACAGTGAATGTATAAAGAGGGCTGCCCTGGATATGTTGCAGTGAAATGATGCATGTAGTAAACCAGGTGATAAATCAATAAGGAATTCTGCATCACATAATTTCATGATGAAATTTAATTACGTGGATCCAAACTGCCCAGTCCAATCTACTGATGGATTTTTGAGTTATTGCCTCCTCAATAGACATGACAAAGTATGTGAGAGTTTGTGTACACAGAGTTTCTACAGGAAACCCATGAAAACTAACAATAATCATATTAAGTAATTCTGACACATAACTGTGTTCAATGAATTTTATTCAGTCACCATGTAAGCAAAGCTGGACTGGAGATACAAAGCAGCTCTGGGAAAAAAAAAATGTATGCCAGCCCCATAAGTCACACTTTTTTGGTATTAGATGACCCAGAACGCCAGTATGGAATGAAAAAGAAAAAATGTGTGTGTGTGTGTGTATATATATATATATATATATATATATATATATATATATATATATATATATACACACACACACATACTGTGCCATGCTGGCACTCTGGGTCATCCAATAATCCAATAGCAAAAAAGTGCCAGTATGGCACGGTATGTGTGTGTGTGTGTGTGTGTGTATGAAAGGAGCAATATTTTGAATTGGAAAAACAAACATACCAATAATATATATATAATAGCGCATTTTTTGTGTATATATATATATATATATATATATATATATATATATATATATATATATATATATATATAGTCTTGACTATCTTTTTATTGTCCTGATGAATTGTCCTGTAGCAAACTGAAACGTCAACCTTATTCTGATGGATTAAAAGCATAATAAAGCTTTTTTTTTTGGTAGTGGATGACCCAGAGCGCCAGTATGTATTGTGTGTGTGTATAACAAAGTACACATACATACACATTAATTTTAGGTCCATACATCATTGAAACCATTCTTCACGTATCCTATAAATGGGGATTGTACCACTGTACGCCTTTCATGCTAGAGCTGGTTTAAAAGCTCTAAAAAAACGTAAGAAATAATATACTTTTAGTATTTTTATATTTTCTGGACATACTGCACCACTATCCTCTCCTTCTCTACACATATGGACCGCATCTGATATCCCAACAAGAACATTTTCCTTCAACAAGTTTGTGATTGCTCCTCCGGAAAGTATTTACTATTGTCTTTTATTGGACTTTCTATCTTGGACATATATTCATTAATTTATATTTTATTTGTTATAATTCTATTTATCTTATTTTATATTTCTTTGTATTTTAGGTCTTTTATTCTATCCCATTTTTAAGTGTATCTATCTATTGTAGACCTTTTTAAGGCATCTTATGTTGGTTATAATATTCTCACCACTGTCTTTTTAGAGTGGCGCTAATCCTCTACACTTTTTTATATTTTGTACTTGCCTCACTACTATAGGGATAGAGGGATTCCCTACCTTTTGGAGGAAAGCTGCCTTAATTTCACTTTTCCCAGTTTGTTCTATCAGCGCTGACCCTTTACTACTGTTTCACTGCTACATACAAGCTCACTGCCACACAAACATACAAGTTCAATCACTAGAATGCACACACACACATACACTGTCATGAACTGAAGCTTCACTGACACTGAAGGCTGTGGCAGCACTGGTAGGTGAAGTTGACATTTCTGGCCTCTTCCTGCTTGAGTGTGAGGGGCGAAGCTTGTGTCTGTGGGAGCTTGCATGCAGGGATGGATCTTGTGTGTGGGAGGTGGAGCATGGGCACCCAATCTCAGGGAATTGTGAAGGGTGACTCATAGTTCTCCCTCTGACAACCAGCAGGCTGAATGCGGCCGCACTAGCCCCCATCAACTCCTGCCTATTTCCTTTGGACTGAAACAGGCTGTCACAGTCCAAGGGAAAATCATTTACAGGCATTTGCGTAACAATTAGGACGGTCTGCTCGGCCCACCGGGAAATTTCCCAGTATCCCAGAGGGCCAGTCTGACCTTGCATGTATGTGACTACTTCTTGTCCTTACCTACCTCCATTTCCCTAAAGGGTGTAATTTCTATACATCTGTATACCCACAGAATCTTTACTGAACCAGGAAGTTTACACTCCCTTCATGGATGAAATACCTGCATCTTTTACTATTTCCCAGTTTACCATCTTACTAGTTTATCATCTAGAATTTGTAATAAAACTAGTTATTTAGCAAAAAATAAAAATTTCTCCACAAAAGAAAGTAAAAAAAAGAAAACAACAAAGTTTGGCTAAACAAAGTTTACTCAAAGATAAAAAAATGTTTCAACTACATAGACTGATCAGCCACACCATTAAAACCACTGTCAGGTGAAGTGAACAACATTTATTATTTTGTCACAATGGCACCTATCAAGGGGTGGGATATATTAGGCAGCAAGTGAACAGTCAGTTCTTAAATTTTCATATTTTGGGAGCAGGAAAAATTATCAAGCAAAAAAATGACTTTACCAGGACCAAATAGTGATGGGCAGGTGACTGGGTCAGAGCATCTAAAAAATGGCAAGTCTTGTGGGGTACCTGGTATGCAGTGATTAGTACCAACCAAAAGTGGTGCAAGGAAGGACAACCAGTGAACCGGCATCAGGGTCATGGGTACCCATAGCTCATCAATGCATGTGGTGATTGTAAGCAAGCTCATTTGGTCATACTGAAGATCTCCTGTAGCTCACATTGCTGACAGACTTGATGTTGGCCATGATAGAAAGGTGTCAGAACACACAGTGCTGTGCTGTGTAACCTGACAGTTATGCATAGCTGCATAACTGTCAGGTTGCCCATAATGACCTCTGTCGACTGCCAAAAGCATTTTCAATAGGAATGTAAGCGTCAGAACTGAACATGGAGCCATGGAAGAAGTTTGCCTGATGAATCATGTTCTTCTAGATCAAGTGGCTGGCCAGCAGTGTGTGCGTCGTTTACGTGAGGAAGAGATGGCAGCCGATTGCATTATAGGAAGGAGGCAGTCCAGCAAAGGCAGGGTTTTGCTCTGATCAGTGTTCTGCTGGGAAACCTTGGTTCGGCATGCATATCGAAGTTACTTTGACACATACCACCTACCTAGAGATTGTTGCAGACCTTTTCATGGCAATAGTGTTCCTTGATGGCAACGTCCTCTACCAGGAGGATAATACACCCTGACACACTGCAAATATTGTTCAGAATGGTTTGAGGAACATAACAAAAGTGTTGCCTTGGCCTCCAAATTATGATCAGGCTGATCACTGTAGTTAACTATTCTACCTATTCTATGATTTTTGTTGATTTGTGAATTAATTGGCTGCCCAAGGACACATGTATTCCTAATGGAAACAGTTGCATAAATGGACAAATTAAGCACTTCAAAAGAAGAATAAGATGTGCACATGTGCCACAGTTTTGTAAAGTATATGTTTAATTTTCAATATATCAATATATTTTACGTTGATGTTATATTATCAGAAAGCGGGACTCAAAATTCCTACACACCACATGCCTTTGGTGAAAGAAAGTTTAGCCGTGACCAGTTAGCATGTCATGGCTTGCAGTGGAAAGTAACTATTGAGGCTTCAAGTAGCATATAGTATAATGCTTTATTGGCATTCAGTGAACAGAAAACATAAATATTTATACACAAATAAGATAAAAACCATTATACATGAGAGATAAAAACACATATTAAAACAGTTAAAATGTAAAGTTGTCATTCGTTAAATCATTTTTTTCCCTCTTTTTTCAGGCCAAGGCATTTCTAGTAGTTGTGCTATGATTTCTTTATGAGTACTTTAAAACCGATAGCAACATAAAATAAATATCTTTTTGGCTCTCAGCATTAACACAGGCTTGTCCAAATCAACACATTAATACGCTAAAAATACACATTTAAACCACATAATTTTCTGTTTTACTGTTTGTAATTTTTAAAAAGACAAATGAAAAAGGCTAACAAATTGTTCTAATAAGAACCGTTTGAATATTGATGTACTAAAGAACTTCTGGTAGAAATGTATAATCATTCTCAGTGGGTATCAAACGTATTCTAAAACTGGCATCAATATATTTAAGCTAGGACAAGAAGTACAGAAAATCATACATTGTGTTAGAAATGGTACCAACTATTTTCTAGCCAAACATTTAATATATTTCATAAATGGTATGGCATAAAATGTGGCCTGTTGACTCTGGAGGAAACTTAGAAAGAACATTTAATGCAATTCATGTAGATTTGTACCATTTAAAATTGAAAAAAAGAAAAGAAAAAAAAAAAGGCCTCTAGGGAGAGAGGCAGCACAAAGTGCAAAATAATTAAAATGACTACTGCTTGATGTCATCCAAGAGAGCTACCAGAGGGACTTGGAAAAGATGCTGATGCAATTGCCGTGCATGTGCACTAGCCTCCCAATGCTTCCTTATAAGGGAGGCATTTTATTGGCATAGATCACCAGTATTGATCTGAGCCAGTGAAGGCAGGGCAACCACAGCACACTGGGGAAATAAAGGTTAGAAACACTTTTTTTTTAAACTTAGTTTTCGGGTATAATGCAAATAGGTAGCGTAATACAAATACGCAGTACACAGTAAGAAATTCAAGTCTATCTTGATAAGGTAACAAAGATTACCTTCTAAAAGCCAAGATCTTGATTATTATTTTCCATAGAATAATGGAAACACCATAAAAATTGAATGCAGCTCTTATTGAATCCACAGATATCAATATTTAAATTCACGGGACTCCAGGTTTTCCATGTCACAAGCTGGTACCTAAGACTTAAAGGGCTACTGCAAGAGCCATGACCTCTTCACAGATTTTAAGTGGTCATAGTGAAACACTGCACATGCAGAGTATAGTTCCTCTGCTGCCAGAGGTGTAAATCCAGCTCTGGTTGCATCATTAACAAACTCAGAACAAGAGTTCTGGGTAGCTAACATGAATCCTGTGCAAATTTGGAGTCTGATGCCAAAATGCACACCATCCTAGTCCCAGAGAGCCAAGGGCAGCAGGCCCCCCTCCCCTGGGTGGAGAGTGATATCAGTCAGGCTGCAGGGAAAATTTGGCTTTGATGCTAGATTTATGGGGGGAGTGAGGTGTACAAGCTGAGCAAGTTTTACTCTAACCAAAAGCCGTGTTTTATGAAAATACATTTTTTTTGTTGGAGTATCCCTTTAAAGCCTATTCTACCAGTTCCAAGGAAAAACTACTGGACATCTTACCTACGCAGGGCAGCCTCTGTCAACTCTCTTCTCCCAAATTATTATTATGTTATTTATATAGCACCATCAAATTCTGCAGCGCTTTACAATGGGTAGACGAACAGACATGTAGTTGTAACCAGACAAGTTGGACACACAGGAACAGAGGGGTTGAGGGCCCTGTTCAATGAGCTTATATGCTAGAGGGAGTGGGTTAAAATAACACAAAAAAGTAAGGATAGTATTAGACTAGTGACAATTGCAGAAGAGGAATCAGTTGGGAGCTAGTAACAGTTTAATTGATATGCTTTTATGAAGAAGTGGGTTTTTAATGATTTTTTGAAGGACTGGAGACTGGGTGAGCATCTAATGGAGGAGGGAAGCGAGTTCCACAGGAACGGTGCAGCCCTCAAGAAATCTTGAAGGCGCGTATCAGAGGTGGGAGTACGGACAGAAGATAGACGTAAGTCTTCAGCAGATCGTGAGGGCCTAGACGGGACATACTTGTGTATAAGGGAGGATAGATAGGTGGAAGCAGCATCATGTAGAGATTTGAAAGCAATTTTAAATTGAGCTCTATACAGGGAGTGCAGAATTATTAGGCAAGTTGTATTTTTGAGGATTAATTTTATTATTGAACAACAACCATGTTCTCAATGAACCCAAAAAACTAATTAATATCAAAGCTGAATATTTTTGGAAGTAGTTTTTAGTTTGTTTTTAGTTTTAGCTATGTTAGGGGGATATCTGTGTGTGCAGGTGACTATTACTGTGCATAATTATTAGGCAACTTAACAAAAAACAAATATATACCCATTTCAATTATTTATTATTACCAGTGAAACCAATATAACATCTCAACATTCACAAATATACATTTCTGACATTCAAAAACAAAACAAAAACAAATCAGTGACCAATATAGCCACCTTTCTTTGCAAGGACACTCAAAAGCCTGCCATCCATGGATTCTGTCAGTGTTTTGATCTGTTCACCATCAACATTGCGTGCAGCAGCAACCACAGCCTCCCAGACACTGTTCAGAGAGGTGTACTGTTTTCCCTCCTTGTAAATCTCACATTTGATGATGGACCACAGGTTCTCAATGGGGTTCAGATCAGGTGAACAAGGAGGCCATGTCATTAGATTTTCTTCTTTTATACCCTTTCTTGCCAGCCACGCTGTGGAGTACTTGGACGCGTGTGATGGAGCATTGTCCTGCATGAAAATCATGTTTTTCTTGAAGGATGCAGACTTCTTCCTGTACCACTGCTTGAAGAAGGTGTCTTCCAGGAACTGGCAGTAGGACTGGGAGTTGAGCTTGACTCCATCCTCAACCCGAAAAGGCCCCACAAGCTCATCTTTGATGATACCAGCCCAAACCAGTACTCCACCTCCACCTTGCTGGCGTCTGAGTCGGACTGGAGCTCTCTGCCCTTTACCAATCCAGCCACGGGCCCATCCATCTGGCCCATCAAGACTCACTCTCATTTCATCAGTCCATAAAACCTTAGAAAAATCAGTCTTGAGATATTTCTTGGCCCAGTCTTGACGTTTCAGCTTGTGTGTCTTGTTCAGTGGTGGTCGTCTTTCAGCCTTTCTTACCTTGGCCATGTCTCTGAGTATTGCACACCTTGTGCTTTTGGGCACTCCAGTGATGTTGCAGCTCTGAAATATGGCCAAACTGGTGGCAAGTGGCATCGTGGCAGCTGCACGCTTGACTTTTCTCAGTTCATGGGCAGTTATTTTGCGCCTTGGTTTTTCCACACGCTTCTTGCGACCCTGTTGACTATTTTGAATGAAACACTTGATTGTTCGATGATCACGCTTCAGAAGCTTTGCAATTTTAAGAGTGCTGCATCCCTCTGCAAGATATCTCACTATTTTTGACTTTTCTGAGCCTGTCAAGTCCTTCTTTTGACCCATTTTGCCAAAGGAAAGGAAGTTGCCTAATAATTATGCACACCTGATATAGGGTGTTGATGTCATTAGACCACACCCCTTCTCATTACAGAGATGCACATCACCTAATATGCTTAATTGGTAGTAGGCTTTCGAGCCTATACAGCTTGGAGTAAGACAACATGCATAAAGAGGATGATGTGGTCAAAATACTCATTTGCCTAATAATTCTGCACTCCCTGTATCTTATAGGAAGCCAATGTAGGGACTGACAGAAGGGTGAGGCGTGGGAGGTGCGGGCGGAGAGGACGATGAGCATCGCCACCGCATTCATTATGGACTGTAATGGCGCAAGTTGGGAGCACGTAAGACCACTGAGAAGCGGATTACAGTAGTCAAGGCGAGAAAGGACAGTGGAATGGACCAGCACCTTAGTCGCATCTGGCGTTAAGTAGGGGCGAATGCGCGCAATGTTTTTGAGATGGAAATGATAATGGCAATTGACTGAACATGAAGTTTGAAGGAGAGGTCGGAGTCAAAGAGAACACCTAGGCAGCAAGCCTGCATGGTGGAGCTGATGGTAGCACTGTTGACTTGGAGGGAGACAGACACAGGAGTAACAACACTTGAGGGAGGAAAGACCAGAATTTCAGTGTTGCTCAAGTTTAGTTTAAAGAAGTGGGCAGCCATCCAGTTAGAAATAGCAGAGCGGCAGTCAGAGACACTAGTCAAGAGGGACAGGGAGAGATCAGGAGAGGACAGGTAGATTTGCGTGTCATCTGCATAGAAATGATATGACGTGTTTGAGTTCTGAGCCAACCATAACAGGTCTATTTATGTGAGTTGAAATGCATACGTTTCAGCACTCTGTAAATTTACAAACTTAACAATGCTGTATTAAATTTGTTTGGATTTTCATTTTTTTTTGTGGATTATACCTACATTGAGAAAGGGTCAGTGCTGTACTCACATGTTAATACTTAGTGCCCCACTGTAGGTAAGTGTGTTTTTGTCATCACTTACTACCCATTTTGTTTTACACTTCGTCTGGGGTATGGTGTTTGGGAAGCACTCACACGTAGTGGTAGCAGCTTTTTTTATTATTTTTCTTTTATTGTTACAGCACTTTTATCATTTTATGATTGCCTTTTTTTGTACTTGTGATAAATTTACATTTGTATAGTAAAACTGCACAATAGGATATCAATTATCCTGCTCTTTTTACCGATAAATAAATTATTGGACTGCATTTTATCTTGTGCAATAACATAATTATCTATTTTCCCCATGTAATTATTCACCCATATACAATGGACTATTTTGAGAAAATGTATCGCACGCTCTGTGAACTGTCAAATTCCAAGCACTATTGGGCATGTGCACACTTCATCTGCACAACAGATTTGAGTGGGGGAACACCCCAGTTGCATTATGATGTTGGTATAAAGCTGATAATATTCTAGATTGGGGAATACTGACGCACCCCTCCCCCTACTCCTGGTATGGCACGGTTGCTCCTCGACCTGAAAGTCGGAACAGAAGGCCTACTGCATACATCGAAAGCCATGCCCCAACACTGACTATAGCACTATCAACGATCCTAAGAGGCTAGAGTGACATGACTGGTGGTGGTTAACTGTTCACGGTTTAAAGTGTGCTGTTGAGGAGTCTCTGAAATGCCAAATAAGCATCTCTGGTTGGTCTGCTCACAATTCCTTACATGGACTACCTGACTTACCTTTGAGGACTTCCTTACTTGCTCTGTTGGCAACGGCGGTAACTGCATGCGGAAGCTGCATGGGTTGGCATGTCGCTGCAATGAGCCCCTCTGAGGTTGCTGGCCCAAAGGTGCTGATCTGGGACTGTGCTGTGCCAGGCTGTGATTGTGGAGCCCATGTCTCCAGGTTTTGAGGAGGACCTGGTGAATAATATCCCCGCCTCCGTGAGACCTGAGGGAATAAGCAGTGGGAGCCTCCGGCAAACCAGTAGTTGAAAGGATGCGCACGGCTCACCCAGAGTGGCCAAAGACGTGAGAGGCATGCAGCGGCACCCATAGTGGCTGCACAGTCGGGGTGCAGAGTATGGCTGGTATGCAGACTCAAGTGGGTGGGTCCTGTGGACTTGCAGATCCCAGAGTGCCCGCCTTGCACTGTAACAATGGAAGGAGACTTGGTCTTGTCTAGGAGAGAGCTGTGAACGGTCAAATTCCAAACACTATTGGGCATGTGCACACTTCATCTGTGGAATCAAGACTGCACATGCCCACGTTCAAGATATCTGAGAATTTAGCCAACATCATCACCTTGTGGATGCAGAGATGTCATTTCGCCCAACATGGAAATTTCAAAACCGGGAAGACGAATCACCTGGAAGGAAGGACAACCAATAGAAGCCCAGGATGAATAATTAAATAGATTCAAGAGGGTGAAATAGGGGGAGGGAGTTTATGCCTGTTGTTTGGTTTTATTTATTATTTGCGGAATGTCCCCGAGTAAGTCTAGTAAAACGGCTCATGGTGACATGTTATTGCAAATGCTGTTTTTTAAACCTACATGTAAGTGAATACATGTTTTTTTAAATATTTTATCAACTATTATTATATAAATTTGTTTTTTCTTTTCTATCTGTGCTACACATAGGCCAAAATTTAATGGAGAGATATCTGACCCTCTGGATTTGTCTCATTGAAGGCACGTAGCATACAGTGAGGGAAAAAAATATTCGATGGGGACTCCGGGACTGCTAACTCCTCTTAAATTTAACCCGGAGATAGCCGGGGGCCTTACACCTAAGGATTTCAAGGCATTCTGTGAATTGGACTGGACTTACATTCACCAGTGGTGCACTCCAGACACCTTAAAGTCACTACCAGAGATAATGTTGAACAGGACTCCGACGACCCTAGACAGATTACGCTACTTCCAGGTTAAATCATATTATACCTCCCAATTGGGAAGACACCTCTTCCACAGGACGCTGACGGAGTTTGAAAAACTGTGCAGGGAGCGGGTACTTCTAGCTTAGGGGATCTCGGCCCTGTACATGCTGTGCCAGATCTCAGACAGACAAGAACCCACGAAACACATAGCTTGTTGGGAAAAAAGCACGGGCGTCATGCTCAACAATCCTCAGTGGTCGAAAATTCACATACTGACCCGCCAGAGCTCCATGTGCTCCAAACAGCAGGAACTCAACTATATAGAACACCAGAGAGAATACATTGTATGCTGCCTGAGGCTCCGGACACCTGCTGGAGATGAGAGGACCAGGTGGGCTTGGATCTCCACATCTGGTGGTCCTGCAGCAAAATAAACCCCGTCTGGAATGCCACAACAATCAAAAACATGCTTGACTCAGACATCCCATTCCAACTGCTACAGATGCTTCTCCACACCACAATGCCTATATCGAGGTATAAAAAGTAATTAACCAGGCATCTTCTCAATGCAGCCAAACTATTTCGACCGAGGCACCCACCCTCCGACAGTGGATGGTGGAAGAGATACACAAGATGGAGAGGCTCACAGCATCCCTAAATGGCAGTATGGAATGCTACCTGCACAGCTGGACCCCCTGGATTAAATACATGTCCCAACGTGAGGCATGAGTATGTGGAGGGCGGGACAGTCAGTGGGCAAACGTTCAAAATCAGCAGGGGATTAAATACTTTTCCCCCTCACTGTATTCTCACTTTAGTGGGGTTTTTTTTTTTAAAAGAAACATCTTGATTTTATAAGTGTGCCCCCATGGGCAATTACCCCAGTCTCTACATCTGCTCTACATGCCCATGTATGAATACCCACTGTACGTCTGTACATATTTTTACCGGGAGCAGTGAGGGGGTATGGGAGGGAATATGAGTAAATATGTTTATTCTTCCTCTGGGGTGGAAGGAGGGAGCAGACAACCCTTGAAAATACTAAGCAACAAATATGTTATATTAAGAACATGAATATATATCACCCCCCACCCCTTTTTTTTCCCTCCCAAATGGCAGCTTGGTTTTACCTAGCCATACGTGCTTGAGCCCCCGAAGAGAGTCAGAGAGGTCTTCATGTAGGCTTTCCCTTTAATAGGACTGCAATAAAGTCTCTAATATATATATATATATATATATATATATATATATATATATATTATATATATACACACATACACACACATATATATTTATTTTTTAGTAAAGTAAACAATAGGGCTCCATTATGCCCTTCTCAGCAATGAGTTTACCACCTATAATGCTACTGGCATATGTTGGGTGGTCGTTAAGATAAATTATCTATCAATGACCTGCACACCACCCTAATACTTCACACTGATTACATCAGAGATGACCTTAGCTTGGTTATCAATACAGAATGCTATGTTCATCTATTATATTATATGCGTTTTGATTTACATTGCATACATAGTTACAATATCGCCGCTGCACAGTTTAACCTGCCCATACTCTCCCTCTAGTATAGCCCACAAACACATCAATCTGACGATTCATTGCCTGGTTTACTGATAAATGTGGCATGTTTTTTTATCATTTTATTAAAACAGGGGAAAGAGGGGGTAGGATTTAACTTAAACTTCATTTTTTTACAGGGAGAAGCAGATCATCATTGATCCGTCTCCCAGCACTTCACACTGACCGTGGAAGAGCAGGAAGGCAGATCATAAGTCCCTGCAGCACATGTTCTTGCTCTGACTGGCTGTCAGAGCGATCACAGCTGCAGGGACAGCGTGATCGGGTGCTCCCGGTCTGCCTCAAATACCAAGGAAGATCGGAGGAGCGTTAACCCCGCAATCGCTGCAATCTGGGGTTAACTTTAGTAAATGACAGAAATTTTTTGTCAAAGGTCCTTAAGGCAAGGACAAGCTTGACTGAAAATTTTCATCGAACGTCGTGAAGGGGTTAATGGAGCTTTAAAAGATGAAACAATAAAATCCAATTTAAAACAAATGTAAAACATTTTTGTTTGTCTTTCAAATGAAATTCATATTATTATATTATTTATATAGCGCCAGCGTAGCACTGTACAGATCCCTACTTCCAATATATGTATTAATTGTATATATATGCAACATAGTTAGAGTATATTCTTACATTTACTTTTCCAAAAATAAATGTAAAATATCAATGCTGTATAAAGAATTAAGCTCGTCTGTGACAATGTTTATTTGGGAATACAGAAGTGAGAGTTCTCTCACTACTGTGTGAAAGCATCTCCCTATGCATCAATTAGCCACATGTAAAAATGGTAAAATGGAGAGAGGAAATAAAGTTGTTGAGATTTTTATTGTCTGTGGACAGATTTGTTTGGTTAAGGACATCTTGATTGCCTATGTACACCAGTTTCTCCAGGTTCACAGCTGGAATGTAATGAATTTACTTTTTCTCTAGGTGCAACAAAGAAAAATAAAGGGCTGGCACAGGAGGGAACTAGCTAATGAGTCTGGCTGTAGCTGCCCCTTGCACCCAAACGACCATCTATCCACATTTTTTTTACATTGCAACACTTTTTCCTAAATACACAAGCATGGGATATTCTGAAGGGAAAAAGATCAGACTTTATTTATAAAATACATTATGTAGCACCCATCAAATGTTTCACTTCAACTCACATTGTAGATGATGTATGGCTAATGGAAACAGAGAAAATAACATTGTATACTGTATATAATCACACAAAATAATACCGGGATGGGCTTAGAATCAGACTCACGTGGACTTGAGCCTTGCCTGGCTCTGTCTTAGAGGCTCAAAGGTACTAAATTTGGCTACTGGATCCAATTGAGGAAATCACGTACATGGTGATATGGAGTTCCACAAAAATAGAGGATTTATTTATACAAATAGCGAGTGGTTAAACAACAACAATGGATAATAAAAACAAATGGGTAGTATAAAAATAGATGGTACTGGGCATATCTATCAAAGAACTGCATCAAAATAAGCCCTTCAATGCCTGGTTAACTGATAAGTTTGACATGTTTTTTATCTTTATAAAACTTTTTTTTTTTTTTTTGGTTTATACACGTGTCTCATACTACTGTATACATGTAAGAATTGCCTACAAAGGCAATGTTTTCTTATACTGAAATATGACTCACTTTAATCGAGCTTTGAAAGATGAAACAATAAAATTCTATTTAAAACAAATGTAAAACATTTTCATTTGTCTTTCAAATTAAATTCATACAAATCCCTACTTCCAATATATGTATAAATTGTATATACATGCAACACATAATTAGAGTATATATATATATATATATATATATATATATATACACACACACACACACACGTGTTTCAAAGTTGTCGTACACAGCAAACACGGACTCAATGGAATCCATGTTTAAGATGAAATGAGGCAAAAATTTGATTCTTTGCTAAACCTATTTGCATATGCCCACCCAGAATCATTTGCGGTAGTAACGTCAGTGCAGATTTGTGATTTCTGTGGGAAAAGCAAGTCTTATGGCTTGACTGGTGTGCAGATTTTTGTTTAGCATTGTATTAACTATCATATATATATATAGTTATATTATATACATACACATACATAGTTGTGTGCAAAAGTTTGCATACCCTGGCAGAAATTGTGAACTTTTGGCATTGATTTTGAAAATATGACTGATCATGCAAAAAAATGATGTATTTTATTGAAAGATAGTCATCATATGAAACCATGTATGATCACATAGTTTGGCTCCTTTTTAAATCATAACGATAACAGAAATCACCCAAAGGGCCCTTGTGACGGACCGCCTGCCACCCCGACTGGGTGCCTCCTTCAGACAATGCTCCTAGTGCTCGCCAAGGACCATCAGCACCGCACTTGACACCATAACCACCATAAACCCCACGAACCGCCGCAGCTTGGTTGGGGTTTCACCGTCCTCCACTCACCCTGGACCCAAGAACAGGCTCCAGCTTCCAGTGGGTGAACCTCTCCTCAGTCCAGAGAGAAGGAACAGGAACAAGAACAGCTCTTACAAGAGCTAGTGATTATACTCTGGGGAGTATAGTGATTATAACAATCCCCTGATGTGGTTCTCCAATTCCCCAAACATGAGCCAAGACTTCATGAAGGGTAGAACAAGTCTCTTTAATGCAAGCCAGCACTCACAATTGATACAATTCCTCAGGCCAGAGGACCTGATGGAACCCCCTGGACCTGATGGAACACAGGCACACAAAGGACACAAACCAATCAGAACAATACAACAATGTCCGACACTCCCACATACAGCACCCAAGCCCTGCCCTCTGCCTGTGATACAATTAACTAAGACAATTGACTAACTCAATTAACTCTAAGCAGAAAAAACAAATTTTTACATACCCCAAAAAGTACCCCAAAATACAACACATCCCCTGATAGCCCCAATCTGGGTGAACAACATATCCAAAAATCACCCAGATCGGTTCAGGGGTTCAGGAATTTTCTGAAAGTCTTATTTGTGCCCCACCGTGCACATGGTCCCATGCCCAAAACAGTTCCATACACTCGATGGCAAAACACTGCTGGACAATTTAAGATGGCTGCCGTCACATGTTTGAATCTGTTCCAGTTAAAAGTCCAAGGGGCAGAAACAGTGCCTTTAAAATCCAATATGCCCAAATAGTGTTTTTGAAGGGCAATATATCCCAGGCGCCATAGTCACAGGGCAAGAGGCTGGCAAGCAGGCCTCTCCAAATCCCAGTGACAAAGGTGCTTTCGTCACAGCCCTGTTTAAAAGTTTACATACCCTTGAATGTTTGGCCTTGCCACAGACACACAAGGTGACACACAAAGGTTAAAATGGAAAATAAAAATTAATTTCTCACACCTGTGGCTTTTTATATTGCAATTAGTGTCTGTGTAAAAATGGTCAATAAGTTTGTTCGGTCTCATGTGGATGTACTGAGCAGGCTAGATACTGAGCCACAGGGAGAAGAAAAGAACTGTCAAAAGACCTTCGTAACAAGATAATGGAACTTTATAAAGATGAAAAATGATATCAAAATATATCCAAAGCCTTAAAAATGTTAGTCAGTACTGTTCAATCACTTATTAAGAAGTGGAAACTGCAGAGATCTCTTAGTACAAAGCCAAGGTCAGGTAGACCTTGAAAGATTTCAACCACAACTTCCAGAAGAATTGCTCTGGATAAAGAAGTACAGCCACTGGAGAAGTACAGGCTGCTCTGGAAAAAGATGGTGTGGTTGTTTCAAGGGGCACAATATGACAATACATGAACAAAAATGAGCTGCACGGTCAAGTTGCCAGAAAGAAGACAATACTACTCCAATGCCACAAATAAAGCACAGTTACAATATGCCTGACAACACCTTGACATGTCTCACAGTTTCTGCCACACTGAAATTTGGAGTGACGAGACCAAAATAGAGCTTTAGGGTCGCAACCATAAGCGCTATGTTTGGAGATTGGTCAACAAGGCCTATAGTGAAAAGAAAACCATCCCCACTGGGAAGCATGGTGGTGGCTCATGTTTTGGGGGATGTGACCTCTAAAGAATCTTGTGAAAATTGATGGCAAGATGAATGCAACAGGTTATCAGAAAATACTGGCACACAATTTGCATTCTTCTGCACGAAGGCTGTGCATTGGACGTTCTTGGACTTCCCAGCATGACAATGACTTTAAGCACAAGGCCAAGCTGATCCTCCATTATTTACAGCAGAAAAAAAGCTGAATGTTCTGGAGTGGCCATCACAGTCTTCTGGCCTTAATATCACCGAGTCACTCTGGGGAGATCTCAAACGTTCACGCAAGACGACCAAAGACTTTACATGACCTGGAGGCATTTTGCCAAGAGGTTTCATAGACAACTATTACAAAAGACTGCACGCTGTCATTGATGCTAAAGTGGGGAATACACAGTATTAAGAAGAAAGGTTATGCAGACTTTAGAAAAGGGTTATTTCATTTGTTTTCTTTGTTGCCATGTATTGTTTTATGCTTGTGCCATTCTGTTGAATATGAATCCCATAAGAAATAAAAGAAAAGTGTTTTGCTTGCTCAGTAATCTTTTCTTTTAAAAATGGTACATATATGTCAGGGATCTTACCTTGATGAGGAGTCTGACTTGCAGAGTTAAAGCACCATTTGCAATGTAACACAAACCAAGGAGACTCAAGGTAGAAATCTCCAAGGTAGTGAGATAGTGCACTGGGGCTGTAAAGACACAGTGCTTCCAGAACATGGTACCGGCAAGGATAATCCAAAAGAATAGTCGTGGACGTAATCAAAGGTCAGGACAGGTGGGAAACAGGCAGAGATCCAACCAGGGGTCAGATGTCCAGCAAATATTCATAATAAGGCACAAAACAATCTGACAATGAGGCTCAAGCAAGGCAGGGTTTAAATAGGTGGATAATATCCACTAAACCTGGAAACCAGGAACAGGTGTGAAACACAAAAGATGCATGATGTTAAAGGTAAGGTCACTGACTGGGATGCAGAGGACCTAGGTTTAATCTCAGCCAGGCCCAAGAACAAAAGTCCAAATTTGGCATGATGAGGATCATGACATTACCCTCCCCTCAAAAACATCCTAAGGTGAGAAGAGATAGGTATCCTTACTGTTCAGAGGGTTGCTTTTTAGATTTTCTAGCCTTGGAGCTACCAGCAGGAGCGGAGTTCATAGCATGTAGTGTCAGTTCATAGATAGGCAAGTCCTCTTTATGGACTAGAGTCCCATCATAAGCGGAGGTGCACAAGGAGGAGGATCATTATCGACAGGACAAGCAGTAGCGGTCGTACTTGCCTTCTTCAAAGCTGAAGCAACCATCGAAATAGGAGTATCTGGTTTCTCTGCGACAGGTTCTTGCAAGACCTCAGGAGCGACAGCTGTAGGAGGTAGAGGATTGTTTAGGGTGGCCAAACACGGACAGGTAATAGGTTGGCATGCAGATCTCATAGGATATAAAAAAGTAGTACCCGTTTGGAGAGCTTGAGGCCTAGGTGGTCGAATAGGACAATAGGAGATGAAATGTCCTCTCTCCCCACAGTAAAAGCACAGTCCATGAGCCCTCCTTCTTGCCCTTTCTTTGGGTGACTGTCAGAATGAGACCAGCCCAATCTCCATAGGTTCTTCGGCCTCCAAGGCAGACAAATATGATGTCTCAGGAGCTTCAGGTGACTTAGAGGGGCTTGAGCTTGCTGGGACGTTTGCTGATGAACCTGATGAAGCACCTGTCCATGGGGAAGGGGCAATACAGTCCATATCCAGTTCGGGTTGCAATTTACGCAGAAAAACAGGAGGTGTTCTGGGAGCATAGGACTTGTGCGCCTTATTGCATTGACATTCCAAGGCCTTCCAGGAATCCAGCACTGGACTTTTAGTGAGCAACAACTGGTGGGCCCAAATCTTAGGGTGCCCTGACAACAGGTTGATAGCTGCCCTCACCTTAATGAAGTCTGTAGCATATGTAAGTGGCCTCAGGGAAAAAAGGGCCTTGCAATCCAACTTGCAAGTGACATACTTCAACCTTATTCCAGAAAACTTTTCAGGTAGAGCAACCAGCGGTTCAGAGAGTTCAGGATCACACTGTACTCTCCCTTTAAGTGAAGCCAGTTCATGCTGTAACCCATGCAAAGCCTGGGTAAGCTTGGAGACTTGCTGGGTGAAGGCTGCGGACTCCATGTGGTCAGATTGTTATGTCAGGGATCTTACCTTGATGAGGAGTCTGACTTGCAGAGTTAAAGCACCCTTTGCAATGTAACACAAACCAAGGAGACTCAAGGTAGAAATCTCCAAGGTAGTGAGATAGTGCTTCCAGAACGTGGTACCGGCAAGGATAATCCAAAAGAGTAGTCGTGGACATAATCAAAGGTCAGGACAAGCGGCAAACAGGCAGAAACGGGAAACAGGTAGCGATCCAAACCAGGAGTCAGACGTACAGCAAATATTCACAATGAGGCACAAAATGATCTGACAATGAGGCTCAAGCAAGGCAGGGTTTAAATAGGTGGATAATAGCCACTTAATCTGGAAACCAGGAACAGGTGTACAGTGGTCCAGAAGTAGGGACTGGGATGCAGAGGACCCAGGTTCAATCCCAGCCAGGCCCAAGAACAAAAGTCCAAATATGGCATGATGAGGATCATGACAATATATTACCAATTCTCCAAGGTTTTGCCAACTTTTAAGCACAACTGTAAATATGTATATATAAAAGATAGAAAAAATGAGAGCACTCAGTGGATTTTGTCCAAAAAGTAAATCATGTTGTATTCAAAGCATCAACGTTTCGACCCGTAGGTCTTCGTCAAGATCTTGATAAATGATCTACGTGTCGAAATGTTGATGCTTTGCATACAACACTGTAACGGAACCGCTGGCACCCCGACCTGGTACCTTCCGCCGACGGATGCTCCTAGTGCTTTACGAGGACTCCAAGCATTCTGCCTGACACCATAACCACTGCAGACCCCACGAACCGCCGAAGCTTGGTTGGGGTCTCGCCGTCTCCACCCACTCTGGACCCAGGACCAGGGTCCAGCAGGTCGACCTCTCTCCCAATTCCAGAGAGCAGGAACAGGAACAAGCTCTTAGCAGAGCTTAGTGATTATATCCTGGGGAGTATAGTGATTATAGCAATCCCCAGAGTGTAGTTTCTCCAATCCCCCAAACATGAGCCGAAACTTCATGAAGGTACAAGATGATCTGACTCCAATGAGCGTTTATTACTCCTTATATACAAGTTTTCAGGTCAGAGGCACACCCCCTGGACCTGGTGGTAAACTGTGACAAAAGGGACACAAACCAATGGGAACACTAATTAACATGATAACACTCTCACATACACAATGAAATCCCTCCTCTCCATCCTGGAGATAATTGGCTTAAGGCACTGCAGTAAACTCAATTATCTCCAGGTACAGAAAATATCTACATTTAACACTAACAGCAAAATACGTAAAAGTACATAAAAATACATAATTCTTATTTTATTACACAGAACCCCCACATTTAACCTATCCCCAGATAGCTCGGATCTGAGTGCCCAATCTAGGTGAACAGCGCTCAGATCCCATGAATAGAGTAGATTTTCCATGGGGTAAAGCATAGCAAGGGCTGTTGAGAAACCAAGGAGGGACAAAAGCAGTCAGTTCCAACTGGTTTGGCAGTGTGCCTGGGACAACGCCCTGCTGGAGAACAATAGACAGGAAACGGGGGAGGGGAAGAAACACACCTTCCCATGGATTCAAATGGGAAGAAACTGTCTTTAGAAGCCAGTAAGCCCCAAATAGTCTTTTTAAATGGCAATACACCCCAGGGCCATAGTCATGAGGAAGGAGGCTGGCAATCAGGCTCCTCCAAAAGCCGGGGGCAAAGGGCAGCTTGTCACCTAACAATCCAGGGACAAAAGGCATTTCGTCACACATTTACTTGACGAAGACCTACGGGTCGAAACGTTGATGCTTTGCATACAACACGATTTACTTTTTGGACAAAAGCCACTGAGTGCTTTCATTTTTTCTATCTTCTACATTTATGCTGTGCAGCACCATGGTTTATTTGTTTTATACTACTTTAAGGAAGAGTGTCAGATTCCCAACTTTTTTGATATATATATATATATCTATATATCTCAAGGATGGTGCACTGACGTCTTGAGAAAATTCCCATAGAGACTGAAACGTCAACGCATTTTTTGGTGTATGATTGTACAATAAAGCTTCAAGATTTATCTACAAAGTCCTGTGACTTGATATTTACATTTTGGCATAAATGATTTGCACCAAGGCAAGGACAAGACCGGGAGAGTGAGTGCTGGATCCATGCATATACACATATATATTATATAAATGTTATATAATTATTTTTTAAATTATATTCCACATATATATTTAATAATTTTACATAATTATTTGATTAATTATAATCTGAGGGACCTGTCTGACAACCCAGGCAGACAGTCTAGAGAATTTAATTGGCAAGCCCTATATGTAACTTTGTAACTTTTTGATTTGATTTCTAAGTGCAGTTTCTAAGTGTGTAGTTGGAGATATTCTGGAGAGTTTTACAGAAGCTTCAACTGTCTAAGAGTTGTGCTAAGAGCTTTCTTTTCTACTGTTACAGGTAAGATTCATCTGTTGGAAAAGGTTACCGATTGCACAAGGTTTGAATTCCTGTTGGTAAGATTCATCTGTTGGAAAAGGTTACTGATTGCACAAGGTTTGAATTCCTGTTGGTAAGATTCATCTGTAGGAAAAGGTTACTGATTGCACAAGGTTTGAATTCCTGTTGGTAATTATAAGGCATTTGATTTGATTAAGCTAGTTACTTGCTGTTGATTGCTGGTTAATTAGCTATTGTTTGCAAATAAGCAGAGGCCTACCCAGGTGTTAAACATTCCTAGTGGGCGGTGATTTAAGGAGTTATATAAGGCTTGGTCTCATTAGCTTGTCTAATATAGCTTGGTGCTACTTCCAAGTGCAGTTTCTAAGTGTGTAGTTGGAGATATTCTGGAGGTAATCTGAGGTATTCAGGAGGATAAAGAAAAAAGTTTAGATTTGTTAGATTTAAATTATTCTCATAATTGGAATGGCAGGCTTAGTTCAGTGTAACAATTGCTATGCATTTGTTTCACGTTCCACTTTTTGGAGGTTTGGTTGTTGTCTAATCTGTAGACAGTTCTCTATCTTGCGGCAGGAGATTGTATTTTTGAAGTCTGAGATTTGTAAATTATCTGGTGTAGAAACTCAGACTGGAACTGCTGCAAAGCCACTGCCGCAGAGACATGCTAGGAAAGGCAGATGGATTACTGTAGGATCTGGTAGACTTAGAGTTGTGGATAAAAGGCATTTTGCACAGTCTGTTGCTCTTCATAATTCATTTTCTGCACTTTCAGAGTGTAATGGTGTTGTGGAGAGAGGCACTGAGGCTAGTGGTGTTGTGGAGAGAGGCACTGAGGCTAGTGGTGTTGTGGAGAGAGGCACTAAGACTAGTGGTGTTGTAGAGAGAGGCACTGAGGCTAGTGGTGTTGTGGAGAGAGGCACTAAGACTAGTGGTGTTGTGGAGAGAGGCACTAAGACTAGTGGTGTTGTAGAGAGAGTCACTGAGCACTGTAGTGGTGTTGAGAGAGGCACTGAGGCTAGTGGTGTTGTGGAGAGAGGCACTGAGGCTAGTGGTGTTGTGGAGAGAGGCACTGAGACTAGTTGTGTTGTGGAGACCGGCTTGGAGACTATGGTGAAGCCTAATAGAAAGCAGTTGTTGTTGGGTGATTCCATTATAAGAGGTGTGGAGATGGACAATGGTGGTCTTGTGAGGTGTCTTCCCGGAGCTACTGCTCACAGAGACAGGAGACGTATCTGTAATATTGTTAAGCAAGCAAAGCAGGAAGGGGAATTGGATGTACTTGTCCATCTAGGGACAAATGACTTGGCTTGCAATGAGGTTTCAGAGGTTTTTTTAGTGTTTTTGCCAATGATATACGACAGGTTGCTTCCACACTGTCATTCTCTGAAGTTCTGCCTGTGCATAACACTCAGAACGACAGGCGGATGCGTATTAGGGACTTTAACTTGTGGCTTGGTGAATGGTGTCGGGAGCAAGGATTTGGCTTTATTTCTCATGGTAGCTCTGTTTGGAATGGAGATAAGCTGTACAAAAAAGATGGTTTGCATCTTTCTCAAAAGGGAACAAATGTTCTCAGTGAGCAGTTCAGAGGTTTTGCTAGGATGTATTTAAACTAGGAGGGGGGGGCAAAAGGGTGATAAAACATCAATCCAATTGTCCCCCAAAACAAGGACAGAAGGTGCCTGTAGCAAGTGTGTTAAAAAATGATAAGCTTAGAGTCATGTCTACAAATGCTCGCAGTTTAGGGAATAAGATCCATGAACTTGTGGCAATAATGGCAACTGATAGTGTAGATTTAGTCGCTGTTACTGAGACATGGTACAATGAGAAAAATGACTGGGACATAGCAATACCAGGGTACTCTTTATATAGGAAAGATAGGGAAGGCAAGAAAGGGGGAGGGGTGGCCTTGTATGTGAAGGATAGCATAAAATCTAGCCTAATAAAAGTTAGTGAGGCAAACATAGAGTCCGTTTGGGCTACGTTAGAATTTGGTAATCACACAGTAACTCGTGTAGGTGTGATTTATAGGCCCCCAGGACAAATTGAAGAGTTAGATAATCTACTAGTTGAGGAAATAGCTAAAATGACAATGAAGGGGAAGTTATCATCATGGGTGACTTTAATCTTCCTGATGTAAATTGGAAAACAAAATTAGCTACTTGTGCCAGGAGCACACATATTCTAAACTCCCTACTGGGATTGTCTCTAAAACAAGTTGCTGAGGAGCCAACTCGTAAAGAGGCCATACTAGATTTAGTGTTAACAAATGGAGATTTGGTATCAGATGTTACTGTAGGTGAAAGTTTAGGATCCAGTGATCATCAGTCAGTGTGGTTTAATATAAGAACAGTGACTGAGTCACACCACACAAAAACAAAAGTTTTAGACTTTAGAAAAACAGACTTTTCTAAAATTAGAATATGGGTAGAGGAGTCATTATCAGACTGGAGCAATTTAAATGGAGTCCAAGAGAAATGGATTATTTAAAAGTTGCACTATTGAAGGCAACAGGAAATTGCATTAGGCTTGTCAGTAAAAGCAAAAAATTCAAGAAACCACTGTGGTACTCCGCAGATGTGGCCAAAATAGTTAAAAACAAAAAGTTAGCATTTAGAATTATAAAAAAACCCAGAGTGAGGAAGACAAAATGATCTATAAGATTAGGCAGAAAGAGGCTAAGCAAGTTATAAGAGCTTCCAAATCACACACAGAAGAGAAAATAGCACAGTCAGTAAAAAAAAGGGGGATAAAACATTTTTTAGATACATAAATGAGAAAAGAAAAGTAAAACAAGGATTAGTTAGATTAAAACAAAAGAAGGAAGGTATGTAGAAGAGGATAAAGGTCAGGCTGACTGCCTCAATGAATATTTTTGTTCTGTATTTACAGAAGAAAATGAAGGAAAGGGACCTCAGTTGAGAAAAAGGATAAATGAGTCATTTATTACACGTGGAGTTTACAGAGAGGAAGAGGTCTCTATTTCAACTGTCAAAAGTAAAGACAATAAGTCACTGGACTCTGATGGAATACACCAGTTATTAAAAGAGCTTAGTGGTGTACTACAGCGTATTAACAGATTTATTTAACCAATCATTGTTGCACAGGAGAACCCAGAAGATTGAAGTTAGCTTAATGTTGCATTTACAAGAAAGGTAATAGGGAGGAGTCAAGCAAACTATAGGCCAGTAAGCCTTACTTCAGTAGTGGGGAAAGTGATTGGAAACCATGTTAAAGGATAGACTGAACATCTAAAACACATGGATTTCAAAAGATCAGAGACAACATGGGTTTACTTCAGGGAGATCATGCCAAACTAATCTTATTGATTTTTTTGATTGGTAACTAAAATTATAGATCAGGGTGGTGCAGTAGACATTGCTTACCTAGATTTCAGTAAGGCTTTTGACACTGTTGCACATAGAAGGCTTATCAATAAACTGCACTCTTTAAGTTTGGATTCCAATATTGTTGAATGGGTAAGACAGTGGCTGAGTGACAGGCAACAGAGGGTTGTAGTTAATGGAATATATTCAAAGCTTGGACTTGTCACCAGTGGGGTACCTCAGGGATCTGTACTTGGACCCATTCTCTTTAATATTTTTATTAGTGATATTGCAGAGGTCTTGATGGTAAGGTATGTCTTTTTGCTGATGATACTAAGATATGTAACAGGGTTGATGTTCCAGGAGGGATAAGCCAAATGGCAAATGATTTAGGTAAACTAGAAAAATGGTCAAAATTGTGGCAACTGACATTTAATGTGGATAAGTGCAAGATAATGCATCTTGGGCGTAAAAACCCAAGGGCAGAGTACAGAATATTTGATAGAGTCCTAACCTCAACCTATGAGGAAAGGGATTTAGGGGTGATTATTTCTGATGACTTAAAGGTAGGCAGACAATGTAATAGAGCAGCAGGAAATGCTAGCAGAATGCTTGGTTGTATAGGGAGAGGTATTAGCAGTAGAAGAGGGAAGTGCTCATGCCATTGTACAGAACACTGGTGAGACCTCACTTGGAGTATTGTACACAGTACTGGAGACCGTATCTTCAGAAGGATATTGATACCTTAGAGAGGGTTCAGAGAAGAGCTACTAAACTGGTTCATGGATTGTGGGATAAAACTTACCAGGAAAGGTTAAAGAATCTTAACATGTATAGCTTGGAGGAAAGACGAGACAGGGGGGATATGATAGAAACATTTAAATATATAAAGGGAATCAACACAGTAAAGGAGGAGACTATATTTTAAAAGAAGAAAAACTACCACAACAAGAGGACATAGTCTTAAATTAGAGGGACAAAGGTTTAAAAATAATATCAGGAAGTATTACTTTACTGAGAGGGTAGTGGATGCATGGAATAGCCTTCCAGCTGAAGTGGTAGAGGTTAACAAAGTAAAGGAGTTTAAGCATGCATGGGATAGGCATAAGGCTATCCTAACTATAAGATAAGGCTAGGGACTAATGAAAGTTTTTAGAAAATTGGGCAGACTAGATGGGCCGAATGGTTCTTATCTGCCGTCACATTCTATGTTTCTATGTTTCTATGATTAATTATAATCTGAGGGACCTGCCTGACAACCCAGGCAGACAGTCCAGAGAATTTAATTGGCAAGCCCTATATTTAACTTTGTAACTTTTTCAAACACCATAAAACCTTTACATGGGGGGTACTGTAATATTTGGGAGATGTCACTGAATGCAAATACGAGTGTTTAAAACCATAAAATGGCTAATACAAAAGGCTGGATAAATCCCATTTTGCATATCCTGGGTATACATTTGAAAATAGTATGCCATGATAGGGGTAATTCACATTCTTGGGCTGCACATGTGCAACAGCCTCCCAATGCTTTTCAATGGAAAGTATTGGCATGGCTGAAATTAACAAGACATATGATCTCAGGCATGGAGGCTGGGCAATCCACGACGAGACTGGCAAAAGATGGGCAAAAAAGTGAGTAAAAACACCTTTCCCATGCGATCTGAGGAGGGCCAATAACCTAAACATACACACTCACTGACAGACATGTTGACACAAACACACTGATGCTGACAGGCACACACACACACATTTTATCATACACTTACAAATTATTCTTTTTATTTTAATTTCTCCCAGCCTCCCTAAATTGGGGGAAAGGGGGTGGGGAGCGGTAGTTGATCATCTTTAAGCTCTAAACTTCCTTGCATGCTTAATAATTATTAAATATAACCTTCTTGACCTCTCTGCTGCCTTTGACACCGTTGATCATGCTCTCCTTCTTCAAACTTTTCAATCACTCTGTCTCTGTGACTCTGCCCTCTCATGGTTTTCCTCCTATCTCTCCCAATGCTGATTTAGTGTCTCCTTTTCTAATAATACCTCCTCCCCTCTGTGACGAGACCAATCTCGCCACTGTGCATTGGAGGAGCCTGGTTGCCTGCCTGCTGCCTTTAGACTATGGCCCCATGTTGAAACGCTTGATTTTCCCCTGCAAAGACACGAATGCCAGGTCATTCGGTACTTGCCCTATTTGAACAGTGATACCCCAGATAGCTATGCCATGGAACCTATTCGTATAACAAAAGACTATGTAAAAGACTTTGGGCTCCATGGCAATTGAACTGTATGTATGTGATCTGAGCGCCATTAAGTAATAATGTGCGTTTAGATCTAAACTATCTGGGGATATGTTGAATGTACCTGTTTTATGCAATAGCTGCACATTTATATATTTTTATGTATTTTATTGTCTTTTGATACCATGTGTTCAATGGAGTTTTGCCTCTGTCTTTGGACATAATTGGATTACTTCCCAATTATCTCCAGGATAGAGGACTCTGTGGAACTGGTTTGGGCTGGAAAAGCCATGCATCAGTGGTCACAAAGGACTTTCGACCTAACTTTTGAATCACTGGACCAATTTGAATGATTTTTTAGTATATTTATATTTGAAGGACGCTGATTTCAAATATGTGTTTTATTAATATTGCATGCATACTTTTAAAGTTATAAGAATTGTGTAAAAACTGTATATTTTCTGCCGGTGCTAATTAAGTTAGTCTATTGTCTTGAGATAATTGTATCAAAGGCAGAGGGGAGGATTTCTGCTAGGAGTGGTTTACTTTATTGTATGTGTTGTAATGTTTTTATTGGTTGTTCTGAAAAACCCTGTGGGCGGTCCTGTATGTGTTAAACTTGCATAAAAGAAGGCCCCTTGGTGCCAAGTAAAACAGAGTTCTACTTCACCCTCAATTTGGAGTCCTGTCTCTTATTGGGGGAATATGCTACAAGTGATTGCTTTGCTCTGCATATTCCCTTGCTAAAATCACTCCTAAGCTCTTTTAAGAGCTTGTTCCTGCTTCGCTCTCTGAAAGAGTCTACAGTGGTTATGGTGTCTGCTGGAGTGCTTGGAGCCCTCAGGAAGCGCTAGAAGCATCCTTCAACAGAGGTACCCAGTTGGGGTGCCAGGTGATCCGTTACATTGGTGGCAAACGGTGGGATGGTGTCCTAGTGCGAGGAGAAGCATCTCTGAGACACTGGTAACATTTGGAGTTACAAATTGAGGGCAACGATAGTATCCGTACAGCGCCCCTGGCTACAGCAGGATGGAATCGGCTAGTTTTTGGACAGCATTCCATGATGAGGAGGCGGTGGCGGCCGCGAACTACAGGGATGCAGACAGAAAGGAACTCTGGTATGATACCCTGGAAGATGCCCAGTGGCAGCGAGGTGAGAGTCTCCCCAGTGATGAGCAGCGGCTACAGAAGCATGTGGCGATGCGAAAGTATCTATTGGGAGAGCAGCCCCTGGATGAGTGGGTGACAAGACTAGAGAGCCTGGTATGGTGAGAGATCTGGCTAGACAACGCATACCAGGCCCCCTGGACGGCCGAGCACGACTTACCGGAGGGGGATGATTATGATGGCCTGGGTTTATTATGGGATGCCTTGGAGGACGACATTGATCTTCACAGTACGGAGGGGTCTAGGTTTTGGGACATCTACGACTACCAGATGGGCATGTATGTCTGGGCTGACAAACGCGAGGTGAGCAAAGACATGACCCACCTGGTAACAAGGGAGTGGGAGCTGGAGCAGGACTACCAACACCTGCTCAGCTTCGTGCTGCCCCAACCTACGCGATAGGCAGAACCAGACCTCATTGACTGGTCCTGGGATGACCTCCAGATGGCAGGTAGAGATGGGACCGAGGTCTCTCTACCGGCCCTACAGGGATGCTGGGCAGCCATCCCCTCCCCAGCGGCAGTATGTATCCCAGGGAGCTGAATGTGTCGTCCTTCCTCCCCAGCAGCAGTGTGTGTCCTTAGGAGAGGAGAAAGTTGGTCTTCCTCCCCAGCAGTCCAGTGTGTTACAGGGAGAGAAGTGTGTCATCCTTCCTCCCCAGCGGCAGAGTGAGTTTCAGGAAGAGGAGACGACTGGTCCCCCCCCCCAGCAGCAGAGTGACTTACTGGGAGAGGAGAGCCTTGTCCTCCCTCCCCAGATGCAGAGTGTCCAGCAGGGAATAAAGAGCCCAGTCTCCTTTCCCCAGAAGCAGGACACTGTGTTGGGAGTGGAGACAGTCGGTCACCCTCCCCAGCGGCTGGAAGTATGTATGGGAGAGGGGCTTGTTACCCCCTCTCCCCAGCGGCAGCTTAATGCACCAGGGGTAGACAGTAAGCCCCACAACTGTGCAGATGGGACCGTGGTCTCTGCACTTACAGCACAGGGGTTAGGGACAGTTGGTCCTGTCCCCCAGCAACAGGGCTGTTTAGCCAAAGGGGAGACAGTCAGTCTCCCCCCACAGCAGCATGGTGCTTTGTCCAAAGGGGAGACGATCGGTCTCCCCCTCCAGCAGCACAGCTATGTATCCAACGGGGAGACAGTCGGTCTCCCCCTCCAGCAACCAGGCTCCCACCAGGCTACTTCCATGGTAGTGCTGGCACCAGGGCAGAGTACAGCTGGTCTCTGCCCACCTCGCAACCCAACAATTCAGCGTACCAGTCCCCCACACAGCTGTGGTGAGGCACCTGGACATGGACAAGTTTTCCCCCTACTCAGGTGTAGTAACCATTTATTGTGGCTGGGCTCAATGATAAAATAATAATAATAATAGGTTTTCACTCTCAGTAATGAATACTGTCCAAACGTGGTATGAATTAGTATGATAAGGACAGTGCTATATAGAATGGTATATTAAAAGCAAATTGCTATTGCCTGTTTATGAAGATGAAAACAGCACAGAGGCTTTCGCATATAAAATATTAAGCAAAGCAGAGATGTCTTCAAATACCCATCTCCTCTCCCACAATTGGAGATCATGATTACATGCTTCCCAATCAAAGTGTTAAATGGTCACGGTAAGCACTATAACTGTTTCATTTTACTGAAGTGGCTACAGTGTGTGAAGTCCCCTAGTGCAATCCTCCAGTCTGTGTTAAACCATTCAAAGTGTTTAATACTATATAATCTCTTCCTTATCAATGCCTCCAGTAGGGTCAAAGCTATGGGAAGTATATTAAAGGGTCACTATGGGCACCCAGACCATATCTTCTTATTGAGGTGGTCTGGGTGCAGTGCTCATGTCCCCTTAACCCTGCAATGTAAAATATTTAAGAACTATTGCAGTGTGTTAGAAAAGCTGGAAACCGTCCCAGAAAGTAGTGATCAGTCACTCTAAAACCTCACCCTTATTGGACTTATTTTTCTGTGCGGACAAGAACACTGCCATTTCAAGCATGCTTGGGGAACAGAATCACCAAGGCAAAATGTTGTTGAGAGCTTACTCTGCACATTTACTGGTGGAACAAAGCTTTTGTACAGAGAGGATGTGTCTAGGTGGATCCCAGGTCCATCAATAAAAACAATAATACTTATCAATAAATCAATACATTAATTGTGCCTTTTAAAAGAGAGCTGTATTGGTGCTTGAACCAAAAGTAAGTTAATAAGTGAATATGTGATGTAGAAATGCATGTCAGCCTTGGTGAACGCATATAACAAATCTTGGATATAAAACGTATATAGGTGGGGCATTTCTTGCTGGGGTCTTCTTAGAATAGAAGAGAAAAAAGATGGTCATGTGCCAAGACTATGTATGTGATTTTCTGGCATTGCAAAAGACTATTAGTTTTGAGATTCAGCCGAGCAGAAATGAACCCCATCAGTGAAGGAATGTAAGTCAGTCTCACATTAACTCTTTCAGTGATGGAATGTTAGTTAATCTTATATTAAACCTTACACACATTTAAGACAACTTCTAATAGCTATCTTCCAAATAACCATTAGAGGCGCTTCCTGGTCTCTAACAGAGTTTTACTCCGTGAAATGATGTTGGACATCGTCATGGGAACATCTAACGTCAAGAAAAGCTTTTCAAACTTCAAACCTCCCAACTCTGGCATCCTTTAGTGTCTCTTTAATATACTGCCAGCACAAAGACAGTTTGTCAATATTTGTTTCTCCCTTGGGGGATAAGCACTGTAAATGGACCCTAGAGACTGACAGATACGTGACTGAGTAAGTCGTATTGATTAATGAATAACTATGTTATTCATTTTTGCAACAACCCAGGCCTCATAGCAGATGCACACATGTTCAGTTTAATCAGCTTTAAGGATACAGGTAAGAGTTAGGATGTAAGTACTTGGGATCAGTGTAAGGTCCAGAAATGACAATTACTAGACATCAAAAGCTCTTCTGGCATGAGACAGTTTATTCTCTGGAATATCACTGCAAGATTGTAATATTACTTTCTGACACATGTACACATTTGTGCAGATGCAAAATTCTGTTGAACATAATGGGTATACACCATATGTATCCTGGAAGAATTGAAGCATCCCTTGATTTTTTTTTTTTTTTATATTGATACATTTTTATTTAACGTGTTGTTATCAACTTAAAATAAGGCTAAAAGTGTCTCTGTCACTTCAAACTTACCGTTCTCCTATGTTTTCCTCTTCTCTTCCTCTTTCATACTCTGTTCTTCTTTGCTTTATTTCTGATCCATTTTACTTTAAAAAGGACCACCCTTAGTCCAGATTCGTCAGGTGGAGGAGAAATAAATAAGACAAAATAGTCCCTACTTTGTCTTGGATTTTAAAGAGAAATAAATCAGAAATAAAGAAAAGAATAACAGATTCTGAAAGGGGAAGAGTTTGAGGTGACAGATCACCTTTAAAATGTTCCCGTCATGGTACACACACTTTTTAAACAAAAACTGCTAGCAAAATATATAGACAACTTTTCTTAACTATCAGAATTGCTATAAAATGTATAGAATAGATTTAAAATCCATCTAGGTCTTGATCTCTTGCTCTCTGACATACTGCTATTCCTTCAACGAGAACTATGCTTGCTGGCAGAATACTGCAATGATGTGACTTCCTTTCTGATGCCGATGAACTGGCAGTAAAGCCAACATGTACAAGTCATGGAAATGGATTTCCTCCCTTCTGGAAGTGTCCCTATGCAGGGCCCATCACATCTGAGAGGGGCAGAAAGAAGATAAAATCGGAGCCATTCAGCCTATCATACCCACAGACTTCTTATTCTGGCAGCACTGGAGCAAGCTGTAGAAGGTACGTACTAATGTAACAGTACCAAAAGCAATTAAATACCTAATTAATCGCATGGTAAATTGTATGTTTACTGCCTTAGGAGCGGTTATAAGTGCAAGGACCCCTGTCTATACCAAAACTAAGTTTAGAGACATTTTTTTTTATAAACTTGAATAATCTTTAAATTATCGTTGAACGTAACTATCTATAGTCTATTAAGGAAGGTCTCTGAAATATGCGGTACTAAAAGAACTAATTGTATGAGATAGGTAATTAGAAGCACGGCTATAAAAGGTATGGGCGTACCACTTAATCAATTTAATATTTCTTTTATGACTCAATTCAGTTTTACACATATAATAATAATATTAACAACAACAATAATAATAATTAAAAGTTACCATTGACTTATCAACCTTCTTTCTAAATTATCAACTGTTCATAAGCCTCACATCTACACATTTATAAATTCTATTAATACAAACTGTAAGCTAAATAAATTGAATCTCTGTAGGATGAAAGTGAAAAGTTTTGCCAAAACAAATCTAGTATTACAGTCCCTCACCCCGCCCCCCCCTTCCCCGTTTCCATACGCACTCCACATTAATTAGATCTGGCTGGGAGTTCACACTATTGTCATGACTGGTAAAGAGTGCCAACCCTTTTGGTGTGAAAACAGTCTGTTGCCAACTACACTGTGTTAATAGTAAGTTGACTCCACAACTGAATTTAAAGCTGAGGATTTTACCTAACAAACTGAAACAAACAGATTTACGGCAAAACATTTAAAAAGCAGGCCAAGCAGACCAAATGTAGAGGTTTTATTGACTTCTTAGAGACAAAATAACCTGGCATATTAGTGTGTGGATTCTGCAAGAGACATTCAGTTTCATTGTACTACGCAGAGGAGCGTAGAAAGAGTCCCTACTGTTTAAAATCCAGCGGAACATCTCCACAACAGAGCACAACTGTTCGCTCATGCATGAATGAGAAGGAGATGAAAGGAAAGATGGACTTCTGAGGTATGGCAAAAACAAAGACAACAAAAGTGCTGATCATGAGGGAATGACACAACTCATTGCTGCAAAGGGGGTGAGTGAAAGGGACTCAAACAATGCCACAGACAGCTAAGTGACATGTAGAAGAATTGAAAAATCTACAGAAGAAGTGGCTTTTCTTCCTGCACTTGATGAGAAACAATTAAATGTTGGTACAGCTGTCATAAGGAAAAAAAAAAAAAGGATTATTGAAACCTGTTTCCACTGCCCAATGTACAGTAGAGAACTACAATAGTTTTCCAGAACTCATGGCAAACGGAATCACCTGCAATAAAAGGAACGTCTGCTGCTCAAAGAGTTAAATATTTAACCTCAAAATAAGCCTTTTCTACCTTTCCGCTTACTTTCTATTTCTCGGTTCAAATCTTGTTAATAAACGTACATTTAGAAGCAATAGAATCCAGCTAAGCTGCCTCCTTTGTACAAAGAATTATCCAGGCGTTTCTGTGCTGCATCCAGCAGCCTGGGGAAAAAAAACGATGCAGTTCTAGTTTAGGCTATTGACTGTTATTATTTACTGAGTAACATGCAAGAAGATCACATAAGTGAAAAGCAGTTATTGACCCTGTCAAAATACCTGATTAATGGATAAACGGTGTAATTGATTAGCAGAGAAGTGTGAATTAAAACAGGACTCAGCATCAATAATGAGTCTCTTACAAAGGTAGCTGACATAAAATGTAAAACGATGGCCCGCAGCTATATCTCATCAAAGAAAAGCTTTCTTAAAAAGCAAAAGGAGAAACAAAAAAAAAAAACCTATCTCATTGCCTTGTCCTCTGCAATTCTTTTGGTCTTTTCTTTTAGTAATGATGCTATGTATTAAACCACCAGCAAAATGTAATGGGGATTACTCATCAATCCACTTTCATACATCACACAAAGTAAGACGGTTAAATGGTCTTATTATCTTCTCACTTCTTCAACACTTGAAGAGTCTCATAGCTTTATTTATCTAAAATGTGTGAATTTCTCAGAAAACCTACAAAGTAAAAGAAAGATTTCTCAATACACTTGTCCCGGAACACTACTAATTAAATTTTGTTTAACATGTACGATAACTTGTTCCTTTAAATTTTTATTCCTTTTTGGATAATGTTTTATTTTTTAATTTTTCAGCAATTTCTTTTTCTCTCTTGAATGTTTTCTTTGTTGAAGGATTACTTAAATCTATGTACTATATTAATGTGTGCTCAAAATGTAGTTTTTTTCAGTAGCGAGGGTTGGCCACTGGTGGGATTGGACAGCCTACCGGCACCAAGTTTAGTTATAGATTTTATTTTACTTTTTTGTTTTGTTCAGTCGATCAGTCATCCTTTATGCAAAGACTTCTCAACAACCTTGTGATATGGGCTAACCCTTTGGATTGACTGCATAATTTCCCTTGTTCCATTATTAAAATGTTTCACTCTTTGTATCTCTGACTACTCAGTGACATCTCAACATCTGCCTTTTTGTAATAGGTCCTGGTTATCATTACCCTAACCTGGTTTTGTCCTTATGGACGGTTTCCTGTAAAGAAAAAAATTATATACTTGGTTGTTCTACTTTATCACGCTAATTACTCTTTATCTCAACGTAGTATTATTAAATAATTTACTAATACAACTAGGAGCACTTCGTTAATAGCTCTGTAGTATGGAATATATTTCAAAAGCCACAGAGCCTACAGCGTAGGCTCGTGTAAGGGTGCCTACAGTTTACCTTACATGCCATTGGTTTAGTGGTATCCCAATCAGACACCACACCATAATGGAGTCCTCTGCAGTCTCTCATAACATTTCATTGTTCTTTTTTTATGATGACCAGAACATTAAACAGGCACTCTAGGCAACATAACCACTACATCCCTACTCTTTTGCATCAGTAATATTAATTTTCTCCAAATCTGAATGGCACTCATGGTTGAGTGTCAGCTGAGACAATGAGTCAATGAATACCATACAAATATGGACAAAGTTAATATAAATTATTATTGCTAATGCAGAAAGGTACGTACCTTTTTTTGTTTTTATTAACGGGGAGCTACTAATTGGATTAGTGCGTCAACTGACCACTCTAGCCAATCAGCAGTGTCAGCATTCCATGCTTCCTGTAACTCAGATTTAGAAGTCGGATGCCACCGGGTGGACCTGGAGATTGGTGCTGGAGGCGATATTGGCATTAAAACATACATGAATGGTTAAATCCCCATAAAGGTAGGAGTGCGACTTGAGGCCTCCTGGCACCATAACAACTTTATGTAGATCAAGTTGTTATGATGACTGGAGTGTTCCTCCATTACTATCAAAATTCACTATGGGGAAAAAAACACTTGACCACGACATAGAGTGAGAAAAAAAAATCTGAACTGGTAACATAAGCTGGCTCTTGAGGAAATATGGTAAATTATTGAAGAATAATAGCGTATGAAATGTTCTCAAAGACAGATTACCAGAACGCTACCCATTGATAAGATGAAAATCATACCAACACAGACTATACCATACATTCCTAAATTTAACATAATACCTAAAATAAAATATCTTCACTGGCTGGGCTTGTGCATGATAACCATCTAAAAAAGTTGAAGTGGTTATGGTACTTAGAGGACCATATGTGTATTTTAGTTTATTGTCCCATTACCAAAAATGTATTCAGTAGAAACTTTATTAGGTATACATTGCAAATAGGTACATTTGTCCCTAGAATTATATGAATTATTCCTCATATGGATTTAGCAAAGTGCTTGAAACATTCCACAGAGATTTGTGGGTAATGCTGACATGATAGGATCACACAATGGGTCCATATTTGTTGGCTGCACATTCGAGCTGTCAATCTCTTGTTCCACTATACCCCAGATGTGCTCTGTAAAATTGAGATCTGGTGACTGTGGAAGCCTTTAGCGTGCACTGAATTCAATATGTTTTTGGAGTAAACCTTAAATGATGTGTTCTTTGTAACATGGCACATTATGCTTGAGGAAGTTGTCATTAGATGAGTAGATTGTGGCAATAAAGGGATGCACACGGTGAGAACCATTACTCGTTACTTGGTATTTAAACAATACTCCGTTAACATTAAGGGACCTGACGTATGCCAAGAATAGATTCTGCAGGTAATTGCACAATCACCACAACTATTTGCACAAAGCAGGATTCATGTTGATTACTCATGTTGTTTGCAACAGAAAACAATACTTGGCAGACCAGGTGGCATGTTTCCAATCTCTAACTCTCCAATTTTGGTGTGTCTTTACCCATTATAGCCTCAGTTTCCTCTTCTTAGCTGACATGAGTGGTATTCTGCTCAATCTTTCATGTGTTTTGTGTTTAGCACAGTTGTATTGTCACCTTTCTGTCAACTTAAACCAGTCTGGCTTTTGACTACTCTTATTAACAAGAAATTTTCGCTACAGAAATGTCTTTCACCGGATAGTATTTGTTTTTCACACCATTTGCTGTAAAATCTAGAGACTGTTGCACATGACAATCCCAAGAGATAAGCCGTTTGTAAGATAGTTAAACTGCCATGTCTGGTACCAACAATCATTCTTAGATTAAAGTTACTTAGATCTTCCTCATGTTTTGTTTGAACAACTACTTAACCTCGTAAGTTGCTTGCTAAATACACCTTTTTATGTGTTAAGTTGCTGTCACATGATTGGCTGAATAGGTATTTGCATTGACCTATTTGCATTAGTATAACAACAAAAGTGTGTATGACATATATGTATACGTACAAGTTTGAGCATAAAATGGGGCTGGATTTCCCATAAGGCTACCAAAGCCATGGCATTAGAGGGGTGGCATGGCCTGTGGGGAGATCAAATATCTCCTTTACTGGATACTCCATTTTCATGACGGGTGGGGAGGGGTAATAGTGAATTAACCCCTCTTGCTAGAGCAGGTACCTCCCTAACAGCGGCAGAGCTGCATGACAAGTGCCTGCTCTTCAGATTTGAATTGGCAGACCTCGTGGTAGTAGGGGAGCTGCTAGCATCAGTCTGTTTTCTTGCCGCATAGCTCCCTCATTGATCAGCTGTAATGCCAGTAATATGGATCACCTCAGCCCCGGCTTCAGTACAGAGCTGCAGGGAGCTGTGCAATTGGTGCACAGACTGACCCCAGCAGCAAACCGCTGGGATCTAAATAGAGATCAAATATATATACATACACACAATGATCATCCAAACCACCTGCCGAATATCGTGTAGGCCCCCCTTGTGCTGCCAAAACAGCCCTGATGTGTTGAGGTGAGAACTCCACAAAAAACTCTGGACATGTCCTGTGGTATCTAGCACCAAGAAATTAGCAAAAGATCCTCTAAGTCTCCTGCAAGTTGCGAGGTGGGGTCTCCATGGATTGGATTTGTTGTTCCAGCACATCCTACGGATGCTCCATCAGTCTGAGATCTGGGGAATTCAGAGGCCAAGGCAACACCTTGAATTCTTTGTCAAGTTCCTCAAACCATTCCTAAGCAATTTTTTCAGTGTGGCAGGGTGAATATTCCTGCTGAAAAATGCCACTGTCATCAAAGAACATCATTTCTATGAAGGGGTGGACGTGGTCTGCCACAATCTCTAGGTAGAGGGTATGTGTAAAAGTAACATCCACATGAATGCCAGCTCCCAAGTTTCCCAACAGAATATTGCCCAAAGCACAACACTGCCTCCACTGGCCTGCCTTCTTCCCATAGTGTGTCCTGCTGCCATCTCTTCCCCAGGTAAAAGAGGTACATGCACCTGGCCATCCACATGATCTTAAAGAAAATGTGATTCATCAGACCAATCAACCTTCTCTTTTGCTGCATGGTCCAGTCCTGACACTCACTTCCCCATTGAAGGTGCTTTTGGCTGTGGACAGTGGTCATCATGGTCACTCTGACTGGTCTGTGGCTACGCAGCCCTATACCTCGCAAACTGTGATGCACTGTGGGTTTTGATACCTTTCTATCATGGCCAGCAATTTGAGTTACCATAGCTCTTCTGTGTGATTGGACCAGATGGGCTAGCCTTTGCTACCCATGTGCATCAATGAGTCTTAGGCGTCCATGGGTTCAATGGTACATACTGGGCACACCTCACAGGACTTGCCGTTTTGGAGATTCTCTGACCCAGTTGTTTAGCAATTACGATTTGGCCCTTGTCAAAGTCCTGTTTCTAGTGCATGAAATGCAAGTATTGACAGTTCACTTGCTGCCTAATATACCCCACCAATGTGATTTGCTTCACCTTTCAGTGGTTTTAATGTTGTGACTAATAAGTGTGTGTGTGTGTAGACACACACACAAACATACACATACACACACACACATCTACAAACATAGACAAAGATATATATGTATATACACATGCTTATTCATTACATCATTTAGTTCCTTTCTTCATTATTCCATCTAATAACCTTTTTTTTCACTCTGACATTATTGGTCACAATATTTATGACATTACATTAAAACGTTATCTGGTTTTTATTACTCCTTTTTCCCCCCACTTTCTTGATCCACATCTTCCTCCACTGATTAGAACTGTGTTTTAATTGTCCTGTTGTAATTTTCCTGAGAATTGTTTTAGACCTGGTAAAAGAAGGATCTGAAATTCAAATCCAAAATTTGGTTTTCTCAATCAATTACAAGATAATGCAATACTTCTTATATTTTGACTTTACCAGAAGACTTTCCCTTTTTGTGATTGTAGGTGTAAGGAATGCAATAATGTCACTTGAAGAAGAAAATGAAAATGTATTATGTCATGTTTGTTCTAACCACAATGTTCTTTGAATTTGGTTATTTAAAATTGGTTCTTATCTATTGTAGCTAAAGATTAGATACAGATGTACAATTAAATGCATTGTAAGATGTACTGTGGGAAGAATCAATACTGTAAAGGTTAAAAATCCATCCATACTACTCGAATTACAAGGACATGTGTCCTAAGGCGTCTATCTTTGCCATATTTACTTGCTTTATTGCCAAACTAAGCATACATTCGATTTCCCTACTTGAGAGGCAACCATCTGATGGACATGAAGCTGTGTTTAGTGGAAAATATCCTCAGTATTCAGATCGGTGCCTCCACAGCATGTCTACCTGTCTAATTAGCAGCAGTGTTAGTGTTGGACTTGCTGCACATGTTCAGCCGCTGCTGGGGCTGTTGGCTCATTTAGTTATTAAAGCTGATGACACTGCTAAACTGATAACACAAGATGAGTGCAGAAAAATACTGTGCGGGGACAGAAAAAGAAAACGACAGGCATTAGGGGACATACATCAAAATTCAGAAGGGTGTGAAAACACAAGACAAGCGGTAGCAATGTGAAATACACACGAAAATGGAAAACATTTGAAAATGTGAAAAATCATACAAAATTAACAATGGAAATATTTACAGTGCACTAATTGTCATTCAAAAATGTTGAGGTGTGACTAAAGAAAATTAAATTCACCTTTATATTGTGGTAAAGTAAATGTATGAATAAATGCATAATTTAAATATACTAACTTTAACCTCTCTGCTGTTGGCTAGGGGGTAGTATTAAAAGAGCAGGTTCACGTTCTGCTTTTGTGTGATTTTGTGGAATAAAATTAAACATAAGAGGCATCAAGAGGCATGGTGTGGAACTGTGAGAGGGGAAATGGTGAAGAGAGATAAAAAGAGCCATAAAATAGAGAGTTGAGTCTCACAGCAAATATTGATTGGTAAATATTTGCTTAAAGGACCACTATAGTGCCAGGAAAACATACTCGTTTTCCTGGCACTATAGTGCCCTGAGGGTGCCCCCACCCTCAGGGTCCCACTCCCGCCTGGCTCTGGAAAGGGGAAAGGGGTTAAAACTTACCTTTTTCCAGCGCTGGGCGGGAGCTCCTCCTCCTCTCTCCTCCTCTAATGGCTACGCGCGCAAGAGCTGGCGCATTCAGCGATAGAAAGCATTCATAATGCTTTCCTATGCTGGCGCTCTCACTGTGAAAATCACAGTGAGAAGAAAGCTTCTAGTGGCTGTCAATGAGACAGCCACTAGAGGAAATAGGGGAAGGCTTAACCCATTCATAAACATAGCAGTTTCTCTGAAACTGCTATGTTTATGAAAAAATGGGTTAACCCTAGCTGGACCTGGCACCCAGACCACTTCATTAAGCTGAAGTGGTCTGGGTGCCTAGAGTGGTCCTTTAATATTTGGTAAAATCTAAGCAATGGTTTAACCCCAAAGTTGGGGCACTGGTACCCATCACTTCTGGCTTCTATTCCTCTTTGCAGTGCAGTATGAGAAAGGATTAGCCGCTGACACTCTCATCCTATCAATGGGCACCAATCGCCCAGTCTGATTATAAATTTTAAAGCTATTATGATGAATGACCACTATGGTTTAAAACCGAAATGTCATATCAGCTGCCAGAAAGATGAAATCTCACTCTACCTCAAGCTTGTTCATTAAAAGGCCTCTAATGCTTTAATGCTTTAAAGGAAGTAGTTGGAATTATATACACAATTCCCATCTAGGATTGTTCAGAGAATATTGAACATTATTTAACAGATAACCCATAATCCCTAAAATGATATCCTAGCCAATGACCTCACCAATCCGCAACAAACACTCAATAGAATACACATCTTTTTAGTGGATATATTTCTGCCACAAATATCATACAGCTAGGTAGAGGACCTAACCGTCCAAATGCATAAGACTGTACACATAGAAAAATACTCAGAAGGTGGCACCTTGCCACAGATTAGCTTATCTGTTTCCAAACACCTTCCTGTACTGCAGAAAAGGCATTATATATTGACGGTAGATATATCTATAAATTTCCATTATGACCCATATATGATGCCACCACTACCTATACTCACTTCCAGGGCGTCCTGGTCATATTTGTAAGGGCATGATGTTCTGCTGCAAAAGGGTTGCAGTTCCTGCCAGGTTGGAAGGCACCATAACTTGTCAAACTATTCTTAAACAGTTTGACTCCTTACTCTGGATGGACCCCAGGGAACTCCTTGCACCATAACTACTAGAGCAGGATGTAGTAGTTTAGTTTTTTTCACATATATTTAGTTATAGGAACCTTGCAAAAACCAAAACACAACTGCACATATTAGTTTAGATGATTTCATAATTAGTTTGGTAGGGCCCTTAAAAAAGTTCTGTCGCAGATTGCTCTGCTGAAGAGTTCAGCTACAACATGTAAACAGTACTGACAGATGTTGTAGGGAAAATATTTTTCTTATCTTCGCACATAATATTGTACACTTCATCAGATCACCACCCGTAAATAGGGAACTTTCTTATAGCAATAATAATGATATAAAAAGAAACCTAAAACAAAAAGGAAAGACCACCTCAAACAAAACAGATGTTTGCTACACAGCCCATATGCTAAAAGAGTAGTAAATTATTGCTTGCTAATGTAAAATATTGCTGCTCTACCTCTTATACAAGCCAAAAGCTACAGGAGAAATAGTGAACGGCTACCGTCTTTGGTTATTCACTTTTATACAAAACATTTAAAAAAGCATACAATTGCATATTCACTTTTAACAGCAGGTATATTATGTTCATTTTAAATGGATCTCTGTGTTGCTTTGTTATTGACATAAGGGGACAGTCAAAATGTTAAAACCACTTTATTCTTTAAATACATACCAAACACAGGCCCTATCAAGGAACATGAGAAGAGGGTAAAGACGTCAAACACAAAACAGCCCCCAACGTTTCGGTGCTATTCGCCTTTGCTCCCTTGATAAAGGCGGATAGCGCCGAAACGTTGGGGGCTATTTTGTGTTTGACGTTTTCACCCTCTTCTCATGTTTCTTGATAGGGTCTGTGTTTGGTATGTATTTTTTGGTTCACTATTTTATACAGGTATCGTAATATTGCTTTTGTGTATCAGTGGTTATACCACTTAATGTGGATTATTTAGACCAGTATTTTCCTATTTTGTTTCTTTGGTCCCAGTCATTGCTTACATTTCTATCTTTCTATCCGTAAAGAACAAATTCTTTTTTTTCTGGGCACCTTAAATGAAAAATTTAAAAAAAAAAGAGCATTTTTACTTACCATGTTTCCATGCCGAGACACAGTCCTTAAGGCCACCCGCTCCGTGTTTAACCCCATAATTAAAACAACGCAGTGTCTACAAAATGGTTATATTTTTGTGGGAGAAAAACTGTCGCCACTGCACCCAGACTGTTTCATTGAGATGAAGTATTCTAGGTGAGTATAGTTGTCCAAAGGATACATTATAGTCAAAGGTTTTTCAGCATGAAATATAGATGAGTTATGTAGCATGAGACTGTATATTATACAATATAGAGATTATTGGTAAATTAACTCCATTAATTCAAGTAAACTAAACTTGTGTCTGGAGAGATAACATGCACTTTTTCACAGCAAAACAGTTCTAAAATCCACTCATCTCATTAATAAACTGTAATCCCATTGTTATTCTGCAAATTATGTACACACAATGACAGTGGCGGATCTGGGGGGGACAATGGGGCAATTTACCCCCCCCCCCCAAGAAATCCGACGGTCTCCCTATCCCAGGTGCTAGCCCTGCAATGTGCCTGCAGACCGGAGGGGAGATCAGAGATCTCCCTCCCCGGTCCGCAGGCACTGTGCTGACAGCCGGCAGGGGAGGGAAAGGGAGGAGAGAGGACCCGGGAGCTCAGGCTGCAGCTCCTCCGGGTCCTCCTCTTGCGAGATTTGGAGCGTTGCCGCGGTTAACACGGCAATGCTCCAAATCTCGCGAGAGTGAACTCTAGCCCTGGAGCGCGGGCTAGAGTTCACTCTCCCCACTGGGACCACCAATGAATCCCCCACCGGACCACCAGGGACTAAGAAGTGTCCCCCCTCCCCCCAGTAAAGGTAAGAAGGGAGGGGGGACATAGAATATTTATATTAAATTAAAAAAAATATATATTATAAAAAAAGCCCCCCTACCCTTATCACACACACACTGCCCCCATATACACATACTGCCCCCCATACACACACACTGCCCCCATACACACACACACTGCCCCCACACACACGTTGCCCACACTCACACACACTGCAACTGTTACACACACATACTGCCGCCCTCACACACACTACAACCTTCACACACACACACTGCTCACACACACACACACACACACACTGCACCCCTTACACATTGCACCACTCACACACACCACTGCTCCTATGCCCTACTACTGCCCCATTTCCCAGCAGACCTCAGGTAAGGTGTCAAACTGTTCTTAAACGGTTTGACTACTTACTCTGGGAGGGGGTCCCGGCACTATTGACACCATAACCACTACACTGAGCTGTAGTGGTTATTGTGTCTGGATTATTTATTTAAATAATCTAAAAGTGCCCCTCCCGAGATCAGGCTCTGGATCCGCCACTGCACAATGAACACCTTCAAATAGTATAACACAACTGCGTAAGTAGTGGTTCTGGGGGAAAGAGACTGTCACCGAAGGCTGTCTTTTGTTGCTTCCTGGGTGCAGGACAATAACTGGCACCTCCACAATCTGCAATCTGCATTGCGATACTGAACGCTCCCCATTTAGATGCATTGAGTCAATGCATCACTATGAGAAGATACTGACTGGCACAGTGATTGCTGCACATTGTTCCCTATGGGTGTTGATGATCTGAACCTGAGGATCAGTAGCAGGCCTACGGCTATGCGAAGGGGGACTAAACTCTTTTCTAAGTTGAAATAAGTACAGGGGGAAAAAAAAAAAAGAAAGAGAGAGAAAAATATTTTTAAATGGTTGAATTAACCCTTTAAGTACCAAAGATAATTTACATTTTTCCCATCGCTAATATTTTATTTACACTTAGGCTTTAAAAATCTTTACAAAAAATAAACATCAAAAATATCTTGTATAAAAAAACATATGAATATATCAAACAATATAAATATAAATTACAAAATAAAAACATTTTTCAGAATAAAAAAAATCTTTTAAAAAGTTTATCCAATAATATTACATAGTTTGGAAAGCGTATCCAACAATATTAAGTTGAGACCTTAATGTTTTAATAGGTAAACATATATATTTATGATAATAAAAGAAAGTCATTCTGCACAATATATAATATGTGTGGGTGCCCTTAAAGAGAAAGCCTTAAATTGCAGTTCACTTAACACATTGCACGCATTATAGGCTTTGTTTTGGTTCAGAACTAGGAGAATTGCCTCCATCCTTAAGGGGTGGTCTCAGAGCCTTATATGTATTTCATGTTGATATAACAAGGACTTTTAAATGGTTTATTAACATCCATACCCCAGGATATACTTGGAGATTTGAGTAGATCTCAATGCATCCCTCCTGGTAGCATATTTTAATGTGGAATGCATAAAACTAATGAACTGTGATATAGTGGTTCCAGTCTCATTCAATAACTTGGTGACATTAGACCTGTTGGTATCCTGCTTCTTTTACTACTGTAATAAATAATATTAATTTACCATTATAGGTAAAGGGATGCAACATAATATAATAGCTAATATTTATTCTCCCGTTTATCATTCTTAGTACAAAGAAGAAAAATCCATTCACAGTATGGTCTTTTTATTAAGAATAAACAATACCCCTCCTGCGCCAGATTTAAAAACATACATTAAGGCCCCCAGAACTGATTGCTTTAAGAGTATCGGGGTTAGTTTCTGAGTGGCGTACTTTATAAACATTTAAACAGTGATCTTAGTATACATTAACACCTTCTGGTGTTGTGCTATCAAATGTAAACTTGTCAACAGAAACATAAAAAGATGCCACAGCTGGGACACAAAAGCTTTTATTCTAACACTGGAAATTCATAAATAAAACATTTTTATACATTTCCACTATTTACATACACACAACAGAAATGGTGGAATGACACATCATGCAAATAGATTATAAGCGCTAGAGTAAAGTTATCGAACAGAAAACAAATCTGGAAGCAGAAAACTAGCTATTACCTGAATAATAGCTTTGCTTAAGACCTTAGTAGCTATTTTTGGATAAGTTGATTTAAGAAAAGGTACCTCATCTTAAACATCACAGCATAATGACAGTTACATTAAAGAGAAATTAATAAGAGATCAGCAAATTAGTGACTTTTAATACTGGATTCAAGTGCATAGGATAAAACAATCTGCACATTTTGGTGAAATGAGCAGGCTTTAAAGCACTCAGAAAATATGACATGTGTTTGTTATGTCCAACCTAGCCACGGTTGGACCAACTTTGTAATTAATTTGACGGGGACAATCTATGCCAAGTGCAGGTCATATTTGCAGCCAGCGTACTTGTTGCTTGGCAACTTAAGTTAAAATGTTTCATAAGACAGAATGTAGCACTGATTCTCCTGTTTCATTTGAGCCAAAGGTAAACGCAGATTAGCATACTATATTTTCTTTATTGGACATGAACTACTAGGATGGATGAATGGATGGATGGAAAGATCTATAGAGAAGCAATGTTTAACGTGGGTCCTATAATTACATTACAGACTAAAACTCACAGATGGTTTTGTTTGCAGTTATTTCTAACAGCTTGATATTGCCTGTTCTTAAACTGGTTAGTGGGAGGGTAACAATGACTGAACCAGAGGTGAAGTAGAGTGACGTAGAGGTTAAAGCATCTGCTCTCAATCACATATTATCCAAGCTGAACCTATGGTGCCAGCCTTGGTGGCTGAGGACAGACTGCTTAGGGAGAAAGCTGCAAGGAGGAGCTCCTCTAACTTTTTGTGAATTAAACAAGTTCAACTGTTAGTTTTCAGCAGTCTACAGTCCTTATTTCAATTGCTAAGCAGTTTGACATTGTTTGGGCTCACTTTTTGTCTTATTATCAAGAATAACCGATGGCGTACTTCTCTGAGGCATGCTGGAATTCCTGCAATTGTCTGGGCTTCATACCCTTGGCCGGTGGGGGTGATGCCGACCTACACTGACCAACTCAGGAATTCATGAGTCCAGCTACAAAGTCTAGCAACAGGGTCACCATCACCTGCAAAGTGGTGCTAGACAGGAGAGGCTGACTTTCTTCAGGCAACGGGCAATTATGGTCTTTCAACCCCAGGACAGCTTCCACACCCGGAAGGGCCAGAAAAGCCAGTGGAAATGCCAGGCTGCTACTTTGAATAGAAGAATTGTACTTCTGGGACCATTTGGGGCACTTGTGTGCTCTGACTAGGTAGCATGGTGTATTTACCTATAAGCAGACTAGGAGGCCGTCAGTTGACATTGTGTCAGGGCTCTCATTGAAGGCTGTAGCTGAAGGAGGAGAGCACAGGAGGAATTTGGAGTGGACTCAGTGGGACTGCACCTCTGGCATACCCTACAGGTGATTCTAACACAAGGCATATGATAAACCAGCTTGCCATATCTGCCTTGGTGCTTTCTACCTATGTGCAAAGTCTCTCATGTTATGTGATAATATTATGATGATTCACTCTTCGTTTAAATGTACACTGGGCATATAGCCGGTGTCACACCTACCACATTGGGTTCAACTGGGGCAGTGTTTTTTCTCAATGTCTAGATTGCCTATTCTGATTACAAGCTTCAATTAAGCTTAGTCTTTAGACATCTGTGCCTATTCTTATGTATGTTTAAAATGTTTCTCGAATTTATTACAGAAAGTGCTGTATTCCTGACATTTCACGATTTGTCTACACCTTTTTATGGCAGTTTATGTCCTTGTGACAGACCTACATACTTTAGATTGTTACGCCATTCACTACAAAAAATAAAGAATGTAAAACAATTAATAATAATATATATATAATAATCACTGTCTTTTTAGACTGGAAATTCCAAGGCAACCATGTGCATTTCTCTGTCCTAAAGCTAGATGACCATGTCCAGAGATCTCATGGGTAGGCTGTTCCATCTTGCTCAAGAAATTTCACTTTCATGTTGTCCACAATACAGGACTATAGGAGCTTTGCTGTGCAAAGCTATAACAATTACAGGTTTATTGACACTAGTGAGAGGTCAAAATAGCCAAACTTTCTTGTGCTCTCTCGATGCTTCTCAATGGCTCAGAGCACCACAGCCAGTGCTCTGAGTCATTGACTGAGCACTGGACCATGAGGGAGTTCTTAAAGTCATCCTGGTACAGACTACAATGCTTCCCCACCAGACCACCATGGATCCTGCTCCCCAGCTCACCCTCTACCAGACCACCAGGGATTCTGTCCAGAGATCCTCCACTGAACCACCAGGGAACAGCTTGCCTTACTGCTCACCATTTGGCAGGGAGTGGGGGAGAACAACTTCTCTCCACATTCACACTCAGACATAGTTATTTAAGTTATTGAGAAGCACTGGGGAACTGCGAAGGTGCTCTTAATGTGATCCACACCCAACATTAGTGCATACTACAATGCTCTCTTGAGCAAAGAGACCTTTTGATCTCCCTACCAGCTCAAAGAGAATCCTCGCAAAAAGCATTCAAAAGAGAGCTGGAAGCTCCTGTTTCATTAGCTTTCTGAGCTAAGACTTGCAGTTACCTCACTGGCTGAGAGCACCAGCTGATCACTCTCAGTCAATGAAATAGTCATTGCACTGCCAGGCTTAGCTCAGACAAAGAACTTTTGGCTCTTTGCTGCATGTAGTGGCAGTGGAAAGCGCTACCCAGCAGATCCCAGATAAGAAGTCAAACCATTTTAAAATGATTTACCTACTTATAATGGGAGACACCAGAGCACCCCTTAGCGTGTTCTGTTAACATGTGCCAAGGTAAATAGCAGTTTCCGATGCTACATTAATTGCTAGACTGAGAAACAGGTATATATTTAAAGGGGCACTTTATTAATACGGAATTATATTTACTTCTTAACTTACATTGCATGCCTGGCTGCACGCAGCACAGTTGCAGAATACCATGAAAAATAATTTAACCCATACGGGGCCATGTGTGGCAGTCCTGTAAGGCGAAGATTACAGAAAGGAATGCCAGAGAGCAAAGTGTACCATTACTATCATAGGGCAGTGGCATAATCTTGGCAATGTTTAGTATGTATAATTAGAAAACCTTACAGCAGGCACATCATCTGCTGACACAAGACAAAGTATCAATAAATGGTACAAACTAAAGGAATATTTAGGTTTAGGGTTTTTTGTTTTTTTTTGGTTTAATAGCAAGAAGGCTACGTTGATTCTTCTTGATTTTTTGCTGGCTTGGTTCCAAAACAGATACATAGAACAGATGTGGCATAAAAACATTTGATAACTATGATAAGGGGATTATTTGAAGTGTTATTTAGTTATTGTATACGTGCATTCATCATTAATAGTAACTAGAATATTTTTATGAAAGAATGATTTTGTAAAACAACTAAACTGAGACCCCCACCCATAAACATACTTTCATTTAGATGTATTTGGTATTGTTAAAATGAGCTACAGATAAAGCAAATTGATCTCAATATATTCCTATGATATTGCATATATCATATGCTCAATAACAAAAGTTTAAAAAGAAAACTTGTTGCTGTACTCTGGATAATTAATTTATAATAGGTTGGGTGAGTATTTTACTTATCTATGTTATGGATGCACACAAATAGTCCACACAAAATTTAAAGTGAGGATGATTGTACTTCGATTGGCAGAGAGTTGCAGAGAAGAAGCAGAGTTGCTGGTAAGATAAAATTCTAAAAAGGACAATCCACTGACCAAATCCAAAACATAAGACAATAAAAAAAATATCTCTAAATAGTCTAACCTCCCTCCAGCATGCATGCATGCTCTTCTTGAAAGTTACGATTACTAACATGTTCACTTTCAAAGATTACTCTATAGATACCGCTTATCTTGTCTAGATGACCCTCTCTGAGTGTCAGCGGCAGATCAACATAGTATCTAGATAGATGTTGGGCCTTTTGACGTTAAAATATAAAAATGTGCAGTATATTTGATATGCCATGCAGCTACATATCTTCTTTGTCTTATAATTGTCTGCAATAGCTGTTGTGGCCTTGTATGTTTGTAAAACTATGCACAACAAAAAAATAAATAAAAAACAATAATAAAAAATATATATACATAGCAGTTTAATAGATATACCCCTATATCTAAAATCAACTTCTCTATAGGCATATCTAAAATCAACTTGCAAAAGTTGCTGATCTCATGTCTCCAGCATTTGCAAGCTCTCCACTTCATCCCTGGCCCAGACTTTCTATGACTGTCTAACCACAGACTTCCCAATGCAACTCAATGATAAGTTTTTGCAAGCTAGGTTCTCCAGGCAATTCCATGCTTCTTGAGTTTAGCTCCACTGAGCTAAACAACCAGGACTGTCAATCAGATTTTCTGATTGACAGTGGTTGTAAAAGGTTCATTTATAAATGTAACGGATCGCCTGGCACCCCCGACTGGGTACCTCCGTTGAAGGATGCTCCTAGCGCTTCCTGAGGACTCCAAGCACTCTGGCAGACACCACAATCACCGAACCGGAGAAACAAATAAATTCTCCCAAGCATATGAATGCTGTAGACAGTTGAATAGGAACCATATGAATAGGTTTACTCTCCTAGCAGTCAAACTGGAACAGCATACAATAAATCCTTCCCCCAATAATGAGGCGACACTTCACTTTGAGGGTTAAAACAGGAACTCCCTGTACTGTCACATACAGTCTCTTTTATTCCCAATCCACAAACATAGTACAGCCCACAGGGCGTTACAAAACAACCAATCACATCACATTTACATCCCACATATTCCCTCCCCTTATCTTGAGAGGAAACTCAATTATACATACAGTTAAAACATACTTTCTACCCAACTTTCATAACTCCAAAACCATACATCACATTCACATAAAATTACATATTCACAATCAATCCATTCAGGGGAACAACATATTCAAAAATGGCACAAATCAGACAAGGGGTTCAAAAGTTAGTAAAAAGTCCTTTGTGACTAAATGAAGCATGGCTTTCTGGCCTAAACCAGTTTCAGAGTCTTCTATCCTGGAGATAAGTAATTCAATTATCTCCCAGGACAGACACAAGACTCCATTAAGCACATGGTTGCAAAAGACACAAAACACTTTAAAATACATAAAGTCACATTTACACATAACACACAGACATTTCACATATCCCCAGATAGCTGGGATCCGAGTGCACATTATTAGATGAATGGCACTCAGATCACACAAATAAGCCTTTCTGCAGGGGAAATAAACGGTTTAACCTGCAGGGCCATAGTCCAAAGGGAGCAGGTGAGCAACCAGGCTTCTCCAGTTCACAGTGGCGAGGTTGGTTTCGCCACAATAAACACGTCACTTTATATTGAAATCTGCACTTTTGTAAAATGAAAAAAAAAGAGAGCATGCTCTTCATTTACAAAGAGTTAAGTTGGAAACATTTAGTAAGGAGAGATTGTGAGGATTCTGTTGTAGGTCCAGTCAGTATCTGATATTGGTCTTTTAAAGTCAAATCTCCATTATTTGTAGACAGCACAAAATTAGGTAATGCTTTCTAAAGTAGATGTGATTCAACATAGATAATGGCATTCAATCAGTACTTAAAAGGAACAATCTAAATACCATGACTACTAAACTTAGCTGCAGCGTACCCAGGCACAACCTTCATTGTAAGGAGTCAAAGCCTTTGCTTAGCTTAAGAGAGCTAATGGCAATGTATTCCTAAAAACGGATCTCAGGCGATGGTAGTGGATATGGGGAATGGTCCCCATGCAAGAAGTCAAATGAAAATGTTTACTCTAGTATTATTTTATTTCACTGTATTGTATTTTCTCTGTTGAATCCAGTTTATAAAATTTAAATAAAAACTTTTAAAAACAAAAAACCTTTGCACCAAATTCCCTCTATTTTGGAGCACATGGAAATGGTACCTTCCTTTCAATGTGTTAGGACAACATACCACAATGAACACAAATAGAAACAATTAAGTAAGAAAGAACATACTATATTTCCTCAAGAGACACACATTAAATCTTACATTAAAATATACTTAAAGCAGCACTGTCACCACCTGGGGACTTTGCTGAATTCGCAAATTCCAGTGACTGTGACATCGCCGCTGGTGATCCGGTGGCTGTGGAGGACAGGTAAGGGTGAGATAACTTACCTGAACCTGTCTCTCATGGGGGCCGCCATCCTGGTTGTGCTGCTCCTCTTGAAAGCCCAGGAGCCAACGTCACTGCTGTACTCACAGCACTGCAGGATCCTCCATAGACACAGCCAATTCCCTGCAGCCGCAATAGGAGTCTATGGAGCTGCCTGCAGGGGGACTGGCTGAGCTCTCAGGCAATCCCCCCTGACTCCTAAAACAGTGTAAAAATAAAATTAAATACAAATATATTATACATATATAATATATGTATACTATATTATAAAATAATTAAACCATTTTATAATATATTCCACATATATAATACATATATAAAATAGCCTTGTAACTGAACTTTGATATATATATATATATCTATATATATATATATATTTATAAATGTAAAAAACTAATTACAAATAAAATTATATATTTAATTCTACATATATACATGCATACATACAAATGCAAAAAACAATTATGAATGCTAACTTTGGCAAGAGTGTGTGACTAAGTGGCTACTACAAAAGACTGGACATACCCCATTTTGAATACCCTGGTTGTCTACTTTTTCAAATGGTATGCCATGGTGGGCTTAATTTTTATTTCTAGGCTGCCATTCCATCTCAAAGACAACATTTGCAAAAACAGAAATTGGTCAATCCTATGTTTGACCCTGTAACTTTGCAAAACACTGTAAAACCTGTACATGAGGGGTACTGTTGTACTCATAAGTCCTTATTCTACACAAATATGAGTGTTTTAGAGCAGTAAAATGTATTATACCGGAGGCAGAGCCTGACCGTCAATGGAACCAGACATGTGAACCTTGAGCTCTCACTCCCCCGGGCACTAAATCCGCAACCATCTGCAATTGTACTAAGGATGTTCCACTCTCTAACAACCCCAGACACGCAGACATCCCTCAGTCTCAAAACCTGATGGTAGGCAACAAGAAAACAAGGGACCTGACAGCCTCAGTAGCCATGATGTTCTGTGCACCCAAAGAACGGCGACCGCCATCTGTATCCCTAGGCTCACAGACTTGGCCTCAGAATCTGAGGACAGCGATATGCACACAGGTCCGGATGCCCCGCTGACCAAAGGGGATCTCTGCAAGCTCCTCAACAAAGCCACGAGCGACATCAAAGCTTATACGGCAGCAGAGCTCGAGAAACAAATCACAAGCCTATGAGATGACCTTGAAGCGTTCACTTGTCAGAAGAGCCAGGCTGAGACTCACCTCACTGAAGTCTCCAAGAGATTACAATACTACGACCAAGAAATCACCCGACTGCACGACAAAATACAGCAACTTAAAGATGGCATGGAAGACCTTAACAATAGTTCCCGCCGGAACAACATCAGGCTCCGACGCCTACCAGAATCTGTTACAGTGGAAACCTTGCTCCCCACCATACAGGAACTGTTCCGGTCTATGCTCCCAGAGGCCTCTGAGCACGAGCTCACATTAGAAAGAGCTCATGGGGCACTGCGCCCCTCTGCACTAAACTCTACAGCACCATGGGACGTTGTCCTGAAAATGCTGAATTTTACCACCAAAGAACACCTCATGGGGCTCGCCAGAGCACACCCGCCCCAAGCACACGGCCATACTATGCAGTTCTTCCAGGACCTGGCCCCTTCAACCCTGAGGAAGCTTAAGCCACTGACTACAGCCCTCACCCAATAGGGCTGGCGCTATATGTCGGGACACTCTTTCAAGTTGACTGCTAGGAAAGATAACTCATCCCACACACTGCTCCACGTGGCCAACTGTCATGTATTCATCTGCACATAAAAATGTGATTAATGGCATTTACTGTCCTGACAGGAACATTTGTGCAGAGCAGCAATCAATACACAGGAGGGTTTGTGCTGAGCAGCAGTCATGCAAATAGGAATCTGGTAGCTGCCTTTAGGGGTCAAAGGCCAGTTACAACCAATCAGATCCACAGGCGGGTATTTAGGCCCAGTTCTCCTCTTGCTCTGTGCCCTGTCGTAGTTTCCCTTGTGGTTGTCCGAGAGCGTGTTATTGATGCTGGTTTTTCTGGTTATTTGACTTTGGCTTTGATACTGACTTCCCTCTTTTCTGGCATCCCTGACCCCTGGCTTTTCCTTATCGTTGTGTCTCTTTCTGTATCCCTTGACCTCTGCTATTTCTGACTATTCTTTGGTACGTTAGTCCGACCATTCTAAGGTCCGGTATACGTTACCTATCAGTCCACTGTGTTACACAATTCTACGTGCTGAATCATACTGTAATCCTGACACCGACATGGCAGACTTCGCCAACACCCTTGGACTCTCACTACAATCGGAGGCCAACCCAGCAGACTCCAGGCCAGGAATAGCGCTCTCACAGAGGAATCTCCCGCTGCCACCCCGCCAACAAACGAGGAAATGAACATCCTCAGCCCCCAAAGGCCAGATGCAGCAAGCAACCTGAAGGGCTGAAATCGACACTTGTGGACTTACCTACGGAATGGCTGTTCTTTCACACCTGAAACCACAGGTTATGTCCCTGCAGTTATTATAGGGCCTTGCCCAACTCCCGGTTACAAACATCCCACACCCTACCCAGTAGCCCGGGACCCGGCCTTGCCGCATGTAAGGGTTAATGCTAAGACCCGGCTGGAGAACGGCGATATTATATAAGTTTTAATATTGTTTCCAATAACTGTAACTACTCTACCATGTAAGCTCATGTATGCAGGCCAGAGCCTGTAGGTGAGCGCCTGACCATACTCGCTTCGCTCTACAAGAAAAGCCATAGGTCACCTACCTGATGATACCACGGGGCCTTACCCAACCCCCATTTACCCAATCCCGAACAAACCTGCACTGCACCACACCTGTAGCCACGGGCTAAGGATATATTGACACGATAAGATCACGCCCAACCACAATGCCGCTTATTCCCTTCACCCCAACAGTCCAGGATCTGGCATTGCCGCATACCATAAATACTGGCACACCATGATAGCGGACTTGAGTGAACAAACAGCCCTGTCACTGAAATTGATATACGCTCTAGAAAATAGATACCGTCCCACATGCTGCAAGGCAAATCTAAATGGGGAAAAGGCTAAAGGCCCAAGCCCACATAACAGGGCCTAAGAGTACCCCCACTGCCCAGCGCCCAGCCTCTTGACACCATAGGTAACATCCCCGAAGCTAATATAGGGCCTAGCCTAACCCTTAGGTGCCATCTCCCCATACCCCAACACGCAGCTCAGGACCAAGCCTTGCCACATACCAAGACCACCATTACGGCACAACCAGAAAATGGCTATATTATGCAGCACTGTTTATGATTTACTGCTCGCTATATAAATACGTGTTTAATTAGTGTTTATTTCAATACCCATGCTCTGAACTGTACAGCTGCCTGGGAAAGCAAGGGAGATCAAAACCCACATAATGGGGCCAGAGCATATTTATGCCGGTCCACATCTGACACCACAAGGTACATCCCCAATGATACTATAGGGCCCCACCCAGCCCCCAGTTGCCTACTCCCTAAACCCCACCTGGCAGCCCAGGACCCGCACGTCCACGCCGCCATGCTTCATCCCCATCAGAGGATCCTCCCCCTGCCTGAACCAGACAGCTTGGGACCCCACACGCTGCCCTAGACCGCACAGACTCCACGCCTAGGCCCGGACAACAACCAGGGACCCGAGGTGAAACTCTGGCCCCTTATGGCACTCAGAAACACTGCCTTCACACATGCTCCATGGGGTGCAAGACCGGGCGTGGTGACTGGAGGTGGGGGGAGGGGGAGCGGTAGGGACAGGACTGCTAGGAAACTAGGGGCCTACAGAGCCCAAACAGATGCATAACGCAGGACTGATACTCCTGACACCTGACTCCTCATGTGGGCTCCGTCTCCCGGCCTCAAGACCAGTCCTAGTACACATACTGATACCCCGACTGCTCAGCATATCAACAAGGGAAGGGTGGGCAGACCAACTGCCCCCTGAACAGACAGTGAGCCCTCACAGGCGCCACCCCTACAGGCCATACCATCATTGGGCACAGGCACGTTACCACATCCGCACACCAATAGCAGCCCGCGGGAAGTCGAAAGACACCACGGACGCTGAACTCCCGAAAGCAACCAGGACACTGGGGACTCCTCATCCCTAACCTCACCAACACAGCCCAGACTGGATTAACCCTGGCCACAAGAGTAACAGACGCCCAGGAAACCAACAGACATGCAACTATGGAACGTGGGAGGCCAAAGATTTCAAAGGGCAAACCACCCCGACACGCAACTCCAAAAAGGGCATACCTCATGCCAAAGATTTCAAATTGCAAGCTGCAATCATAAGTAATGTACTAGTTATCTATACACCCTGGAAATAGATGCTCACACAATCAGCCCAGACTATACCCTCATCTAACACACTGAGATGCACGCCCATGCAAACAAGACCACTACAGCCGACGCTTACACATCTGAATCAGGACACAACCCATAACCTACGAATGCAATCAGAAACCCCCACACACCACCACCTCTTACGGATTCAACACAGCGAACCCTGGGTGAGCGAACCCAACAACACTGACTGGTTCACTTACCCTACCGACAAATCAAAACCACTACTAATCCACCACCACAGACAGCACTGTACATATACAAACCACTTGACGAAACCTGGAAGTTTACATCCCCCATTAAATCAGTCCAGGCACACTCCGCCCCTACAGAGCCAGGCATCTGCTAGATAAGACCAGGTAAAAACTTAGAACCCACTGCCACCCCCTCTTTTCTTCTCCCCCATCCTCATCTCTCTCCAACGACTGAACCCCACTTACTCTTTATCCTCCACCACCCCCCCCAAACTTTATATTTTTTTTCTCTCTTCCTCCCTCCTCTTTCTTGTTTCTCCTAGGCACATGGTCATATAATAAATATTATAAATTATTATACAGTGAACTCTCAGGCAGGCTTCGCAAATCTAGCCCCCTAAATGTAAAACAAACACACCTCAACCCACAGGGACAATACATCACAATTTCGGCCCCCAAAGATATGCGTTCACATCAATATACGCACCAAACAGTCCGACCACCTCATTCTGGCAAGCTCTGCAAGCGCACCTGATGCTATTCCCTTCACACCACCTAACAGTAGGCGGAGACTTTAACACCACCCTACACCCAACCATACACAGGCACCGTGCGGGGCCACCCAGGAGTAACCAACCATCGACGACAAAATTGGACAAACTGCTGCTCTCGATCACAAATAACTTTCGTCTGCTGGACATATGGAGAGCCCAACACCCAACAACAAAAGACTACACTTTCTATTCACACCCGCTGCTCCCACTCTAGAATAGACATGTTCCTGATCTCCCTCTCCCTCACACAACATGTCAAAACCTCAAACATAGGCTCAATAATGTGGTCAGACCACGCAGATATTACTCTAAAATCTACCCAACATAGTGCTACCATGGTCATGGCGCCAAAACCCCACACTCCTACACAACCTGACTAATAAAGAAGCCATCCAAAAAGCGATCTCCGAATACTTCACATTAAATAAAACCTCAGTACAGTCCAAAGGGGTGCTTTGGGCAGCACACAAATAAGTGCTTTGCGGCACAAACATAAACCTCGCCTCAGCACTAAAAAAAAACAACACCTCCAAAGGCTAGACCCTACACTCAGACAACTGAGAACCTTAGAATACCAATTCAAGTAAGGCCCAGCAATAGATTTACAAACTTAAATCACGAAATGTCAGGTAGACTTGAAAGAATTCATGGCAACAGACGCGGCAAAGGCCATTCAATGGACCAAACAATTATTTTATGAAAAATCTAATAAAGCGGATACCCTACTAGCCCGCAGACTGTGCCAACGAACCACACATAAACACATCGACAAAATGACCACCCCTGGATGGGCAAACAAAGGAACTCCCTGATCAAATAGCAGAGGTCTTTCAAACATACTTTTCAGAGCTCTGTGACCATATTCCACAAGCGCGCCTGGCCCCCGAACGTCCTTCGAGACGTGACGGACCGATACCTGAATTCCACCACTCTACCTGCCCTCACCCGACCAGCCGTAAACCAGATCGCAACCCCCGATTACCCAAGAAGAAGTGGCAAAAGCCATCAAAAGTCTAGAACCAAACAAAAGCCCAGGCCCAGATGGATACACAGGATTATATTATAAAACGTTCATGACCACGCTAACCCCACACCTATGCAACCTGTTTAACACAATACTTAAAGTTGATCCATAACCAAAAGAAATGCTGCAGGCCAACATCTGCCTTCTTCCGAAACCGCACAAAACTTATCTAGAGCCAGGCCACTACCGCCCCATCTCATTACTGAATGTAGATCTCAAATTATTTACGAAAATACTCGCCAACCGCTTTAACTCCTACCTACACAAATTAATCCATCCAGATCAGGTAGGATTCATCCCCAACAGGCATGCTAGCGATAACATGTAACGCACATACGCACATACGATCTCATTTGGATGGGAACACACAAGAAAATCCCCACTCTACTTCCTATCGCTCAACCCTGAAAAAGCATTTAAACCGACTGCTCTGGCCATTCTTGTTCGAAACTTTGCACAAATTCAGGTTCTCACTACCCTACCTAAATACCCTGCAGACACTATATGCCTCCCCCACAGCCAACCTCCTACTACCACCTACCCATCCTTCAGCATTTGCAATATACAACGGCACAAGTCAGGGATGCCCCTTATCCCCCATACTTTTTGCCCTTTCGCTAGAACCCCTGCTACAATCACTCAGACATATTAAAGACATCGCAGGAATCATAATCCGTACAGAAGAATACAATACCACAGCTTATGCGGATGACCTATTGCTAACCATCAGCGACCCCACTAACTCCATGCCACCACTACTAGCTGCCCTACAGGATTACGCGACAATTTCAGGGTACAAGCTGAACATAGAAAAAATTAAGCCCTACTGATCCACATTGAACCACACCAGCTCCAACAACTGGTACGCACCTACCCATTCGACTTCACAAACACAGATATAAGATACCTGGGGACCCACATCCCAAAAGACCTGACACAAACATACAGGCTCAACTACACACCACGACTAAAAACCGCGTCACAAGATCTTAAATCCTGGGCAGATCTATTGATCTCATGTATGGGGAGAATGGCATCTGTAAAGATGAATCTACTTGCCAGATTCCTCTACCTGCTCCAGACACTACCCATACAAATTGCCACCGCCGATTTTAAAGCCCTACAAACCCAAACAGATAGATTCAAAAGGGCGACACTCTACATACCAAACAGATCTGGGGGCCTGGGCCTCCCTTGCTACATTTCTATCACGCAGCGCAACTAGCACAGGTACAACACCTACACGCCCCATATGGCATAAAGCGATGGGTAGACCTGGAGCACACAATTTTGTGGAGACTTCCCATCCCTCTACGTCTGGATACCCAAACAAGCTAGACCACAATTACCCACCACCACCCAGCAATACTAAAGTCCATCAAAATGTGGGATAAGATTACGACCAAATGCTCTATGACATCCATCCCCTCCCCACCCACGCCAGTTCTATGCAACGCGCAGTTCGTCCTCGGCGTGACACCCCAGCAATTTTCCAGATTTGAGGACAACAACCTCCTCCCCTTTTACCAATTCTTCCAAAACCAAACACTACTCCCCTTCTCAAACCTATCCAACACATCCCACTAACCACATTCAATAATTTCTGCTATATCGAAAGTCGCAGCTTCTTAGACACACCAATCAATAAAAGAGCAGGCACCACAAAACTCAGCCCCTTCGAAAGAGCCTGCATGACCTGCCCGATCCAAAAAAGCCAGATCTCCACCCTCTACACAACCATAATCACATCCCACAATGAGGGTTCACTAACATACATGTTGGCTTGGGAGAGTGATCTGGGACCACCGGAACACCCCTTGGACTGGGGAGACATATGGAAGGGCAACGGCCACAGTTTCGATAGGCGTAACTTACAATGTGCTGGTACCTCACTCCTCTCCGGCTCAAACAAATGGGCATCTCGAACACTGAACAGTGCTGGAAACAGTGCGGGGGAAAAGGCACCTACCTATACGTCTGGTGGGAATGCACCCAAATAGCCCACCTGTGGATCTAAATCTCACAATTAGCATCCAAAGTACTACCCACAAACATCCCACTAGACCGTTGGACATGGCTCTTTAAAAAAAACCTCTCAAAAAACACACCCAGATGCAAAAATAAACTAATAGCTAGAATCGCCCTGGCAACAAGGAGGGCAATTGCTGATACATGGGGCAGGCCCAAGGTACCATCACTGCAAACGGTGATGCGCAAAATAGAAGACGCCAGGAAGATGGATAAATTATCCGCCCTTGTACATGACACCACCACCAACTTCAACAAAATCTGGGACCCATGGCTCTGCAAGTTCCCTCAACTTGGAGTATTGTACACAGAACTGGAAACCGTATCTTCAGAAGGATATTGATACCTTAGAGAGGGTTCAGAGAAGGGCTACTAAACTGGTTCATGGATTGCGGGATAAAACTTACCAGGAAAGGTTAAAGGATCTTAACATGTATAGCTTGGAGGAAAGACGAGACAGGGGGGATATGATAGAAACATTTAAATATATAAAGGGAATCAACACAGTAAAGGAGGAGACTATATTTAAAAGAAGAAAAACTACCACAACAAGAGGACATAGTCTTAAATTAGAGGGACAAAGGTTTAAAAATAATATCAGGAAGTATTACTTTACTGAGAGGGTAGTGGATGCATGGAATAGCCTTCCAGCTGAAGTGGTAGAGGTTAACACAGTAAAGGAGTTTAAGCATGCGTGGGATAGGCATAAGGCTATCCTAACTATAAGATAAGACTAGGGACTAATGAAAGTATTTAGAAAATTGGGCAGACTAGATGGGCCGAATGGTTCTTATCTGCCGTCACATTCTATGTTTCTATGTTTCTAACCCACATGAGGACCCTGGGCTCACTGGAGACAGAATAACCACAGCCAAACTTATTTTGAAAATTATGGTTGAACCACATATAGCACAAATTACAGGTTTTGTTTATGTTTTGTTTTGATCACAACTTGTACAATTGGCTCAGTCCTTAAGAGATTAAACAGAAAACCAGTAGTGACTATGTTAATGACTGAACTATGCTCCCCCCATGCTACACCCCCTTCATCTCGAAGACATTAATCCCCCAACTCCACCATGTCTTGACACCCCCCCTTTTTCCCCTCTCCTTCTCTTCCCCATTCTCCCTGTCTTCTCACTTACCCCTTCTTCCCCTCCCCCAACTTATACTCCTCACTCAGCGTCTTCCCCACCTCCCCCAGCTTCCCTCTCCCCACTGCACACTTACATATCTCCATCCCCTGCCACTTCAACCCCCCACCCTACACCACGCGTGCACACACCACCACCCACACCAGACCTCGGCCAAGCCTACATATATCCCCACCACACAACCTTACGCACACCAGCCTAACCACAAGCGTTCCTGATAAGCAAAAACAGCTCACCGAAAAGCCAAGACAAGGAGACCGACCTATGCCCACACCACCGCTACGCCAACAAATACCGACGTCCCAACCCACGACACCCCACAAACCACACAGTAAACAGAGGATGAAAAGCACATCACCCAACACGACACAACCACTTCCCACAACTGGCCAACCAGGCCACAAATCCCCCACCCTTACATATCCCAAACTTCACAGAACATAAGAATAAATTTAAAAAGAAATTGGACCTAATCCAATACAAAGCTATCAATACATCTGCAAGAAGCAAAACCAAACTGCAACCTGTATTCACGCTCTGTATTACTTTACGCAACTGTCACTGTTTTGTACCAAGACAACATTGCGAAATGTGTTTTACCCTTTTGTATATGATTGTATAACCTGTTCAATACAATCTAAATAAAGAATTCTAAAAATTTTTTTTACAAATTATTATTCTGATAATATCATCTGTGTAAGACACTTTATTTGTAAAAAAAAAATGCAAAAAACGTATTTAAACGCTAACTTTGTCCAGAGTTTGTTACTTAGTGGCTACTAAAACAGACTGGACATAACCCATTTTGAATACCCTGGGTTGTCTACCCCATGATGGGGTTAATTTTAATTTCTGGGCTGACATACGGTCTCAAAGGTAACATAGGTCCAGCAAACCAATCTGGCAAATTTCAATGTGCAAACATGGAAAAGGGGAAAGCCCTACATTTGACCCCTGTAAGTTTCCAAAAACACATAAAACCCATAAAACTGTTGTACTCATGAGACATTTCTGAATACAAATATGTGTATTTCTTTGCAGTAAAATCCAACAGTATTATGACATTCACAGTTAAAATCCCATAACATTTCTCACTTTTTAGATTGTATTCATATTAAATTATGGTGCATATATAAATAGTTGATGTGAAATGAAATCCCTGTTTCTCCTGAACAAAATTATATATAATAAGCATGTGTGCACTAAATAAGAAAGAGGTGAATTATGGTTGAACCACATATTGCACAAATTTTTTTAACGTTATGTTTTGATCACAACTTAGCTCAGTCCTTAAGGGGTTAAACAGAAAACCGGTAGTGACAATATGTTAATGACTGAATTTGATGAACATGAGTATCTTGTTAACTATATATTACTTTGCTTCTATCTTTAGCAGAGGTAGGCAACCTTTTAGTAGACAAAACAGAAAAAAAGGCAGCAGGGAGACATGGGGATACTGAGACACTAGGGGACACAGAGTGTCTCAGTGTCCCCATGTATCACAATGTCAGTGTCCCCATGTCACCCAGTCCCCTAGTCTCCCAGTGTCCCCATGTCTCAGTGTGTCCACATAGGGGACACAGACACTAGGGGACACATTCACTAAGGGACACTGGGAGACCTGGGGGCACAGATACTTGGGGACACTGGAAAACATGGGGACACTGAGACATTGGGACACAGAGACACTAGGGATACAGTGCCCATAGTGGCTCAGTGTCCCCATGGCTCCCAGTTACCCCTAGTCTCCCAGTGTCTGTGTCTCCATGTCTCTCAGTGTCCTTAGTGACTCAGAGTCCCCATGTCTCCCAGTGTCCCCATGTCTCCCAGCCAGTGTCCTCAGTGTCCCATCTCCCAGTGTCTGTGTCCCCATGTCTCCCAGTGTCCCCAAGTGTCTATCTCCCAGCCAGTGTCCAAGAAAGGTGGCAACCCTAACTACTCGTCACATACTCTTGCTTAAGGGAACACTGTAGGGTCAGAAACACAATCATGTATTTCTGCCCCTATTATGTAAAAAACACCATCTAACCCCCTTGGCCCCCTCTTGCATCCCTAAATATAATACAATTTTACTTGTATTCAAGTCTGCAGCTGCCTACTCTGCCTCTGAACTGACTCTGTCTGCTGACATCATCAGAAATGGTGGTCTGACCAAATTAGAATGCTTCCCCATAGGATTCCAATTCTTTGGACAAACATGCCCCATTTTTGGGAATATTCACCCCATTTGGCAGGTCTGGTCACATGATTCGCGCCAGTGGCACACCCTTTTACCTGCCCATTGACTTCACTGGACACTGCTGTTAGGGGGTATGGATTTACTTGAAAGATGAAAGCATAAATTAGAGAGAGGTTAGCATAGAGTATGTGTTTTCTGCATCCTTTGAGTTTCCCTCCAACACCATCTCCATCAGATACATGACTCTTGGGAGGTATGGTTGTAATTAGGCCCATCATAATTGTCAGCTCCAGGCCCACTGGGCTCTAAATCTGGCCCTGCCTGGAAGGGAGATCCCTCCAAACCCTTAGGAAACAAAGATAGTGAGAAAAATAGAAGTGCTGCACCAATTCTTATAACAAAATATAATGAGCAGTGAAAATCACAACACAACACATAAAATTAGTAAAAAATCCAACTATCAGTAAAAAAAAAGTCCAATAAGAAGGATCGTACTCAGATCAAATATAGAATAAAGTGCTTAAACAGGATTATCCTCAGTGTCTTTTTCTGGATGCTTAAACGGGAGTATTATCCTCAATGTCTATTTCCACTATTAGTCTCTTTTTACTCTCTTTCCTGAGTGTGGACCATACCCCAGACGGAAGAAACCCACAACATATCCCATAAGCGGGATTATACCGCTGTACGCCCTTCACACTAGAGCTAGCTATAGCTCTTCTAAATGTGAGTTTATTCCGTTTATTTCATCTATATACATATTGAACCGTTCATGCTGCACTATTGGTTCTTTTTATCTGGTTTTTGTTTTTCATATGAGTGGATTCATCTGGAAAAAGACACTGAGGATAATACCCCCGTTTAAGCACTTTATTTTATATTTGATATGAGCAGGGGTCAAGTACTGGGGGGAAAAGTGTGGGATGTGATGTGTGTGTGTGTGCTGGATGATTGTGTGTGTGTTGGGTGATGTGTGTGCTGGATGATGTGTGTGTTTGATGATGTGTGTGTGTGCTGGATGATGTGTGTGTGTTTGTGTGCTGGATGATGTGTGTGTATGTGTGTGTGCGTGCTGGATGATGTGTGTGTGTGTGCGTGCTGGATGATGTGTGTGTTTATGTGTGCTGGATGATGTGTGTGTTTATGTGTGCGTTGGGGGGAAGCATTTTTTTAAATTTATGTGTGTATAATTTGTGTTTTATTCCTCCCTCCCTGCTTCTTACCTTGTCAGGGATGGGGGAGCACACTCTGTGTTCCCTCTCCAGCTCTAACTCTCGCAAGACTCGTGCTGTACGGAGCGTTGTCATGGTAACCCGTGTCAACGCTCTGACAGCTGCGGATCTCGTGGATGTGAGCAGCTGGAGTGGGAACACAGAGTGTGCTGGGCCCCTGTGTGCAGGTAGCAGGGCAGGTCCTGCAGGATCACTAGCGGGAACGGCAGATCCAGGGCTCGAGTTCCTGCAGGACTCGAGCCCTGGATCTGAGTAAGATCCTTCTTATTGGACTTTTTTTTTTTTTTTACTGATGTTTGGATTTTTTTACTTATTTTATGTGTTGTGATATTTACTTATTTTATGTTGCGATTTTCACTGCTCATTATATTTTGTTATAAGAATTGGCGCAGCACTTCTATTTTTCTCACAACCTTTTACTAGTACTGTGCAGATATCTGGTAGTCCCTTGGCATGCCGGTCCTATTTTTTTTTTTTAATTGAGGTGTATTATATTATTAGTATTCTACCAGTGTTATTTATGGGTGCTGCAGTTACTTTGTAACATTGTATTTGTGGGTATTTGGGCTGTTATATTGTATATGTTCATAAGTAGTTTGTGGCATTGTGTATGATACCTGTAAATGTGGGTTTTGTATGGGGGCTGCTTGTGAGATTGTGTGGATGATACATCACATTGTGTGTTTGGTGGTGTGTGTATGTGTAGGCCTTCTTGTGGTATTGTATGTCATATGCTGCTTGTAGTGGATTGTCAGTTTTGTTGTGTATGTGGATTGTCAGTTTTGTTGTGTTTGTGGGTGGGCTATTTGTATTGTTTGTATGAGGGGGAGCTGTGACTGGGCCTGCCACTCCATGGGGCCCGGCCGCCCTACGGACCACTGCGACCGGGGTGCCTGCCATCATGTGTTGTGGCCTTGGCCCACATGGTAAAGCCACACAGTAAGGGGCCCATCGGGTATCCCATACTCTTAGGGCCACCCGATGGAAGTTAGATTCCAGGGGTCTCGGTCAGCCCTGTGGTGCTTTTACAGAGCAACCGGACCCCCTGTGATTAGGTCAAAGCTGGAAGGAAGTGATTGCCCCAGTCACTCCTCCCAGCTTACACCGGGAGCTGCGCGGGAGGAAGAGAAGGGAGTCAGAGTGGGAACTCTGACACCCATCAGGCTGAGCCACTGGACCCCACGGAAGTCATCCTCCTGAACCTAAAAGTTCGGAAACAGGAGGGTGACTAAAACATTTTGTATATGTGTGTGTTTGTTTGTATGTATGTGTGTGTGTGTTTATGTATGTGTGTCTGTATGGATGTTTCTTGGTACGTGTGTATGTATGTGTGGTTGTATGTATGTGTGTGTGCATGTGTATGTCTGTCTGTATGTCTGTCTGTCTATGTGTGTATGTGTGTGTTATGTATGTGTCTGTATATATATGTGTGTTTTTTATGCATGTGTGTGTGTGTGTATGTATATGTGTGCCTGTCTACATGTGTGGGAGGGCAACGTATGGAAGGGGGAGGGTAGACATATGGGGGGATGGTGGGGGCCCCATGGCAGTTTTCGCACCGGCGCCACGTGCTTTCTAGTTATGCCTCTGTGTGTATATCTAGCAGTGTGTGTGTGTGTGTGTGTGGCTTCCCTGGGGTCCTGTGGGGACCCGGCTGGCCAGGTAGAGGTCAAGGGCAGGAGCTACGATAGCTGCTATGTGTTGCTCTACTCCAATGTGGATTCCTGTTCACAAGTGCTGAGAGAAAGTTTTCTGAGATTACTTCCTCCAAGTGCTGCAATGTGTAATTTAAAAATGGCCCCTCACCACCTGCAATCGTTTCTTGGGTTGGACTAGCAGATATCTGGGAGCCTTAAGGTGTGTGGAAAGGCACCTCAAGTGCCATATAAAGCCTTATAATACCTTAAAAGTTGTAGTGGTTTTAGAGCATTCATCCTGTCCCTGACAACTGACAAATGGCTATTTGTGAGGAACAGCAATATTTACATTTGTCAGTCACGATCCCTCTAGTGGCTATCAGCACTTTCCGGTGAATACTTTCAATAATTGAAAGTCTTTGTGCTCTGCGTTGCAATGCTTCTCATAGAATTAAAATTAAACATCTATTTTACGTCTAAACATGTATTTGACATTTTATAGTATTCTTTTAATTAGGAACTGAGCACCTCAATTAGAAAAATGATTTATTTTTCATTGACTGGCATATGCCAACAATAAAATGTTTTGTGTTAACATTTAAGTTGTACAAATTATACATATTATTTTAGATAATATTCATAGAACTATATATGCAAGCTGGTTACACACACACACACACAATCAAAACATATACAAAATAGACAGACAGACAAACAGACTCGAGGGATTAAACAGTTATGGTTCAGAGTTTTGGATCAGTGACAGCCAGGAAATGCAAATCCCACGAGATGGACAATTTTCTAGATAAGGGGTGCATAGCAGCCCTAGCTATGCAGAAATGGCTGGTGTACGTCTGTTTCACCATATGCTCAGCTTTCCAATGTTGTTACAAAACCAAGTATGATCAATCTGCCATACTCCTGGGCCCAGACATACATTTAAGTACTTTGGATTTGTGTATTTTTTTATCATTAACCAGTGATTGCACGAGCAATGTCTACATAATAATATGAAATCAAATTCTGAAGATTTGAAAAGTGCATATACAGATATGTCTTTAGTGTTTGGAAATATTTTAGTCCTTGTTGGAAATTGAAATAAAATGTGTTTGAACTTTAAACAATATATTAACAGGCGCAAACATTTGTTATAATAGCTCATAGCTTAGAGCAGCAGAACAATATATATATTTAATATATTCATTATTAAATGTTTTGCCACTATAGCAGCTCTCTAGGTACTAGGTGTATTACAACTGCCTATTATTTTATTAATAGTTTCCCAGTTGAGTAGTACTTACTTTGTACAGAGGACGGCGGCTGAATTTCTTCAAGTCCCCCAGCAGTCCCAATTTCAGCTGGGTAGTCATAATTTCGTGGTCCTGTCACGCCATCCCAATTTAGTTTCCTGGTGTCCCATATCAGTGAACACCAGAGAACTGTCCTCGGGGCAGCGCAGTGCATCATCAGTTGCTCTTATGCTATGCACAGGCACTAACAGCCTGCAGAGAGCACTCCAGCAGCATTCTCTTGCAAGGTCCTGAAGGGAGGGGTTAGGAAGCTAGGAATGTTATAAGAAAGGCAACTGCAAGTTACTTTGCAGGATTCATCACATCAAGCCGAACTGGGCAAAGCAGCTTATGAGTTTGCATGCGGCTGCTATATTTTCTTTATCAACTGTACAAAGAAAACTACGGTGAAAGCACGCTTCATGCAAGGGCTCAACACACCTCTGTTTGGGGACTCTCCCAGTTAAACTGCCACGGGTGGCTACAGGCTCCATTAAAATCTTTAGAGAACCAGAAATGGCTGGCAGGCCACTACTTTAAAACTCCTACAGTACAGAATGACTTAGTGTTAAATGCAATTCCCAGCTTTGGATGGAAGCAGTCAAGTGCAACCTACATAAAATACAAAAAAGTTTAAAAATGCAATAGCAGACTGTAAAACGAAAGCTATGGTCCAATTTATTTTACTGATAAGTATCTGAAAAACCGAACTATAAAAGGACTTAAGAAGTCCCAATTCCCAATATGATGATTGAGATTAATTACATGTTTAGTTCATCTACGACACCTTTGTAGGTAATCCATAACTACAGAGTGAGTAACTGAGGTGATAACCCCACGTGGTGGCAAGGGGAAACTACAATAATATTTGTAAAAATAAGCCCTTCATCTCCCGTTTTCAGTCTACTCTGAGGAAACCATGTAAGTAAAAGTAAGGGCTTTTAATCTTGTTAACATAAGCACTGTGACACCAAGAAAATTGCTTCTCTTTTTTCTGGTAAGCTCTATTAGATTTCAAACAAACTCCATATTACACCAGGAACTATCTAAAATGTTTCATATACTTTGTGCGATGGGACTATTTAATACAAACCCTAACATGTTTTGAATAGAGTTTTAAGAAGAGGATTTATGCAACTTCTAACTAGACAGAAAACATCCAATATTACAGACAATGTACTTGATTTAATATTTTTTGGATAAGCTTTATAAATTTGATTTATTTTTTTTGTTAAATGAAAATATTTTACAAAAATCAATATATAAAAAAATATCAAAATATTACGATATTAAAGCATTCTGATATTAAAAGTTTATTTAACACGTCTATTTAGTTGTACTAGTAGCTGGGCATTCCGAAAGCACCATAAGTTGGTCCTGAACATATGGAGTTTTGCTATACAAGTAATATAGCATAGTAGCGGTTATACCAAAAGTAAGCCCAATCTACCACTCATGCCCAGCTCGCATCTTGTATGCACAGTATACTCATAGGCCCTATCGCAATTTGTACGACCTACTATCATAGCACAGCAGGCTTACCTATAAATCAGATAGCGTAGACGATACCCACTCTTGCACAATAGCGGGAAAACATGCTATGTCCACCAAACATCTTTTCAAAGTCCCACACTGCGTTAGGCTGTGCACTAACATTACCCCATATTATAGGCAAGATATAACGTTGTTGACTGCTTTCTACTGCATCATAGCCTATATGAGATTAGCGCACCCGGTCTACACATCGCATACGAACCAACCATTGTTTTAACCACTGTTAACTGTAACCCATGCTTTGAGCTATACATGAATGTCCTTACCTAAGCTGAGATCAGATACCTAAATTAATGGCAGAACACAAGGCTAAAAAGTCGTACCTTACCAGTCTAGCTATTACCTTTAATAGAATGATGCAATGATAACCAGTAATACACTATGGGATTGCAGCAACCTAGGGTGAATGTTTCACTAGTTAATACTCGATTTGTTTCCTGTACAGGTTCAGTGTATAATTTATTTTTCCACCTCCCAGCCTCTGTGCCCAGCGGAGCATTTAAGCACCTCAGCATGTCACTTAGAACCGCTAACAACACGCTAATTGCCTTCTCTGACCAACCCCTGATTTAGCAATTGAACGGTCTCATTGGCGAAGTTTAAGACCTATATACAAATCAGTATGCCCAACATAAATGCCGCTATACTCAACGACAAGCATTCATTGTCACGTTTTGTTCTACATCTTGTTTTACTTTACGTTAACTAACCATTTTTTTTTAAAACATTTTTTGACAATGTAGCCGTTTTGTTAAACGTGATATCCATGACATATTATAAAAAATGTGCAATTTTTCTGCCACTGCATAACTACTGTAACCTTGAAATACGCTGTTGTGGCGTCCGTTAATAATCTGTAACCACCTGCACAACCAAAATAAAGAATAAAAAAAAATTTAAAAAAAAGTTTATTTAAAATATTAAACTAGTTGAAAAACGTATCCAAAATTATTGAAAATCGGGGATAATGTCCAGAGATGATATCGAGGTATACTACTTATTATTAGCACTGGCATTTATAAAGCGCCCACATATCCCACAGTGCTGCACAATTAGGGGGGAAAGTACAAAACACAAACAAACCAATACAAAGGGTAAAAGGGTAAAGATTGAGTGCTTAGTAACAATCTAAACCATACTAATGTATGCTTTTGTACATATCATTATAGTTTAATTGGGAATCAACACTTCTGTGGAAATCACACGATTGAATAAAACATAAAAAACAGAAACACAAAACTATTTTGACTTTTGTAAGCCTTTTTTATATGATTATTTTCTTTTAAATTTCTATTAAACATTTGGCAAATGGTCGTTGTCATCTGCCTTAGTACATAAGAAATCCTCTCGTCAGGCATGTTTAGCTTCATCACAAATTGCTTTTAAAGGGGAAAAAAAGGCTAGTTGTAACGATACAGAGGGTTAATACAAAATGGGTGGATCTGCAACAGTACCCTACAGCCTTTTTGCACTGTAGTAGGATGGTTTGCCTAGGCACTGCATGGAAATTAGAGCAGTGTTATTTTTGTCATTTTGTAGCCATGTGTTAAAAATCCTTTAGTAAGAACACCATCCAGTAAAACATGGCAACTACAATAAATAAATAAATAAAACATTTGGCAAATGGTATCACAACCCAGTTCAGACCATGCACAGCCAGGGCACACATTGCAAATCAGAAAGACACACAGAAACATTGTAACTTCCACACTAACAGCAGCATGTATGTCCAAATGTGGATGGTATTCATTGGGGGAGTATATCAGCAGAAACACTCCGCACATAAACACCATCAAAATGTGGACAAAACTAATACTGATACTATGGACATGTAACTTCCAAAATAGCAATATATTGAGTCAGGAGCTCAGGAAACCACAGTATGGGTTCAATTAACATCTTGCACGCAGCAGATGAACGGAGTTGAAAAAAAAATAAGCTAAATTTAGTCGCCTTCATATTCACAAAGCACAATAAAACAATGTTACGCATGGGAAACAGAGAAGGTAATAAAAATCAGTATATATGTTTAATTATAATACAGATTTCGTTTTTTCAAAAGGTTGGCTAATTCAGGTGCTTGAAAATTAGCAGTATGGGTCACCTATAAAAGATGTCTGACAATTTGCACACTTAATCCTCTAGGTTATTCACGAAAATGAGAAATAAAAGTGAATTTTGAATATAAGGTCAAAATACACACACAAATACATCTAAGATTAGAATCAAAATCTTAGAACAGAGTCAGAATATCTAAAGGGACTCTATAGTCACCAAAACAACTTTAGCTTTATGAAGCAGTTTTAGAGTATAGATCAGGGATGCCCAAAAGGTAGATCACCATATGTTATAGGATTGCAACTCCCATGATGCTTTGCATGTCTTTAGAATGTGCTTAAAATGACAAAGCATCATGGAAGTTGTAGTTTTAAAACATCTTGGGATCTACCTTTTGGGCACCCGTGGTATAGATCATGCCTCTGAAGTATCACTGCTAAATTCACTTCTATATATGAAATAAATCACTTTTCTTTCTGTTTATGCAGCCAAGGTCAAACCTCACCTGGCTGTGACTCACACAGCCTGCATGAAAAAATTGTTTCACTTTCATTCAGATATTAGCTTACTTTAAAATGTTTTGTCTCATGCTCTCTAAATTGAACTGTAGTCACACCCAGGAGGTTCCAACAGGTTCTAGCCAGCTATTCTAATTCTAAATTAAACATAATTGGCAGTAAAGGAAGGTGTGATTAGGGCTGCATAAAAAATGTGATTTAACTCCCAAGTGGTAGGGATTTGAGACTGCAGAGGCATGATCTATACACCAAAACTGTTTCATTAAGCTAAAGTTGCTTTGATGACTATAGTATCCATTTAAGAAAATGTACATGCCATGTGAATTACAATCCTTTCCTTTGTTGCAGTGCTGTTATTTAGAAATTACTAGTATCCAAAGTCAAAGACACACAATCTGGTGTAAGGCACACAAAAACCAAACCCCAAGCAATGAAAACATATGGTCTGATGAGTAAAATTAAACCCTATATTCTCAAAATAAATCTGTTTACATTTGAAGGATGCCTTCAACCTATAAAATCTGTTGTCACGTGCTAAACATGGTAGAATATACATAACACTATAAGCCACAATTTTAAAAGAAGTCTTAAGGTCTGGTTTAAAAGCATAATATTGTAATGGCCAAGGAATATGAGGCAATTTTAAAGATGCACTTGGCAACTCATCTCCTCCATCGAGTTGACATTCTGTGCACATAAAGCCATTAGTACTTAAAAAATCTGGAGGTTCCCTTGGGTCAATTGCTTGGTTACAAAAGTATGTCTTCACACTGGGGTCACACTGGCGTCTTTTGTTATACCTACATTTGAATGGACTTCAACTCGCGGAACTATACTTGCTCCCTTGTCCCTTGTCAGATTTGATGGGAGATAGAGTCCCAAAACATTTGGATTATTTTGGGTATCACCAACTGAAACACTTTTGTAATAAGATACCACCTAGACACAACATTGTTAGAGATTTGACATATTTTAAGACAAACTGAGCACAGAGTTCACAGGTCCAGGTTTGCCATTCCAACCGACCACAATGCTCCTACATTTAACTTCTCCCCCAATTTCTAAATATATAAAAGGTATATGGCCAAACCTTTTCTAAATGTTGCAATGGAGTTGGTTCTTGCTAGTGGAAACAACCTACACATACTTTAAGACAATGGATTCATAAGAGAAACGATCAACCACATGGGATCACTAACTGACTCGTTGTAGGATAGAAAATACAAAGAAATCAAGGTGTATTGGCGCTATCAATTATCACAAATATAAAATTGCTGGTGCAGTGAAAAGTGTATCCCACAACACTTAGAGATAAATAATAAAACAGTGGAATAAATACTGCACCAGTAAACGAAATGACAATTCGGGATCAATCTAAAAAACACAAATAACATAACATAGTGCAATATATATATATATATATTGATAGACCCCTTGTTATGTTATTTGTGTTTTTTAGATTGATCCCGAATTGTCATTTTGTTTACTGGTGCATTATTTATTCTATCGTTGTAGGATAGGTCGGAGCTTCCACACAACAGAACTCCTGTGGCTGTTTTCATCAGTAGGAGGGAGGAGGTAATGTTTCTTCAACTGACAACTAACTGGACAAAATCGTGCACATTTGCATCTTTACCGAGCTGTATATATCACCTGTCCTCGTTCGGTCACCCCTTCTCCTTGACGTCCTTCAATCCAACCCCCATACCCTTCTTTTTTAAGCATTTCTAGTCATCTAGATCTGGTGGTGGGTGTAGGGGGGGCAGGGAAAGGTGATATTTACTTACCTAAATGGATCCTCGCGGGCACAGCCATCTTCTTCTGACCAGTCCATTTTTGTTTCTAGTGTTTTAGTGAGACCGCATAATCCTCCATAAATGTAGTCATTTCTAGTCTAGATGGACAACATAGCTGCTGAAGCCTCATAAAATCTAGACAACTGTATCAAATGTACACAAGGTTCACTATTGATTCTCCTGCCGTTACTATATAGGGCATATGCAAAAAACAGAGAAAGAATCTGTCCCAAATGAATAATAAGAAAATAATAAAGCTCTTTATCATAAAGCTAAAAAACACGCACACATACCACAAATATGACGTTAGTGTGGTAATATACTTCCTCTGATGAGCCGCAGTCTGGCAAAACATCTGTTGGGGCTCTATACACATTGTCTCTCCCTGTGTTACCTCCATACCTGATGCAGCACTTTACTTTGATGCTTGAATCCCTAGACCGATAACCGACATCATTGGTACCACAGAAAGGGCATTCAGACCATACTTTCAGTTGAGTTAGCTAGTTAGTTTGTCATTTATTCATAGACAGGTGCCTTTGAAGGCACAAACTAGTGTCTCTCTGGAACTCCTGGTATCACCAGGCACTCAGATCGATTCTTAGTCAGTTAGATCTTTTTACTGATAGGTGCCCTCGAAGGCACAGACTAGTCTATCTATGGCACTCCTGTAATCACCATTACTATCGATATTTGTTTATTCAGTTTGTCCATGTATCTAGCTCAGCATTTGAGACCGGTATTATATTGCTATTTATAGCAGTTTGGTACCCTTGTAGGCACAGCAAGCCTATATCTTCTGAGCCAGACATTACTAATAGATTTATCTTTATGCTAGTACGTCCTGTTTTAGGGTACTAGCAGCTAGGCAGGCATCCTTTGTGATGCCACTACTTTTTTTCCACTAAATTAATTAGTAGTGATTCAGGTTATAGGAATCTATACATTCCTATGAGGTATATTCCTTCGAGATACATATATACTTCACTTTGCTGCTTAATACCTTTAGTTTGGTGTTTTAATCAGTCTGGGGAGTTGAGTAGATAGTTGCATATTTGGACGATTATAATATAGTGTCTTGCTTATTTCACACACTGTATTCACCGTTCAATGGATGCTCCACCTCCTAGACTCTGGTAACACCAGATAGATACATTTGGTTTGTATCGGTCGTTAGACACATATTCTGCATATTATAAAATAAACATTCCACTGTGTCAAACTAATTTTGCTACTGTGTATCCACTTTCTGTGTGCACAGTGCACCTGGCAGCTATTTCCCTTTTCTACTATTGGACTTTTGTCTTTCAATACTAGGCTTTTTTTTAGTTAGGGTTGGGTTTTACTTCCATTAGCTGGTAACAGCAATTAGGTACGATCAGGCTGTCATTCATTATTGCTTATTTATCCTATTTTGCTAATACCATAAACTTTTCTGACCTGATATAGTACGTATTATCTAGGCATCTAGCACCTCTCCTAATGGTTGCCTTTGGTCTACCAGGTTATACGCTATGGTTTACCTCAGTATTTCAGTTTTATTAATGAAGTTTGTTATTTTCTTTTAAGACCTTTTTCTAGATTGGACTGGGATTTTAATCTAGTAGTTACTCTTCATATTTATATATTACTTTGGGTTACCCCCGTTTTCCTAGTCTAGGTGACCACATTGGTTAAGGCACAGGGTTTGGGAGCTCTGTTAAGCCCCAATCCTAGACCTTTACCTCTCCTTCTCGTTACCCTAAGGTTACCCCCTTATCTGATCCCACTCCATTGTATCTGGACCACTGTTGGGCTATCATTTTACTAATTATATAGGGCATATATGTCGGTATGTAATACACTACCACCAACTATACTTGATAAGCTGTATACTTTGAAAACAAAGAAATAATAAAGATTGTAAAAAACAAAAATTACAATTGAAAACAGTGTTCCTTTAAAGCAGCACTGCGTACTTTGTATAACTTGCAATGATCCCTGACGGTGACATTGCCGCTCGTGGTCTGATGGTGGGTGGAGGGGGGGGCAGGGAAAGGTGATATTTACTTACCTAAATGGTCCCTCGCGGGCACCACCATCTTCTTCTGACCAGTCCACTTTTGTTTCCAGTGTTTTAGCGAGACCGCATGATCCTCCATAAATGCAGCCAATGTCTTGGCAGCCATCATTGGTGATCATTGGTGATGGCTGGGAGATTGATACTTCTAGAGAGTGGTAGCTCCGCCCAGTGTCAAGAAGCGTCTGGCATTCCTACTTTTTCTCAGTATATCTTTTGAATGGGTTTGAATTTCAGTGAATCTATCTTTATTAAATACTCATTTCACAGGGGGAGGTGACAGTCCCACTTTAAGACGTTTCAATACACTGATAGGAATAGGTCTGGCTGATAATGCATCATTAGATACAGCTGAACAAATTTAATATTGGTATTAAGAATACCAACACAATCAACACTTGATGGAGTTGCAGCTCCAGGCCCAGGCCCATGGAATAGGCCCACATATTTTTTTTAATTTTTTTTTTAATATATATAAGATTTTTATTTATTTTTTTACACACTACACTTAGGGTTGTCACCTGGCTGGTATTTATTTGAGGCTGCCTGGCCGGTGCTGATATTGCAGTAATACCGGCAATACAAATGCCGGTATTTTTCTCAGTATAAACAGAGATTACGCTGCAATACCAGCACTGGCCAGTAGGGGTCACTGTGTGTGTGGAAAGAGGCAGTGATAGGAAGTTACAGCATATACCTGCATCTCTCTACTCACTGATCCGTGGGGGAGCAGCTTCACAGCACTGAGAGTCCAGACAGCAGCTCCAAGCCTGCAGTTTAGGGAAGTGAGGGATGGGGGTAAAGGCTATAGGGAGACATGGGAACACAGGGAGACCTCTGGGGATGCTGAGACACTTGGGGACACTTGGAGACACAGGGACACAGACACACATGGGGACACTGAGACACTAGGGGACACTGAGACCTGGGAACACTGAGACACTAGGGAAACTGATACACATGGGGACACAGGGAGACATGTCTCCCAGCCAGTGTCTCAGTGTCCCCATGTCTCAGTGTTCCCATGTCTCCCAGTGTCGCTAGTGTCCCCATGTCTCACAGTGTCTCTTAGTGACATGGGGACACAGGGAGACATGGGGATACAGACACTAGGGGACACTGGGTGACATGGATACACTGGGAGACATGGGGACACTGGGAGCAATCCATCTATACAGCAGAATCAAACTGTAAGTAGTTTATTGGTGATTTTACAGAATTTTCTCTTATGTCACACCTTGTGATTTACATCATGTGATGTCACTCATACATAGTTATGCAAATTAGTAAGGCCTGTATTTTTTTTTTACAAGAAAGGTGGCAACCCTAACTACTCTTGCTTAAGTATGGAAACTTAAGATAAATATATGGAAACAAAGCTTGTGTTGACAAGCTCAAATGGAATTAGTTAAGGTAATGCTGACTTTGGTCTCTCCAACACTGTGGCATGTTCCCTTTCTTCTACACTAACTACATCCACCTTTTCTCTGTCTCAGACTGTACACCAGGAGCTTCTGCCTGCTAGTAAGGTAAGGAGACAAGTGGACATGTGAGTGCTAGGGGACAGTCCTTAGAAAGCGTGGAGCGAGCACATCATTAGACGCATTTGTGCCAAGCTCAGGATGCTGTTGGCCAGCATGCACGATTGGCAGGCAGCCTGACATGCATTCATGCCAGGCTAGCCTTCCAATTCTTTGGGCAGACACACCTCTTTTTTTTGGCATGTTCGTCCCTTTTGGAAGTTTTGGTTACATGATCCGCGTCAGTGGCCCACCTTTTTACATCGCCCATTGACTTCCTGCTTCACCGGACACTGCTGTGGTATGGATTTACTTAAAAGATGAAAGCATGAATTAGAGAGAGATTAGCATATTTTAAGAGAATCTGAGTTTTCTTATCGCTGCATCCTATGAGTTTCCCTCCGGCAAAATCTCCACCAGATCCATAACGTTTGAGAGGTATGACTGTTTTAGTGTTTTTGGTCAATAAGATTCTGTACTTAGGCCCCTCATAATTGTCAGCACCAGGCTCACTGGGCTCTTAATCTGGTTCTGCTTCCCAATCACCAGATATAAACATTATTGAAATTCTACAAGAATTCTGAACGCCATATGTAAGTAAGTTTCCGCCTTTCTTTTTGACACAGGGTGCAGTACCCCACTACACATAATTTAGAAATATAACAAAGTTTCACAAAGAAATCAGATTGCTCTGCAGCATGATCCTACTTATTTAGGTCTTTGATGTGAGTAAATTGTTCAGTATTTATATTTGTTCACCCTCTCTATATGTGCTCATGTATGTATATATGCATGTTTTGCATTATACATTGTATACCTATTTATTTTATTTATTTTGTCTGCAATACAAAATATTTTTTGCTGAAAAGAAATGGTAGGCATGCAAGAAAACCTATATAGAAAAATAAATAAATAATCCCTTTCTATATGTTTCTTTTGTTTTGCAACTACCCAGCTAGGAATTCGGCTCTGTTCTACAATACATGTAAATGGCTTATAATAAGACCCAAATGTCACTTTAAAGCAATCCATATTGGCACTACATGCTTTTGTATTGTAAAATGATTTCTCATTAATTTACCCAAAGTGTATGTAATTAAATGTATATGTGAATAAATGCTTATTAAATGTAATTTATTGTTTGTACAAACTCTACCAAAATCTATTTTTTTTGGCTAAATACATTTCAATATAATGCTTCAGAAACTGAATTATTTGTAAATTTTAGCTACATGTCCAATATTCCTAGAAACATTTCTTCGGAGCTGCTCAAAATGGAAACGGATATAATTAAGAAACATTGCCTTTAACAGATTGACTGTCTTTAACAAGTTTCTCTCTTTCTAGCTACTCAAATATGCTATTTTTCCTAATTATCACCTTTTAAGGGCCATCTGGACCCCATTGCTTACCATCAGGGGGCAATTCTATTTGCATTGTTCATAAGCTTAGTCATGATCAAATAGTCTGGTAGTAAAGTTCATTAGAAAAAAAAAAAAAAAGAGAAACATTAAAAAAAAAAAAAATAACATGAACCAAATATTTGTTTCAGCAGTTTTATGGGAACGTAATACAAGATTCTACATAACATCATTTGACCTCTAAGTCTAGTTTACCAAAGTATATAAATAATAGTTTATCCAGTATCCTTACCATGCATTTAAAAGAGATATGATAATATTTCTGCATAGCTCTGCATTATGATTACTCATTATAGCTTTAGTTAAAGCCTCTGCTAAAACTCTTTAATTATGCCTTAGTTTCCTCCACTTAATGCTAAGCTGTCGCAAAGGAAAATAAACATTACATATAAACACAATTAAACTAGATGTTTTAACCAGTAACAACTAAGCAAGCTCATTTAAATAGTGTGTTAAAGTGTGTGTTCTAAAGATGCAGTTGTTCTAAAAGATCTGAAACATTAACGGGGGAGTTCATAGCTATAAAACAACATAACAATAAAACTGCCAGTATAAACCACTACGATATCTGTATACAAAATGTCCTATAGAAGATATAATGCAACTATAATCAAAATGTCCGATTAATAAATTAAACCCATGTCTAATAAAAAAAAAACGAAAAAAAAAACAATTAAAAACTATATACTATAAAACAAAACAAAACAAAAAAAACGCAATTTCTTTCCATGTCGTTAATAACCTATTTTATTTGATGTTAATCTACTAGGTTTCCAGCTAGCAACACAGATGGTGTGGAAGAAAATGGTACCAACTTCTTTTAGGAATGTCGCAGTGCAGCAAAAATCCTAGGATTCCACTAATGCAATCAATAAGCACCCGCAGACACCTTCCTCTGTGGAGCCATGGAGGGCATACAAACTTCAACAGAATCTTTTCTATCCCATTCTAGCATTGCTATTGACAATTTATAGTTGGAATCTCTTTATTCATGTATACTATATGTTTTGCAGTTCTATACAGCATAGCAAATAAGCAGTGTGAACACATACTAGATATACAATCTAGAAAATTAATATGAAAACAGGATTTCAATCTAAAATAGACTGAATCACCTCTAAAAAAAATATAAAAAAGAAGGTTTCATTTCAATGCAATATTAAATGGTGTAGTAATCACTAATTTACTGCATCAAGATAATTTAAAACTCAGATTTTTGTCTTTAGTACCTTAAGACCTTCACGTGTTAAAAGAGATAAACTACCCGCCCCCCCTAAAAAAAATAAATAAATAAAAACACACAAATGACTTGATCTTATTGGATTTTTTTTTTTATAGTAAAAAAAAAATCAAAGGCCTCCCATTGATTTTCATATAATATTTTTCAGAAGCTCATCTTTTGATATTTCTGTGGCTCACCATAATGTCTCACAGCTAAGGTACACCTCCTAACAGGGTAGGTAATAGGAAGAGGATTCTCCTACAAAAAGGAGGCATGATGGATATACTCTCTGGACACCATGTTCCCTCATGGACTCAATTAGAAGTACTGCTTTCTCTAGCAGACACGCTACAACCTACCTGTGTTAATATATGCTATATAAAGACTCACTGTCAGGTAAGTCTGATACTGGTTTTTATTTTTACTTTGTATTTGTACATTGTTATTTCATATACATATTTTTGTCTGTATATCTACTTCACTTGTGTTGCATTTGTCCTATGCTGGAGTTCACCTTCCTCTTATTTTGTCTTGCTGCAGACCCCACTCCACCCCAATTGGTCTTCCAGTACAGCACCTCCCAAGCCATTGGGATTTTATTTTTTCTCTCACTCTCATTGATGTAGAGATGAATTGAAATATTTTCTGCTGCCGGGGTTTCTTTTATTGGTAGGGAGGGATCTCTGTTTATTTCCATTTCTAGTTTTGGAGTATTTGTTTCCTTTAGTGAAATTGGTTTCTCCTTTTAGCCAGCACTATACAGTTTGGGAGATCATCATTTCTATGCCTAGCACTGTTACGATTGAAAAGTAATTGTTTATTTCATTCTCTGTGCTGTATGATTTAGAGATCCCTACTTATTTCACATTCTTGCCTATGTATTGCAAAATCATTGAAAGCTTGTCATGATCTTGATCAGGTCAAATAGGAGGCTTTGGCCAGAGTTAACAATAAAGGTTTTATTGGTAGGTTTTGACATAACAGCAAGGTAATTTATAGAATGAATTAATAGGGAGAAGGAAAGTGAGAGAAATAAAAGGTTAAGGCAATATGCCCTATATAGATAATAAACAGGTTTGCAAATTATAAGAAAGCTAGAGATAAAAGTATAGGTAGAATAGTAAGATGGGTATAAGAACAATAAGGTTTCAGGGTAAGAAATCAACACCTTGTAAATAAGAGTTAGCAGCAATGTCCAGACAGGGGTTATGCAGGTTTGTATAATTCAGGTAGGCAGGATAAAGCAGAGTTGTAAGCAATCCAGGTTGGTATGGAGCAGGGTTGAAGTAAACCAGGTTGGCAGGATAAAACAGGGTTGTAAGCAATCCAGGTTGGTATGGAGCAGGGTTGGTAGTAAATCAGTGGCGGATCCAGTGCCTGATCTCGGGAGGGGCACTTGTAGATTATTTAAATAAATAATCCAGACACAATAACCACTACAGCTCAGTGTAGTGGTTATTGTGCCAATACTGCTGGGACCCGCTCCCAGAGTAAGTAGTCACACCGTTTAAGAACACTTTGACAACTTACCTGAGGTCCTCTGGGAAATGGGGCTGGAGTAGGGCAGAGGAGCAGTGGTATGTGTGAGTGGTGCAATGTGTGAGGGGTGCAGTGAATGTGTGTGTGAGGGGGACAGTGTGTGAAGGTTGCAGTGTGTAAGTGAGGGCGGCAGTATATGTCAGGGGTGCAGTGTGTGTGTGGGTCAGTATGTGTGTGTGACAGTTACAGTGTGTGTGTGTATTGCAGTGTATGTGTAGGGCAATGTGTGTATGGGGGGCATGTATGTGTATGGGGGGCAGTGTATGTGTGTGGGGGCTATGTTTATGGGGGCCAGTGTGTGTATGTGAGGCAGCAGTGCGCGGTGTTTGGGGCAATGCGTGTATGTGGGGCAATGCATGTATGGGGCAGTGTGTGTGTGTGGGGGGGGGCAGTGTGTGTATGTGGGGCAATGTGTGTATGATGGCAATGTGTGTATGTGGGGCAGTGTGTGTGTATGGTGGTAATGTGTGTATGTGGGGCAGTGTGTGTGTATGGGGGCAATGTATGTGTATGGGGGGCAGTGTATGTGTGTGGGGGCAATATGTTTATGGGAGCAGTGTATGTGTATGGGGGCAGTGTGTGTGGGGAACAATGTGTGTGTATATGGGGGCAGTGTATGTGTGTAAGGGGGAGCAATGTGTATATGGGGGCAGTGTGTATGTGTAAGGAGGGGCAGGGGCAATGTGTGTGTGTGTGATAAGGATAGGGGGGCTTTTTATTTAATAATATGTGTTTTTTTTTAAATTTAATTAAAATAAATATACTTT
>OW240912.1:286339480-286414364 GCA_933207985.1 Pelobates cultripes
GAGAATTTGATGAAGATTTCAATATGGTATGTATTCCTTTAACGTTCCGACAACATATAGGTATTTGATCTGCTTTAATTTTGCATTTGTACTTAATAATTAAGGTTTTCAATGGTAACATTTCTTGGTCAGGAATGGAACCTATGCTTATTCCATTGTGTCTATGGGAAATGAGTTCTTACTTTATAAACTCTCACTTTAAGAACTAGGCTTCGGAACCAGTTAGTTCATAAAGTCAGGAACTACCTGTATATTAATTCAACCAGTGCAGCAAAACACACATTTATATGTAGAACCCACATTCCCTCAATGTTACATTATGAGAGTTTCCATACTCCAGATAATATACCCTCATTGTCCCATAGCCAGTACCAAACAGTTAAAAAGCCTGCGCCAGTTTTCTGGTAGCTAGGCTGGCTGAAATGAGAAACACATATCTACAGAGAAGGTATCAAAGAAAACCACAAACAGGGCAGTCACATAGCAAAGGCAACACCTTCTAGATCCTAAGAAACATGAAAAACCTCAGAGGGTCCCATTGATCACTCACTACACTCCGCAGAGCAATCAAACAGCACACAAGTATTGGATATTGCTTAAACGGACATGTCCATACATACACGAGTTTCAACTTTATTCAATTTGCTCATAAAATAGGCAGAACTATATCTGTGATATCTCATCATCACAGCAGAGAAATTAAACCAGTGTTTGAGATGTTCATTCTGTAACTCTGTAATCTAAGGTTATGCTTTTGTCATCCAAAAACTTGTAGAGCATTTCAAAATCAGAGATAATTTTAATTGTAATGGATATTTGGCCTATGTATTAAAATTCCCTTGCAGCCTCCATACATGAAGTAAGCAACACAAAAATGATGGATAGGTTCCGTAAACACAGATCCCACACCTGCATTATTGTTAGAAATGGGGCATAATGTTTCACAACGTCAAATAGGAGATTGTATCAAATTGCCCAGAGGAGGGGATAATAAAGATGCCTTGTGTTAAAAAAGAAGGAGATGTTTTTTAGATTAGACCAGTTGATGGTCTGTGGCCGAAAGGGCTAAATAAAGATGATGTTGTAATGAAGCATATTTAATATATTGACTTCTTTCTTCTCTCTATATATGTTTTACAATTTACTCATGACAGAATGTAATCAGTACCATTTCTTAGATCTGGTTTATGTTCTTTGATCTCATCCTTTACAATTGACAAAGACAAGTATAATTTTCCTTCAACTCCCATTGCAATCAGATTATAAATAACTAACCGATACATTTTTAAGAAAGTATAATTTTGTATCCCAATTAATTTACTGTATGCATATAGTTAGATAAGATGTCGTACTCGTAGCACTGTGTGTGAATTGTCTCTCTGTGTGGAATTTTGTAAACTCACCTTGTTATTGTGTACGGTTTTCTCTATTATGTACTGTTACTGAGCAACTGTTACTATGGTTACATATCTTTCCTGTCACATGATATAATAACCTCCCATTTAAATCCAGGTTTTCAGCTGATTAGAATATGTGATTAAGACTAAGGCTAAAAAGTACTGGTAAAGTATCTTTTCGATTGCTGCAACAAAATAACTTTTTTTTTTAACTGCCGATGTGCCTTGACCATTCTTTGTGGCCACAAGATGTATGTAATCTCTGGGAAAGCTATGGAGTTTCCTGTGTATAAGCAAACTATAGCAATGTTGGGAAGATATATTTTCTCAAAGCGCATGAATGAATGCATCCCCTTTGTAGGGCTCATTGCCAGAACTAGTAAAATATAGCAACGGACGGACTATCTGAAAGTTTAAACGCAGATTGTGCATTCAAATTATTTACAATTGTGTTTTTTTAAAGAAAAGAATAGTTCATCAAATACTTAACCTTGTTTGGAGGATCTAACGGCTACAATGCTAACTAAGAAATCTGAACTCACTCTACAGAAAGTGTCGATTGCAGATACTCTTATTGGTGGAATGAGTTCGATATGCAAATTTTTCTCTCTAAAGACACCAGGGAGACGAAACCTGTTTCTTCAACCTATTGCTCCTGTAAGTTTTCTTGTAATTGTCCTATTTATAGTTAAATCCCCCCCTCTTCTAATATTGTAAAGCAATACGGAATCCATTGGCGCTATATAAATGGCAATAATAATAATAAACATCTGTCTCTCCACACCACTTAGAGACTGCTTACTCTCTGGCTACCTTGATAATGCAGAATGTACACATCAATATTTTCAATATCAATTTCGTCCAACATGGACAACAGTTATTTTCTTAGAGCACCAATGGAGGTTTAGTCAAGCAAATTTAGCCCATCATTGCCACCTAGGTTGAGTGCATTTGACATTGTTAATTTTAGACAAAACTAGGGCCATCTCTGGGTACTAGAAAGATCCCTGATTTTTGTTAAACACATATATTGTTCAAAAAGAATTTTAGGGACTTCTCCCAGAGATCATGGCAACATAATCTTTACACACAGAGCTGTAGGTTATAGTGTTTAAAGTGCTCTTTTACCAAAGCGCTCTCAGGAGCATTCAAAATAATGTATACATAGGGCTAGCAAAAGGCAAGCAAACGTACAATAAATACAATGAAAGTATTGCTTCCCACACTCACCTGTTAATTTCTCAGCACACAGTTTTATGTTGGCATAGCTTATTATACAATAATTAGGAGCAGGAGAAATGGCTCCGTAGGCAGTGATGTATTTTGAATTTGTGCTGCCCTAGGCATGACGGAACTCGGGCACCCCTCCTAATATAAATTTGCCTTCTTTCCTGTCAAGGCCACACCCCTTCCTGTTATAGACTAACATACGCTTTGACTGACATACACACAGACACACCCACTCACTGACCGGTACACACTCTCAGATACACTGACATACACTTACTGACATACCCACATATTCACTGATTTGACACAACCTGACAGACACACACACTCACTGAGACACACACATTCACTGACAAACACACTCACTGGCACACACTGGTAGACATACACACTCACTGACAGAAATACACTTACTGAGACACACACGAACTCACTGACAGAAATACACTTACTGAGACACACACAAACTTACTGGCAGACACACACACAGACACAGGGACACACACTCACTGACAGAAAAACAAACTCACTGACAGATATAAACACACATTCACACACACACAAACAGATGTTGAGAAAGCACCAAGGGGGTGCGAAACGCATTCAGGGCTTTATTACTCGACCTTTTCACTCGTGTAGCTGTGTGGGTGGTCTCTCCCCTGTCTGGCAGCTGCAGGTAGTACTGTTTTTCGCTATATATTTTTCTTCTTTTTTTCTAATTTTTGCTGCTTATACTTGAAAACCTATGCCCCTTTAACACTCCATGTAGTTTATATGATATGTCATACCTATACAACCTGCAGTAATTATGAGGGCTGCCATGACCGTTTGATGCCATGTACTTACAGTCTACATATTTTTTACTAATAAAAGTACACTTTTTTTCATATTTCCATTTTTCTCTGTGACTTATTTGTGGATTACCCATGTTTGTGCGGACTATTGTTTATCATTTGTGAGTTATCGTTTAACAAGGTTACATCTCATTGCATGATTTTAAAAATCTGAATCACGACTGGACCATTTCCCACCTTCCTTGCATTTTCTTAAAATTATTTTACTCAGAGATGCGGCAACCTGTGTGAATGGGATGACATATCAGATTCGCTAATCTACTTTACATCGACCTACACATACATTCACTGAGATACACACAAACTCACTGACAGAAACACACATACACTGACAGACACGCACAAACTCATTGACAGACACACTCACATTCACTGACAGAAAAACAAACTCACATTCACTGCCACACACACACACACACACTGACAGACATACACGTACATTTCCCCCCAATATTTAAAAAAATATTTATTTTTTATTTTAGTTTAAATTCACCCAGCCTCCCTACTGCTAACAGGGGGTTTGCCAGGGCACTTGGGGGAGGCGTTTTTTGCCGCCCAAGGCAAATTTATTGTTAGCCTTGCAGTGAATACAGAACTGCACCTAAGGGGTTCTGTAAGGGATCGCCTGGCAACCCAACTGGGTACCTCCGTTGACGGATGCTCCTTGTGCTCCAAGCACTCCACTAGACACTAGGCACTGCAGAACCCACAAACCACTGCAACTTGGTTGGGGTCTCGCCGTCTCCTACCCACCCTGGACCTACGACAAGGCTCCAGGTTCCAGTGGGTGAACCTCTCTGCCCCCAGAGAGTGAAGCAGGAAGAGCTCTTACAAGAGCTAGTGATTATTCAAGGGAGTATGATGAGCATAGCAATCCCTTGTAGCAGTTTCCCCCAATAAGAGACAAGACTCTAGATTGAGGGTGAAGTATAACTGAAGGTTTATTGCCACAGCCTTGAATAAATACAGTTTTTGAGGCCAGAGGTACACACCCTGGACCTGATGGAAAACAGGGACACAAGGAACATAAACCAATAGGAACAATAATTAGCACTGTAACACTCCCACATCCAGTCAGCAATCCCTCCCCTCTGCCTGTGATATAATTAAGGTAGCTAATGTACTAACAATTATCCACAGGCAGAACACACATATTTTTACCCAAAGTACAGAAACACCACAAAACTCCAACATATCCCCATACATTATACATCCCTGGATAGCCCTGATCTGATCTGGGTGACCAACATATCCAAAAATCACACAGATCAGAGCAGGGGTTCCAAAGTTAGCTGGAGGTCTCTTGTGACCGCCTGGTTTCATGCCCAAAATAGTTCCAGAGAAATGGGCTGTACGGTCGGTCTATTTCCATGATTAAAATATATGCTGAATAGATGAACAGAAACGTTTGTGTGCCAAGGTAGGGGTGAAGTGCGTTCGGTAGATTACTTCTACCAAAAGGCGCTCTGTCCGTGAGGATTTAGCCTAATGCACTGGAAGTTCCAGCAGTGTTCGTACCTTTGAGTGTCCGATTTTGGTTCCAGGCGTTCAACAGCAAAACACAGCTGACCGCGTTAGATTAAACAAGACAGCCGCCGCCACGTGTTCGTTCATACGAACGATGACTACCCAGCCGTTCGTCAATTAAGCTGCGGTTAACCACAGCTTCTGGGAGGTTAACAAGCAGCACACTCCCTATGCAGGGTGGTCGGTGGTTTGGCATTTTGTTAGTCTACTTGAATAGCCTTATCCTGGTTTTCACCAAACCAATCAACGAATACACAAGGGAGAATACAAAATCCAAGCAATGAAGGAGGAATATGAAATCCAGGGACAGAGGGTTCTGTCACAAGTACCTTAAAACCCAATAAGTTACAGGGGCCAAAATCATAGGGCAGGAGGCTGGCAAGCAGGCTCCTCCAAAAATTCATGGCAAAATCCCTTAAAAAGGGGAGTTTGTCACAGGTTCTTCTGCTCTCCTTTACAGTAGCCAAAGCTCATTTGTCTCTATGTACTGTAGTTTATGTGATTATTCTCTGTCGATTGCAAAACTACTTGTGTTGTTGAAGCCAATGTAATAAGAGAGGTGCATCTTCCTTTGGGGACTTTTGTTGTTTAACAAAGGGACAATCCAATAGTAAATGAATGAAAGAAAAGGAGAGATGCATGTTACAGCCAGTAAAACTCCAAGAATATGGCATCAAGGCGGTCTTAAGAGCACTGGAAAATGGCTAGGTGTTTGCTAAATGACACCTAAAACAATGCATCACTTGTCTCATTCTCTGTAATCTAGAGGATAGAATGGTGGAAATTGATGGTACCTAAATTGTATAAAAATACACAAAAATTTATCGTTTATCTGTACTTAATGGCATCAGATCCTATCACCAAAAATGAACCTGGCTTGTTGCACGCATTTTGTAGAATACTCAAATGTTTTATGGGCAAATGTCACATTATAACTCTAGTATTTCAGCAAGTACAGTAGTACACCTGTCAATCAATTTAAAATTCTGCATACCTTATACTTTTTATGTTTTTCGCAACAACACCCCACTTTATATTGCAAGCCTGTTTAAGCAAGATTCTTGTTGCTTGTCAAAGTTTCTTATGTGTAAGTTATTCATAGTATATATCTGTGGAATATTTTGTGACATCTATACATTAAAAAATAATAGGTAATGTTATTGTGTTTCTTCATAGAAAGCAACATTCACACCCCTTAAAGCACAAAAAGAACCACCACAGAGATCTATTTCATCTCACCCACATATATAAAAAAAACAAAACACTTTTCACTGGAGGCTGTTCATCTAAAATTCATCATTATTTAATCATTGCACATTTGCACATTAAAGACATATAATGTACAGGTGTATAAATCAGTAATACACCTAACAAATTGATTGGCAAATAGGTCAATGCATTATATTCAGCCTTCCCAACACATGAAGAAATTGCTTGCAAACAATATTTCTTGAAATGGTTAACTTGGTGTCTCCACAAGTGTTTTGTTTGTTATGAAAATAATGCTTATGAACACAATCTGGACCGATGTATCTCCAAGCTTTTGAAGAATATATTCACTCCCTGATAAAATTTTTTTTACTACTAATCACCACTGTATGATAACACAATCCAATATGATTCTCACGGACGATGTTTGTCACAACCCTCTTCCTGAACTGATCACTTTAAACTACCCCAGGGCACGCAGCACACCCCTCAATTTAATATATTCCCAGATTGTTGTCATCCTTACATTCCTACCTTCTTTTTGATATTTAGTTAAAAAACAGTAAGGTACCCGAATTAAAAAATATAAAATTAAAATAAAATGTGTTTTAAAAAGCAGGCCAGGGTGATTTAGATTGCAGAGCCCCATTTTTAATAATAATAATAATTTAAAAAAAACTAGTTAAATAATGCTTTATTTACTTGAAACATAGTGTCTTAACAGCCTATTCTGAGCACCCTGATCTGCCTCTCTGATGGCATCGGTCTTAATGACATTTTGTCTAAATGAATGCTCGTGGACAAAAGCAGCATGTAAAACAATGAACAATCAAATGCTTCTCATAGAGAAGCACTGAATTCAATGCTTCCCTATAAGAATTATGAGACCAAGTCTGACTCAGTTGTACGCCTGTTAGAACCATGGGCTATTCTAACAAGATCACTTAATTGGGAAGAAATAGTCTGGGTGGTTATAGTGGTTGTTTAACGTCCTCAACTACCTTTGTTCCCCGTCATGCCAAGACTTTTTTGGATTGCTCTTGATCTCAAATTCAATTATACATAATTATAATAATACAGATATGTCTTTTATATCCTGTCCCATACCAATTATCTTTTTGAATCCATTAATATTTTATAAAAAACTTAAATACAGAAATTATAAAAATACACTATTCCTACATTCTCTGTGCCAAAAGCATTAGGAAATTCTGTGTGTGATAGAAAGATAGAAACATCCTCTGTACAGTGGAATAACAATATTAAACTGACCTCTGTAATATAAGAGGACAAAAGATCATAATGGTGTGCATGCAAATAGGATACTGATAAGATGACGGACTAGCATCTGCAGGAAGAAAATGCTAATATGTCTTGGTATGTGTGTGTGGATATGAAAGCAAATCTGTTTATACATGGCACATATCAAGAAATGACTACAAGGCTTTCATCCAAGAGCATGTATACTGACCTTGTTTTGGCTTCATCATACTTTCATCATACTTTCTGGAAGCTATTTTATTCTGTTTGTGTTTGCCTTTATTATTTTAGTAATAGGCTGATGTGCATGACTTTGGGACCATGCTGAGATGCTGGAATCCAATAACAGAAAAGCGCAGCCAAAAAAGTTTAAAAAGATGAATATGCAAGAGCACTTTTATTTCAGATGAAATGGCTTTCCTACTTAATAGCAATAAGCCATACATTCTACTGATTATTAATATAATCTAAAATATTTTCAATGAACCAAGAGTTAACCTTAAGCACGAGTGCACTGCGCCCAGGCCCCTGAAGGAGAGGGCCATCGGCCTGCCATGGGGGCCTAGGAGGTGGACAATTGGCCACCTTAGGGTGCCCTCAAAGTGGTCACTTATTCTCTAATGCAGCATAGACACATGATTAACTGGACGGCAAGTGCCTAATCTGACAAAATAAACCAGGTAAAGGAGGCAGTTTGCGGGGGCGAGGGATCACTGGTGTTCTTGCTGTTCCTCACTGCTCCCTCGTGCCTTGCGGTAATGCAGGGAGCAGCAATATGACATCACTCCGGCCCTGGCATCACTGTCAGTTAGTGTTTTAAATCAGTGAGTGTGTGTCTGTCCATGCATGTGTTTCAAATAAGGGAGATTGTGTGTCTGTTACTGAGAGTGTGTGTCAGTGTGTCTGTCCATGAGTATTTATGAGTGAGTGTGTCTGTCAGTGTGTGTGAGATCAGTGAGTGTGTGTGACTGTTAGGAGTGTGTGTATATGTCAGTGAATGTGTCAGTAAGACTGTGTGTCATTTAGAGTGGGTCAGTGAGAGTGTCTGATTACAAAAAGGAGTGGGGCTTATAGATGGAGATGTGGAGTTGTTGCCATAGAAACATAAATGTCTGGACTGGACATTTGCAAAGGGGAGGAGCTAGTTGGATGACTACACCCACCTGAGGGTGCCAAAAAAAAAACTATTCTGCATCCAGGCGCTGGTGACCTTTCCAAAGCTTTTAAAAAGTTGTTATTTGTAAAGACTTAACAAAATACATATCTCTGGACTGTGTTTCAATGAATAATTGCCTGCAATGTGTGTTTTTCATTATAGTGAACTGTTGGTTATTCAAGATAAATTTTAAATTGTATGCCACTTGAATACAGAGCGGTCTTGGATAAAATAACTATATTTTAAAAAAAGAGGGAAAAAAAAGGAAACCAACAACTTCTTTATGTCACCTGTGCTTTCAGTGTGGATATTTCGTTTCAAAATTCAAAATTTACTTTGAATTCCTGACAATTCAAATTTTAGTAAACAGCCCTGACACAGAATCAAACCTGGTTCCCATAGAGAACTAATATTCTGCAAGTTATACCACCCAAAAAAAAAAGCACTTAACAGCAATGTAATCACCCTGCAATCTGTCCAATGTGGGGAGCAGATCCTATATATGCTTTTAATTATCATTTTTTTTTTTTTTTTTTTACTTTACAAATGGACTGGAAATGTTTGGTGTTTTGTATTTTTTTAAAATCTGGCTTTTCTAAACTAATAAGATGTGTTTTATGTGTGTAGTATATTTGCACACCTATATTTAGTATTACCGGTCCCATTCAGCATAAATCTATATTTTTCCCAAGAATTCATCACATCGATCAGAACTTTTGATGCTACAAGCTTCCACCACCTTGCCAAAACTCCATGTTGTTGTAGGTCTGAAATATTAGTGCCCATGCATAAGCACAAGTGCTGCCATTAGAGTTCTACTGTGTGTGTATGATGCATAATATCCAAGAACATATCAGTGATAACAATGCTTCCCCTATGTTATTATATAGTGAGGCTTTAATTTCAACTGAAATGATCATAGCAAATCATTGCTGCTCTCATAATAGGATTAATAGAAGATTGAGACTAAGACTTTTTTGCTCAACACTATGCTGGAATATAAGTGTTTTGGTAATTTGAGTGTTCTTTTAAAAGCATTCTAGAAGCTCCATCGTGTATTACAAACATTTTAGGGATGTAGCCCCTTTTTAAGTGAGCAATACCTAGAATATGCCACAAATGTTTGCTGTGCAAAAGTGCTATAGAAATAATTTGGATCAATTACAGAACTTTGCAGGGACTAGTCTCACCATTTTTTTTGTGTTGGATTACAAGAAAGGCTGCATTATTTTACACCTTTAATTAAATCATTGCAGTAAATGCTTTTTGCATAGCAATGTGATTCAATTCAATTGGATTATTAAGAAATAATAAATAATAATAATAATGTAAAATATACACCACATTTTAGAACAGCATAAAAATGACCACCAACATGTTAGGAAAGCAGAACAGCACATCTAACAGTGCCTTCTACACATACCTACTTAACTGAGGAAATATTAAAAAATAAAAATATAATTATTCTTGTGTGTGATATAAAAGTCTAGCACTCAAAATCAAATATAGTTTAGATTAAAACAGATAATCATAAAATATAAACATTTATAATACTGTTCACATAGGTTCCTCGAATAAAGTAAACCTTTCTGTGAACAACTTTACTATATATTACAGCAGAACTGAAGGAAAGAAGGAAGGAAGGAAGGAAGGAAGGAAGGAAGGAAAGAAAGAAAGAAAGAAAGAAAGAAAGAGAAGTAAAGAAAGAAGGTTAAGTAGGAGAGAAAGAAAGAAAGAAAGAAGGAAAGAAGGTATGAAAGAAGGAAAGTAAGAAGGAAAGTAAGAAAGAACGAAAAAGAATTGAAATAAGAGAAATGATCTAAATAGTGAATGCTGCACCAAACAAACAATGTAACATACAGGATTTAAAAAAGAAAGAAAGGCAATAAAATATAAACACCAAATAATTATACAGGGATTTGTCAAAGTCCCATAGTGAGGATCTCAGTAAAAATCTCTGAGATGAGACTAAACTGATAATATGAAGATTTGCAGATGGAAAACATGCCTGTGAATACCTGTAGCCGGACAAACTAGTTTGTTATTTTACAATGTTAAAGTAAATCAACGCTACTTAATATACAAATATTGGCATCATTCACTGAGAATAAAAAATATTTAGTGAGAAGACAAAATACAAAGCAAACATTTGATTGTCGTGATCACAAAAGAAGCATACCGATGTGATTTTGTGAATGTGTGATGGTATCTCACAAAAAGTACACAATATAAACTGACCTCATAATAAGGCTTGAATTTTACTTTTAGAGAAACAGGATTCTTACACCATTTATTTTCCTGCTTACAAAGAAGCACAGTATGCTATGTAAAATCAGCAGTACAAACCGACCCAATTTCATTGCATATTCTATAGAAAAGCACTCAGCAGCTATTAAAATTTTAAAAATTATGTGTTGCAGGTCATACTTTTTATTCTGTCCTACAGATTCGTACCTCTGTTCCCTCAGAAGCAGCTTTCTATAATACAGAAAATGTCCTACTCTCCATCCATTCTTTTGCATGAAATAGATGGCCACAGCAGTATGTGTTTTGACACAATGCAAAGCAGCTTTTAGCTAACTACCTCCGAGCCACAAAATGATTTGTCTATATGCAATGGGAAATTCATACAAGGAATCTAAGGGAACTGTCCAAAATTAATTCTAGTAATTTCAAAAGGTTCAACAATTCAGTGGAGTTCATTTCAAACTTTTCATGAGTAAATATGTCATATATATTGGGCTAGCTTTTCATGATTTGTTTCTGTGTTTACGTCTGTTTTACTGTCCGACTTCCTAGAGTTATTGATATTTTAAGGCATCATTCCCAGTGCTGGAGGACAAAAAATTATGCAAAATATTTGGAATTTGCGCAATTCTGTTTTTTTTTGTTTTTTTTTTAAAACAGTATGTGTTGATTATTTGTTTTAATGTGGATATCTTATAGTCGCAGGATGGTAATTTAAAAATCTACAAATGGCAAATGCTTCAAATCAAAAGGAAGCATCTATATTATTAATAAATGCAATTTATTGTTCTTCCTTAATGGAAATAAAAAATTATCAAAGAACAGCAAAACAGTTTGGTGGAAAAGAATTATAAATAACAATTCGATCGTAATGTAGAAAATAACAGATGTACTCTGCAAATGTAAATTGATGTATTTAATTTAGAAATAAATATAACTACAAATAGCGATTGAGTATAAAATAAAAAAATGCAAGCTTTACATTAAATAATTCATAGAAAATGCAAAAAAGGGTTATTTAATTAAATATATATATCTTAGGCATGAACACTTACAGAAACTAAGATAATGGATTATCATTAATTTTTGTTGATGTTAGAAGAATATTTTGCTTGTAGGTTGGCTGTACACATTATGCTGCAGAATTGCAATATGTCACGAATTTGGTTTTGTGCACAAACAAAACTATATTCTGCCACACGTAGGATTAAGATACATTTAGCAAAATGTCAAAGAAAGGGTAAGCAGAATTATGTAACCAAATGCAATGGCATGTAAGACTTGACTTTTAAAACTAAATCTCCAACAGAGATTATTTGTGAGAGCACAAATAACTAAAATTCCAATAGTAATTCTTTGTTGAACATTACAAACATGCTAGTGTTTTATTCATTGTTTGGCATGGGGAGTAGAAAAATACAAATATATTTTATTTCTACATCAACTAATATTTAATATGCATTTAAAAAAAAAAGAAAAAATTACATTAATGTTATGAAACACACTACACTGATTAAAAAAAATATATTTACACACATCACATTTTAGATAAAAGTAAGCATGTCATGCTGTTAAAGTTATTTAATGCAATAAAATATGGGTTTTTAGCATACAGTACTGTGTAAGCAAATTTAAATAAACAGATATCGCACAATTATACTGCTGAATTATAATCAATTAGTTAACCATAAGGAAATTAGAGAGTTTGGATTATTTATCAAATTAAATAAATGTACCACATCTTATATTTAACCGTATTTCCTGTTATATATCACATGGAGAGATACTGAACATTGAAAGTACACAATCTATGGCCTTGACTGGACATCCTTGCCCCTAGGAGCACTGGTATTATATTTCCAAACAAATCAAAGAGATTCAAATACTGTAAAGCTGTATCCATTAGAATTGTAGTACTATATACACAGCATCATTTACCAGCTCTGTATAAAGAAAAGAGAGATTCTAAAATAGTGTAATAAAATACTTCTTAAACTCCTTCATTAAATATAAATGCATACAAACACTCCTTACACAGGATATTAATAGAAGCCAACATATACTATATTCCTGGCATTGAATAAAACATGTTTGTGGAGTTTCTTGCCTGTTTTTGCACATAAACAAAAGGTTAGGGTGACACCAACTGATCACTTATCAAAGTGCACTTTCCATTCTTACACATGAAATGAGGTGTAGACTTAAATGTGGTTTTCTGGGCCCGTTTTGTTTTTGTTTAAACCTAGTTTTATTTTCTACAAAAAGCACGTAATTTTGCCTAAATATATACATAAATATAAAGTATAAAGTATAGATGGGGTGAATTCATGAATATTTAAATTTGTTTCTCAGTTTAGACATAATTGCATAACAAATTTTGAAAGTATAAAAAAAATTACTTTGTGATCTCCAATAGTTGCAGTTGGTCGGTAATTAGAGAAAGACCCACAAAATATGTATCATATGAAAATACTGGAAAAGGTTGTTGGCCAATTATCCCTACAAAATAATGTTAAAGAATATCTGCTTATTTTGTAAATGCAAAAGTACATTTCGAAAGAATCTTTCAGAAAGCAATTTGCACTTTTAAAGGCCTCACCTCCATGGCTAAGGGTCAATCTTGATGATCTCAGCCAATCCAAAATGTTTGAGGCTATTGCACATGTGCGGTAAAATGCAGTGCTGCGCCTGTCAGTATCTCCTCATAGAGATGCAATGAATCAATGCATCTCTATGGGAAACGTTCAGCGTCTCCCCACAGCTTGAAGACCCCATACGCCAGTACGGCACACTGTGCAGCACTGCCCCAGGAAGAACCTCTAGTGGCCGTCTGAGTGACAGCCACTAGAGGTGTTACTAGGCACCAATGTAAACAATGCCTTTTCCCTGAAAAGGCAGCATTTACAATGAAAAGTCTGCAGGGACAGGGAGTAGACACCAGAACCTCTACATTAAGCTGTAGTGGTTCTCGTGACAATAGTGTCCCTTTCACATTATAGGTTGCCTTGTCTTCTATGGAGACAACAATCACTTCACTTGCAAATTTACACTTTATTTTCACACCCTGCTGCTTCACAGCTGATCAGTTAGAGGCACATGCTGATTGATACCTTCAGCTGATCTGCAGAGATCCCAGACAGCAAGTTCTCTTTTCTCACTGCTCCTGCAGTAAGAAACATTTTTTTTTTTACTCATAATCCATAAGGGAATTTATTACTACATCAGCTGTGAGCTGGGAAAGCAAGAAAATGTGCTGTAATTTAACATGTACATCCACAACCTTATTTAGTCCTCATGGCTTCCTACAAATAAGAGTTCTGTTTAGTGGCTTTCTAAATAGTCATGCTAAACTTCAAGGATCATTGCTTTGCAGTTCATTAATATTGCTTTTCAGTCATGTCACTTCTGTGTTAATCCATTTCATTGCAAATTATCTTTCTCCTTCCATGTTTGTTAAAGATTGTATGCTGATCTTGGGCATCAATGTAGAATACACCTCATGCTGGTAAAATTCATTTAAAATAAAGGAAATACTACAACTATTATAGGGTTTTATAAAATGAAGTTATAAAGTTGCTAAACCTATATGTAAACTGTATATAATCTTATATCATGAGAAATTGTGTTCTGTGATTTTGCAAAAATACAAGAAAAACAACTAAGAATTATTTTTTTTTTAGACAGTTGTAAATGATGATAATGCATTACTAAATAAACCTATTCAGGAAAAAAAAAAAAAGCAAGAGCATTAAAATATTGATATAGGGAAATGGTTAATTATCCAACTCATCAGCAAATGCATTCATTACTCACTCAGAGAAGCTGTAGAGCTTCCCAATAATTCTCTAGGGGTCAGTTAGGCATGTTGATGACTACAGAATTACTGTTGGTTGAAGACTGTATTTTTACTGCATTTTTCTTTCAACATGCCTACAGGCATCACATAAAACTTAGAACATTGTTTAATGTGGTTAGTTACACTGCTGTTTAACATAACCACTTGGACATTTAGTAAACCCTTTCTCGTGCAGACTGGACTGTTATTAGTGCACTACTATTCGAAGATTCTAAATTCAAAAGACCTATTATTTAAGGAGTCCCAAGTCAAAAGTGACAACACAATGATTCTAAATAAATACTTTGTTCAAATAGCATTAACTGTTACAGAAATCACTAGAATGTAAATCCGAAACACCAAAGCTAATTTGGAAATATCTGTGCTATCTAAAGATGACGTAGTTGTGGCAGAGTAAGTGGAGATGTTTGTTAGGTTGTGTGTTGGATGTAGACATATTTATTGAAAGCAGTTTGTGTTGTACTTGATTCTTATAAATACCTTGCAACTATTTAAGAACAATATAACAATTTAATCAAATTGAACTAGCACATTTCCATAGCAATACTAGTTTAAATGTATATAGGCATTTAAAATACTATGGATTTTGTATACAAATTATTTTTTTTTTTCTGCTTTCATGTTCACTTTCATCTTTTATGAGTGCGTTAAAAAGAAACTGAGTTTATAAAGTTTAAGTGAATTTTTAAACAATCTAAGTTTGCTTATCGGTTACTATTTAATCAAATGAATAACAATAACATATATTTATGCACACACATAATAGTGTAATATAGTTATTTCTTGGATATACACGATTCCTGTAGCAGTACAAATGATTCAAATAAATACATGCTATTGTATTTATAAATATAATAGTAAAAAAATATATATATATATGTATATATATATATATAATACACTATGTAGTGCAGATCAAATATGATAACCATAAACAATTGCAAAGGAATTGGTGGCTGCTGTCACGAGTTCGTTTCCAATTATTTGCCATTATAATCTGATTGCGTGTCTGAATTCAATACATATTTGTTTGTTGGTTTATGTCTTTATTTATTTGTGCCATTGTATTCCACTGTTATTTAGTATCATCTGTAGGAACATCTATGTTGTTATTCAATTTCTCTGATATTGTTTTAGCATCAATTATACACACATTTTTATTATGTGTTACTGTTGTATTACCTGGATTTGATATCACACACACACACTTATTTACAGACATTTCTAACTAATTATATGCCATTATATCCTGATTGCCTGTCTAGGAATCCAATATCTATTTATTTGTGTGTCATTGTATTCCACTTTTTTAGTATCCTCTTTAGAGACATCTATATTGTTATTATATTAAGAAACAATTATGTACACATTTGTATTATGTGTTATTGGTTTTATTACCTTGATTGATATTACATACAATTATTTATATACATTTCGAGTGTATTATATATTTTATTTTTTACATGCTATCACACTTATTGGAAGAATGTGAGAAGTCCAGATGAGTATTCTTGTTACTAATATTCTAAGCGCACCCCTATTGTGTATTGGTTATCATTATTAATACTGTGGAGAAATCCCAGTTTTCAGGGAGTGTATGCAGCTATCTGAATTTATTTTTACTTTTCAACATTTGTGTTTTAACAGGAGATGAATGCTGCTCTCAAAACCACATTCTACAAAGGAAAGCAAACTGCTTCTACCCTGTACATCAAACATTTAACATATTTAATTGAAATAGCAATTGATGTCTTTCATAATGTCCCAGAAATAGGTTAATAAAAAAAACGTAGTAGGATTGTGAAACATAACTTTCAGAAAATATAAAAAATAAATAAGGCATCACAGGAATTCACCCAGACACTCAGGTTCTAGCATAAATATGGTATCTAAATGGAGAACAATAAGTGTTGCCTGGTTAGTAGCAAATCAAAATAAGATAGAAAACAAAACATTAGTTGTAGTTACATTTATGACTCTCCTAAGTATTTTAAAACAAATCAATTATTGATTTAATTTCTTTATTCTCCAATGCAATGCAAATTTAAATATATTTAAAAACAGTATTTGTAATTGTTCTATTTTTCCTCTATATTACTAATTGTATTGTTAATTATTTAATGTCAACTCTTTTATGTTTTGGTTTCACTCATTTCCATCCCTCCTACATATAGATGCGTATGAAGAGACTATGCACATACATATACACACCTATTTATTCATGCGGACATTATTCACTTAAAAGAAATAACTAAACTGTGGGTGGCCAGTAACAGCAGAAATCGTGGAACAAATTAAAATGCTGGTAAAAGTTGAATTACCTCTTGGAAGAAAATCAGTAGAGGTGCACATGGAGGTATATTAATCATAGAACAATAAACAGCATATAGGTTAAAGCAGAGTTCTCAGTCAGGTGTCAGATAGATAATGATGTCACAATGGAGTATCAGGTAAACATAAAAATACTTCATCATACTGCATCATATCACTAAACATATAAGTGAGGTGGCAGAGGGCGAAAAAACACACACAAAAAAACACAACAGATCGTCAAATGCAGTTCACTTGCTTCTTATTGTAAACGTAGTTAGTTTGCCACTGCCATCACATACATTGAGAACTTGATTAAATGTGCACCCCGTATCTTAATTGGGAGAATAGTCAGAAAACAAAAATGAAAAATTTGCCATGTTGGTAGCTTCCAAGGTTCAGTATCATGTATAAAAAAAAGGTAGTAACTCACATGATAAAAATATAATTTTGTTGCTTCATAAATCAATAGACACACACACATGCACGCACACACACTGGAAAAACGGAATAACCGTAATAAAAATGAATGGAACATTTTAGCTTAGAAAAAAAGCAAGATAAGTTTCCCTTGTTTATTTTAGAAGAAAGAAAAAAGCATCTCAGCTGGATATGATCACTAAACAGGCATAATACAAACAACTCTCCGGAGACTGCTCATTAACAGAACTGTACAAGTGACAAGTGATCATCTATTGAAACATGAGACATTTTCACCAACAGCATAGAACAATATAGATGTGAAATTATCTTTCTAGAACGGTTATTATGGCAAATTCAGTAGGTATATTAAAACGGTTTGGATGATTTTGGCTTAGCAACAAATTCATGGCTATATTAGTTACTGAGCATGGAATTAACAATAAATTAATCCATGGAGAAATCCGATTGCAACTCAACAATCAAGAATTATTGTTTTCCGTTTTTATTGCAAAATTTTAAGCTACTTTAAAGTGTGCTTTCTAGTCTTATTTTGGATCAAATGCAAAATCAGGTGTGAAAGGCTGAATGTGATGGAAGCAGTCTTTTTTTAACAACCCAGATTGCTAAGTAACTGCTTGGTACAGGAGTGAATGGCTTAATTCCTTGTGTGATTTCCTTATGGACCAAAGAAAAAAAGAGAATTAGTTTGTTTGTGGACAAAAATATATGTGGGTCAACTATCCAGCTAGGGATCTGCTGGACAGTCTTTATTTTGAATGAAAGTATATACATCTCAGGTTAGATTTCCAGTTCCCCCCTCCTCTGAAGCAACAAAGTGAAAATTAGTGAAGAGCGCATGCTCAAAAGCTATTCCAGTGCTCTATGTATGCATAGCTTGCTGGATGGGTTGAAGAGTTCCTTTCGCACACTTAAATGTTTGTTTGCATACATTACAAAAGGCATACCTCACAAGTGTCATTATTTCAGAGTGACAGTCCCTATTTTGAGGCCCAAATCTTTCTATCCTAATGTCCCTCTTTTCCATATTGTTGGTTTGTCTCGAATGGATAACAGAGCTCCACAGCTATAATATTCACAGTGATGAGTCTTTAAACAACAAAAAATGTGTTTAGACATCAGTCTGTGTCAATAAGATACATTGTCCTTGTTCTACATTAGAATTTAGTTGTATACATTGCTATTAGTAAGTCACCTAAAATTTCTCAGAATATCCAGCCCTCGGCCAAACCTCCACTCACACCCCTAAAATTAAAGGTATGCTGTTAGTAAACACAAAAGTATATGGAATAAAATGTATACTTTTTTTTTTTTTTAATCAAATATACTGTATTTCTAAGTACCTATTGTATTACAAACAAGCACATATTTAAAAAAAAAAAAAAATTTCACATCAAATTTATATTTTGCCTGTTTCCCTTTGATTATAAACATCTCCTCTCCAGGCAGTCATCGCATCAAGCCCATGATTTGCACAGAAAGTCACCCAGGACCATTGTATCTATTCTCTTGCTGGAACACATATTATTTTAATCCAGGGCTCGACAAAATCTGTGAGCCTGTTCAGCCACAGAGGGGAACGGCTGCCTAAGAGCAGAGGTGGGCAGTCGGATCACGGCTTGCAGTCACGCTGGGAGCCGATTTATGACATCACTCCAGCCCCTGACTCACTAAACAGTGTGCGAGATGGAGCAGAGCACGGAGATGACAGCAGCCCCACTGGGCCCCAGGGAAAGCATATCCATTCCAGCTCTCCAAAGGTGGGGAGGCTGGGTGGATTTAATTTAAATAAAAAAGTAATTACTTGTGAGTGAGTAAGTGTGTCTGTCTGTGTGTGTCTGTATGTCTGTGGGTGAGTGTGTGTCTGTCTGTTTCCTCCAATAACATAGGAAAGGTGTTTTTACTCGCCTTTTTCCCCACGCCGTGCTGGTGACGCTTTGGCTGATCCCACCTCCATGGCTGAGATCATCAATCTTGACAATCTCAGCCAATCCAATGATTCCCCATAGGAAAGCATTGGTAGACTATTGCGCATGCACAGCAAAATGCCACTGCGCCAATTTAACTTCTCATAGAGATGCATTGAATCAATGTATTCCTATAGGATACATTAACGTAGGTGCTGCACATTTGGAAACACTGACTAAGGAAGCACCTCTAGAGGCCGTTTGAATGGCTGTTGTTAGAGGTGTCACCAGGCAGCAATGTGAACACTGCCTTTTGTCTGAAAAGTGTTCAGGAACAGGATATAGACTTCAGAACAACTACATTAAGCTGTAGTGGTTCTGGTGACTATAGTATCCCTTTAAGAATTGTATTTCTGGCATTAATTTCTCTGGATCCTAACTTTTCTAGCTGGCTCCTAGATTCCAAGAAAATTTGTCAAGCCTTGCTTTAATCTTAGACATCTTTTGCTGTAGGCAAGTTATTCTGTGTAAATCATTAACATGCATTATGGTGACCAGATGATCCTTAAAAGACTGTGGGTGGGATGTTTGCCATTTATGGGATTTACTTGCTAAACACTGAGCTTTAGTGAATTGCAAACCAATTTGCTGAAAGTTAGGCAAAAATAGCAGATTTGAAAAGAAATTCTCCAAATTCTCTGAAGCCAATAAAGTTTTTCAACATTGCAAGATGGACTATTATTTTAAAGGGATCCTTGACAAAAAAAAGCTACTAACAAATGACTACAATGAGGTGTTTAATGGACCAGTAGTCCATTAAAAGTGGAATTGCACACAACAAACAATAACTCCACGCTTAGTGTTTTGTGGAGGGTAACCTCACACTTTCAATTATCAATAATACCAAGGAGAGTCAGGCAAGTATCCCAAGGAGAGTAATGCAAGTATCCCACCATTTCATTGTGCAACATACAGTAAGGCTCAGTTACATAGGTATGAAGCTGAACACATTGCACTGAACCAACTGACTGCATAACCAATATGGTGATTTTCAAGAGGCCTGATTTCAAGAGTTCTTTATCAGTAGTTAACAAGTTACTTGAACCATGTAACCATGTGATGGTTTCAGGTGAACTGAAGAAACTGTATTGGAGAAAACAGATCAAACTACAGCCTAATTTAATAATTTAAGATCAATTTTTAAATGAAATTTGTTAAAAATATTAAAATATTTAAAAATATATAACATAAAAACATATAAATATATTTTTAAAAAGTAAAAAAATATTCAAACATTATTCACAATAATAAACCATTTTAAAAGTATATTCAAAATATGAAATCGTCTGAAAAGTATATCCAAAAATATAAAATTGAGACCTATGTGTCTGTCAAAGACATGACTGAATTATGAAAGGAAGTGCAAACAGGTATAAAGCTTCTCCTTAGTGATAGGACTTGATGCCGAGTACTTGTGTACTGACAGCCACAACCAAGTCTCATTCTGGGAATGCTAACGGCACTGTCTACCAATGCACCCAGGTGGAACTGTAACAAGTAGAACAATGTATAATGAAAGGCTGTGGACATTCTGCATATAACACACTAGAGTTGCTCAACGCCCCTGTGCTGCTACTCCAAGCAAAGAATGTTGCAATCACACATCTATTCTATCCACGGGATAGGAAGGTGATTATTCTAATGAACCTAATCAACAAGCTAGGATTCTCGGGATAGGAAGCCAGACAAAGGAATGTGCAGAAATACACTGACACCAAGAGTTGAATGTTTCTGTGCAAGTACAATGCCAGTTGTGTTTGTGCCAATGCTGTTAATGGCAGCATCATCATTTAAGTCACAATAGATGTGCTAAAACAATAAAATACATGCCATAAATCTTTACATACATATCCACAAGAAAATCAAAGTGAATTTAAACAATACCAGATTCCCATCTAAAAATGATCCAAGGTATTCAAGTCGGATAATTAAAACAATTAAGCAAGGATCCTTAGAAGTGTTTGATTGGGAAGCTTAAATGCGCTTTTTAAGCACCAAAGGCACTACATCATCATGTATTGGTTTTGCTACATAGACCAAATATTTTGTCTGGTTTATGTAAAACATTGTCATTTTAGAGATACAACAGTATTTACATTTTGCCAGGAGCATACATCTAGTATTAGACTGACAGACTTTGGCGTCACTTACTCAAACACACTTTCTGAAAATCCAAAAAAGTTTGGCTCGGTTATATACAGAAGATTAATACCCTATGCTGGAGATTGGTGCACAAGCCATAGGTCCACAGTGTTTCTCTATGAGAAGCACAGGATAAGACTGGGCAACATTAGCATTGATGATCTCATTGAGGGAGGAATAGCTGCCCTGTGGAGTCTGTCCCAGAATAAGAAAAACAGGCAAGTTGGCTTTTTATAATTTTATTTATAATGCAGGGACCTCAAAGCAATGAGCAAAGCTAAATCTAATTTTTAATGTGAGAAGGATTCTTTAATAGGAACTACAATTTACCCACACAAACAACTTTCCAGAGCAGAAAACCAAACAAAAAACAAACATTCTCAACTAGGGTTTGGCTATTAGAGTAGGCTTATTCATTTGAGAAAACTGAAATTAAAACCAAATTAAAGGTACTCTGTAAACATGTTCTTCCTCAGCTAGCACATATGGATTTCATTCACTTAGTCAATAAAGTTCACAAAAATAAGGAACAAACTTCAGTAAACAGTGGTGTAAACTCAAATGTAAAAAAAATAAAAAAAATAAAAATGAAAAGACAATATTTTTGAACACTGGCTGCTACACTGACACAGCAAAGCCATTGTACTTTTCAGCAGTATTTTGTTTTGCTATATACAGCTGTGTTTTCACAGATGCAAAGCCATGTGTCTGCACCAAAAGATGTAACCTTCTTTCAGATGTGACTACAGATCAAAGCATCAAATGCAGAAATACAAGATGCTCCTTTCCCTTTGGAACCTGTTTTTTTTTCCCAGTCGCTTAGAAACCAAAATTCCATCTGCTGTCCTTATGTACTAACCACCAGAGGTTTATCAATACTTATTTTCAGCTACTGGGGACAAAGCCAGGCCTAAAAATAATTTAATATAGATTTACATTTCAAAATACAAATCATTTCCATAGAGCTAACACGGACTGCTTCTGAATGTGCATCTAGCAATATGACTAGAATGCTTCCCATCATAATTCAGATAAAAAAATATGCTTCTGCAAGCATTTAAAATAATCCCTCAAAACATCGTATTGGGGTTAAATACAAGCTAAATTTCATGAAAGCCCAAGATAAATGCAATAAATGAAGCACATTTTAGTCAAATAATAGATTACAATCATATTTTAATACCTTCCTTAATTCAGTAAATATGCCATTATATAGGGAGTAGCATTATTATTATTACTTCTATAGCGCCAACATATTCTGCAGCGCATAGTAATTATAAAATGGGAATATTTGAACAAGTAATTTACATACAGAATATAACAGAGACAATATGTGAAAAAGGCCCTGCTCCAATGCACCTTTTACAAAGCCTAATTTCTCCACTAGCTAAATTAAATGTATATGCAAGATATATCCAGCCTTGAAACAGACAGCATAACTAAAGGAAAAGTGATCAGACTTCCTCTTTAATAAGCAGTGTAAAATAAAGCTAAAAAAGACTCTATCAAGACATTGCTAGCTTGAGCTGGTTAATTTCATAATAAATAGGACCAGCCTGTCATGCATTGCCAAAGTCAACTCCTATGCTAGATCAGATATCAGGTGAGCAGTGAAGAGTAAATGGAGAGCATCGCTCTGAGAAGCCAATGGGTTAAAAAGTATACAGTGGCTGATGAGGACTACCGATTTCCATAAGTACTCCCAGTGCTCCTCAGATCAGGACAAACCCAACAGGCAGTTTGTAAAATCTCCTTATCAGTGTTCAAAGCAGATAATCACTAGATCTGTGATTTTCATTATTCCTGTTTTATGTCGAATCAGTCACTAATATAACCTTCAGACAAGACATTACAGGGCTTATGTAAAAAAAACCATAAAATATTGCATTCACTTTTTAGGCCATTTATCTAATCTTTTTCCTATTTGCGTCTCATTTTATTTTATAGTTACATTTTGGCTCTTTTTTTTTCTTCACAAATTTCCAATGTATAACAAAAGAGGTACAAACATGTGCCTTTCCTTTCTGATATATTTTTTGGCCAATATCAGAATCGTGAGTTTCAAGTGACAGGTAAGCAGTCTTCATGTCCCTTCTCTTTGTTTAGTCAAGTGAATAAACAAATTTCTTGAAATTGTGTTTTTTTTTTAGTACTAGAATTAATAGCTTATTTAGTGAAAGGCGAAATCAGGAAGTACAAACACCTCTACTAGTACAGACAATGGATTGTAAATTTGCCAGTAATAATATAGTTACATATTAATCTAGGCTGTAAAAGGTCCAACAAATTCAACCGATAAGCCCATCTATTTATACTGTTTATCCAGAAGAAATATATATAAAACATAATTTAATAGGAATAAAAAATTTTCACAAACAAAGTGCCCTTTCACCAATGATATCATCAACATTATATGTTTTACTGCTCTAAAACACATTTTTGTGGATAAAGCATGTTGTTTACAATATTACATGTTTGGCAATATAATGAACAAATCACACAGTAATTTCAACATGTTGCGGGAAATATCCATTTTTAAGTTTCGAATAGCTTTTACAGCCCTCTCTCGCCTGTACTCTCGCGGGGAAGTGGTGATGTGTTGGGGGGGCTCCTTTCCTATGGCGGTGAGTGCCCTGAAGCTCGTTTGTGTGAATTTACGTGTGGCATTAACGAATGGCACATCAGGGAGGGTGACCTGCTTAGTGGGGCTCGGTCAGAGCTGTGGGTGCCCATAGGCTTAGTAGTGGCATGGTATATGTGGCGTGGACCTAAGGCACGTCTAAATGTGTGGGTATATGGCATGGGTCCTGCCGGACCTGTGAATAGGGCTTAATGCTATGATTTTGTAAAAAGGCTGTATTCGCTTATCGAGTGTGAGGGATACAGGCAATATTAATTCTGCTTTGTGCACTCAAAATACAATAAAAAGGGGGAGGGGGATTAACTTGGTCATAGAACCTGAGCCGTAGCTTACGGAGCCAGAGGGAGGAAGTTATCTAAGGAGGGGGATTAACAGTCCCGGGTCCAGTTGGTGCTCCTGTTGTCTACAACAGGTAAAAATATGTGGAACTTGCATGGCTGCAGCTGTATCAGGTAGGCAGGGTAGCAGCTTGTAGGCCTTCTCCTCTGGGCACGAAGGGGGTGATATCTGCCACAGTCCAAGGTGGTCGAGCTGTTTCTTGTGCTGCCTGCGCCGGTATGCCCAATGCTCTGAGGAATGCCGGTATTTCAGCAGTGTGTGATAGCTTGTGTGTCACGCCTGCCTTGTCCGCCTGTAGTCTGCGTGGGCCCCACTTGTAGGGGATGGCTTGATCCCGTAGTAGTTGTGTAACCTGACGGAAAGATTTCCTCCATTGTATAGTGTGTCTTGAATAGTCTCTGTAAAAAGCTAGTTGTGCCCCCTCAAATGGCACTGTGGGAGTGTCTCTTGTGGCCCCCATAAGTATTCCCCTGTCAGAGTCTCTCACAAATTTTATCAGGACGTCGCTAGCTCCTTCTCGTGGCGTAGAGGTCGCCCTGGAGAGCCTGAAGCAGGAATCGATCATTACCTGTTTCACTTGCCGTGGTGTCAGCAGTGTGGCTATAAGCCGTCGGCAGAAATGTGGCAGTTCAGTGCCAGAGATTGTCTCCGGTACACCCCGGACCCTCAGGTTCCGCGTCTTGTGCCTATCTTCCATGTCCGCCAGTTGTGCTTGCTGGTCGGCACACTGCTTGCGCAAGGCGTTCAGTGCAGCATCTGTGGCATTTTGCGCCAGCGTTGTACCTTTTGTGCCCTCTTCCACTGCTGTCACCCTGTTTGTTAGCACAGCAATATCCTCCCTCACCAGTGCCATATCTGCCTGAAACATGGTCTTGATTTCTTTAACCAGGGCTTTGATATCCGCTTTGGTAGCGGGTGCTGAGTCTCCCTGATCCTGGGGTCTCTGAGGTGCCTGGCGCCCTTGGCTCAGTATGGAGTGTTCAGTGTAGTGGCTATCCTCGTCCGAGGATTGCGAGGTGTAGGCCTCCGGCGCCATCTTGGGATTTGCCGGCCGCGTGGCTGCGCGGAGAAAAGCCCCGATATCTCCAGATCCTGTGCTCGGATCTGCCCTCTGTTTTTTGGATTTCTTCCCCATGACACAGGGAGTCCGTGCTCTGTCTTTATTGCGCCGGTGAGTCGGTGTTTATTGTCTCTGGGCAACGTTTTTTCGGCTCGGTGGCCGGAGCAGTAGTGCTGAGCGTCTATCCTGCTCGGAAGCTGGCTCCGCCCCCCAACATTGCATTGTTACACACACACACACACATATATATACACATACATAAACACACATATATATATATACACATACATACATAAACACACACACACACATATATATACACATACATAAACACACATATATATATATACACATACATACATAAACACACACACACACACACATATATAAATGTAATACATAACAGGTAACAAATATATTCAACCATGTCAGTTGCATTCTGTGCTGAGGTATATTGCCATAGATCTCTTAAAAGATTTTAGATTGAATGAAGATTTGACTGTGTCCCTGAGGATATTCCATAATTGCGGTAATCTGAAAAAGTAGACAACCCAGAGAATTCAAAACTTGGTATGTCCAGTCTTTTTTCGTAGCCCTTTAGTTAAAAACGCTCATATTAGTTTTTAGCATTTTGCACACGAAAACTGCATTTTCACTGATGAGATCATCGTTGTGATACATTTTACTGTTTTGAAATGCTCATATTTGTGTTCACTGAAGTCTCCCGAGTGCAACAGTACCCCTACACCTTGTGTGTAGCACTCTCAGGTAGCTTTCTTAGGAACTTCTTTTCCTAAAAAGTGTAACAGTCAACATTTCAGTTCCATTCAGGAACTTTCATCAGGACAACCACAAAGATGAAAGGTGATTTTTTCTTTCATACATTTAGTGCAATCAAGCACCGGGTCAAATAACTGTAAGTAGGAATGCAAGGCTTTTTTTCATTTTATATATATTAGTATCAACATACAGTTAGAATGAAATTACATATGTATATATAATTTTTTATATATATATATATATATATATATATATCTTATATATGTAACTTTGTTCTAAGTGTATTTTAGTATATATGGATATTATATATACACATAAAATTATGTTTGCATGTGTAATAATATTTTTTTAAATATTTTTTTCACAAGTTGGGGGACTGCCTGACAACCCTGTCAGTCCCCCTGCAGGCAGATCCACAGGCAGCTTTTATGGCCATGTGATCGCTTTTTGATCACATTTTGGTTGAAGTTATTGCTGCCAAAGGAGGTTCAACCAGTTATTAAATCCAAGGGTTCACATACTTTTTCCACCTGCACTGTGAATGTTTACATGGTGTGTTCTGTAAAAACATGGCAACATTTCATTCTTTGTGTGTTATTAGTTTAAGCAGACTGTGATTGTCTATTGTTGTGACTTAGATGATGATCAGATCACATTTTATGACCAATTTGTGCAGAAATCCATATCATTCCAAAGAGTTCACATACATTTTCTTGCAACTGTAAATTACTCAATATTCTATTTAAAAAACTGAACATGCTGGTCTTTTAATAAAAAGAAGAATCTCAGTTTCTGGTATGATAACCTTTGTGCAGAAAATCCCACATCTTTATTGTTCTTACTGTAAAGAACCCTTTTTGTAAAAAAAACTTTTGCCTGATGTATATTCATGCTAATGAACAGGATACTAACCCTGTATATATTTGTTGTGCTATCTTAAAGGGACACTGTAGGCACCCAGACCACTTCAGCCCATTGAAGTGATCTGGGTGCCAACTCCCATCACCTTTAACCCTGTAAGGTAATTATTGCAGTTTTTATAAACTGCAATAATTACCTTGCAGGGTTAAGTCCTCCTCTAGTGGTGGTCTACAAGACATTGAATAATGCTTTCCTATGGGGAGATGTTAATGCGAGTATGGCCATTGCCATGCAAGTGCATTAGGTCTCCCCCGCCAGTGGATGTCAGCAGGCAAGGAGTGTGGGACATCGACACTGAATTCAGGTAAGTGGCTGAAGGGGCACGACGGAGGTGGGCACTCCAGGATTCTACAGTGCCAGGAAAACGGGTTTGTTATCCTGGCACTAGAGAATCCTTTTAGCCCCACTGGGATGCCTTTTTTGTAACGGAAATATATGCAGTTTTTCGAGCCTTTCTTCAGGACTAATGTTTCTGTATTCCCCTTATTAATTTTGTACCTGGCCACTGTACGTATTCTAGTTCTGTAATATTGTTTTGTACAAATGGTGCTGAAAACTGCACCTCATATTCAAGGTGGGGGTCCCACCATTTTTTTGATCATGTGACTCGATGCCACTGTTAATGCATGACAGCAACCTTACTAGCCTACTTTTTTTTATCTATATGTGTTCCCATTTTCATGTAATGTTAACCAAAACGCAACCTGGTTTAATATATAAGTTGCTTGTAGGCTCCTTATCTGTATTGAATCTTGTCTGCTCAGTAACTCAATTTATCCAACAATGGAGTCTGTAGAAACCTCTAAAACAATAACTAAAAAAAAAAAAAAAAAACACAAAATTATATCTGCTATTTTCTATACAGAAATGACCTTCAGACTAATATACTGTGCACACATACCACCAAAATGACAGCATCTTGTGAAACTTAAACCAGCACAACAGACACCCTTATTTATATTTATTATCTTTTCTTCCTGGCACAGGCTCTCGATATCCAAATGCCACCATATCATTGTCCTCTGTACAAGAAGACTGTCGTTTGCTATTGTGGGATTATTTTGACTGTTGTATTGTAGATAAATCAACTAAGCATGTGAAACGAAACTTTGATAAGGTCCTCCTATTGCCAGAGATCATGCTTCCCATAAGAAACAGCATTCCCTAGTTTACATTAAGTATAACTAAAAACAAAAATGAATTAAAATAAATAAATAAATAAGGATAAATAAAGGATTAATTTAAAATCAAAACCTGCAAAGTGGCAGTGCCACTATAATCACTGGTCTAGAAGTGGCAAGAGAAACAACCCTTGAAGAGTAAGTCAAACATCCAACTCAATATTTTAGGTAAAATGGTTCCATGTTTTCTAAATGGACGTGCATATACCATAACATCCAAATTAGCCATTTCTGTATATGTATTCTCTAATTCAGAACCATAGAGGATGAGTTTTAACAAAGTCACACAGGCACTTTTTACACACATCTATGAAACCTCATTGTGGCATATGAAACAACAGTTGCTTAATGATGTCCCACAATGGGCTAATGAATGATGTGTGCTTAATACGGCAGGAATGGAGTTTATAAATTATAAGTATATATAAAAAAAGTATGGATTTACATGTCAGATGCATGTAAAAAAAATAATCTAGAGCGCCCCCTGCTCACCAACCACAAAAGAGGGCAGATAAAGCAAGTATAATAAATGTATTAAAAGGATATTGAGGGCCTAAAAATATCTAAAAGACATTCATATTTGACAACAAAATATGTATAAATGTATGAATTAGCATTTTTCTATTCTGCTTGTAATTATTTATTGTGCTTGAATCTGTGGGCATAGAGAGTACACCCTGTTCCAAATTATTAAGCAAATTCTATTTAAGTGTCACAAAGATTAAATATTTTGTTTTTCAGTTTAACTCATGGATGGCATTGTGTCTCACGGCTCCTTTGATCACTGTAAACAATCTCGGACATCTTCCACATTATGAAGCAGAGCACCATTTTCATGCAATATGGGGAAGAAAAAGGATCTCTCTGCTGCCGAAAATAGTGAAATAGTTCAATGCCTTGGACGAGGTATGAAAACATTAGATATTAAACAAAAACTTAAGCGTGATCATCGCACTATTAAGAGATTTGTGGTTGATTCAGAGCACAGACGGGTTCGTGCAGATAAAGGCACATTGAGGAAGATGTCTGCCAGATCCATGCATCGGATCAAGAGAGCAGCTGCTAAAATACCATTACATAGCAGCAAACAGATATTTGAAGCTGCTAGTGCCTCTGGAGCCCCACAGACATCAAGGTGTAGAGTCCTCCAGAGTCTTGCAACTCTGCATAAACCTTCTATTCAGCCACCACTAACCAATGTTTACAAGCAGAAACGCCTGCATTAGGCAGAAAGATACATGAAGACTAATTTTCAATCAGTCCTGTTCACTGATGAGTGCCGAGCAAACCCTGGATGGTCCAGATGGATGGAGTAGTGGATGGTTGGTGGACGGCCACCCTGTACCAACAAGGCTGCGACGTCAGCAAGGCGGTGGTGGAGTCATGTTTTGGGCTGGAATCATGGGAAGAGATCTGGTTGGCCCCTTTAGGGTCCCTGAAGGTGTAAAAATGACCTCTGCAAAGTAGGTGGAGTTTCTGACTGACCACTTTCTTCCCGGGTACAGAAGGAAGAACTATGCTTTCCGTAATAAAATCATCTTCATGCATGACAATGCACCATCTCATGCTGCAAAGAATACCTCTGCATCAATGGCTGCTATGGGGATAAAAGGAGAGAAAGTCATGGTGTGGCCTCCATCCTCCCCTGACCTCAATCCTATTGAGAACCTTTTGAGCATCCTCCAACAAAAGATCTATGAAGGTGGGAGGCAGTTTACGTCCAAACAGCAGCTCTGGGAGGCTATTCTGACAACTTGCAAACAAATTCAAGCAGAAACTGTCCAAAAACTCACAAGTTCAATGGATGCAAGACTTGTGAAGCTGCTATCAAATAAGGGGTCCTATGTTAAAATGTAACGTGACCTGTTAAAATGTTTAAAAAGTTAAAATGTTATCAGTTTGATTGAAATAGCTTTTGATTTCAGTAAATATGCTGCAAACACAACAAATGACAATTTTCAGTTCTTTACAATCTATAAAGTGTTTTGAAACTTACTGTGCGTAATAATTTGGAACAGTGCATTGTAAGTTTTTTATGTTTAAAAAAAAAAATACTGTTATCATTAGGAGGTGTGTTCAATAAAATTTGAATTGTACTCTTAATAGTTGATAACATGAGAATTATTCTGACTGTTCTTTACATCAATTATTTAGGTAAATGAGAAAAATATCATTTGCATAATAATTTGGAACAGGGTGTATATGCAGCCGTGTAAATATATGCAGGGTTAAAGATAATGTTAGAAGTGGTTAAGGTTTAATGTTAGAGAAGAGTTATATTATCCTATGCTTCCTAACTGTCCCAATTCATCATGACAGTCTCGATATCCATGTCCTGTCTTGCTATCAAGCTTTAGCTCCCTGTAGTCCTGCTTTTGTGGACACCAAGGAACTATTCCCAACAATCATAGTGCAAGCGCATCATTAAATGCATTTGCGCTATGTTTAGTGGACCGGCCAGCATGATTTACAGGCAGTCTGGTTTGTATTCACACCAGGCTTACCTGCCAGTAATGGGCAGAGCCAGTAACACGATCGCATTGGACGTTCCAGAATCCCTCTATTGCCCTCCTACTGGCATCCAGATTCTGGGACAGCCAGTGTTAGGAAGTATGCATAGGGAATTTGCTGTTAAAAAAAAATTAACAAGTTGAGATGGCTTCAATGTAGTATTAGAGTACTGAGCTGTTTAGTTGTTAAGAGGAATTAAACAAAGAATTAAAGGGTCTCTCCAGTGCCAGGAAAACAATCAGTTTTCCTGGTACTGCAGGTCCCCTCTCCCTCCCACCTCCCATCCCCGTATGCTGAAGGGGTGAAAACCCCTTCAGTCACTTACCAGAGGCAGCGACATGTCCCACGTCGCTGCTTCTTTCTCCGCCCCTTCATTACGTCAGCCAGCAGGGGAGACTTAATGCGCATGCGCGGCAGTGCATTAGACCTCTCCATAGGAAAGCATTGAAAATGCTTTTCAATGCTTTCCTATGGGGATTTTAGCAATGCTGGAGGTCCTCACACAGCGTGAGGACGTCCAGCAACGCTATAGCACAGATAATCTGTGCTATGATCGCGGAAGTGCCCTCTAGTGGCTGTGTAGTAGAAAACTGCAATAATTACAGTTGCAGGGTTAAGGGTAGTGGGAGTTGGCACCCAGACCACTCCAATGGGCAGAAATGGTCTGGGTGCCTGGAGTGTCCCTTTAAGGTAACACGTTTATTTTTGGGTTTAGGCTTTGAGTGCTGGAGTTTGAAGGGTTATTTGTACAGTACTCATCCTCCCATGTATAGACCAGTCAGAGTGATGATATTAGAACTGTAGGAGTGGTTATACAGTATGTGTCAATGAGAGCTTCTCCTACTCCTCCTGCAAGGCTTTTCCTGAGTGAGATGTCACTAATGAGCAGAAAGGAAATAATCCTTTCCACTTCCTGTTCAGCCTCACACAAAAATACTGTAGGAACTGGGACAGCACCAAGTTTTACACAGTTTAAAACTGTTCCTGCAGCTCTGCTATTAAGGCTGACTGAACTACAGGGGACACTGGCAAATCCTAGAACTTATCTCTCCCCACCAGCCTAATTAGGCTAAAAAAGGTACATTATAAGTGCTGAAAACAGGCACCCCAAGTGGTCAGCCACCTGTAGGCAGGTGCCTACTCTGGGAAAATATATGATACTCTGAATTAAAATATTTGGCATCATAATGTGACTCATAAAACATGTTAGGGTTTAAGATGGGACATTGGGTGTTTTGGGATTTTTTATGAGGGACTTAAGTCATTGTAGAAAAAATTAAATCTCAAAATAAAAATTCTACTTGATACTAGTTAAAATGTACACATGTAGATTCTTCCATCTTCTGGTAAAAAAAAAAAAAAAAGGCCCACCTTGTATCTGCCACATAAATATGTTCTTATCTGCCACATAAAAATATAACAGACTTTACTGGCTTTTCTTCTAAAAACAGGTTTATTCTTCTTCCTTCGCAAACACAAAGTCAGTACTTACAATGTAATTGATTGATTAAAATGGTCAACAGCTGATGGTATTTGATATATAGAAGCATGGGCACACACTCATATTACAGTTATATGAAACAAAAACAGCACTGCTTAAAGCAGGCCTTTCACCTGTTCATTCTTATTTTTAGATTTTTTTGTAATGCTTTGGAAGGCCCAGCCTCCCATTGAAGGCTAATGTAATAAAAACATTTTGCGGGATGTATACCTAAGTGGAAAATAAATTATTGAAAGAATCTTGATGATGTCAGCCATGCCACAGGATCTTCCATTGATACTTGTATTGTGTTTTTGCACATGTGTGAGAATATAGTATGACATCAATTTTAGCAAGATGGCCTGCCAAGAGGTGTTTTTACAGAGGACTAGGTGATACAAAAAAAAAAAATATTTTATGTAACTAATTACATTAAAAACAACCAACACAAGGGACAAGTCAGCTTTAAATGAGCTGGAACCCAAGTGGTTAAAATAACTGTGTCTGCATAGAAATAAGGGTAAGGGTTTCTGTGTGAACCAATATTGGGTAAAATACTCAGTTGGGCATTTGTCTCCAGTGTCCACATCTCTGCACTCGAGCTACCAGGTTGTTTTCTTTTACAGTATATTGATTTTGAAAGGAACACATACTTATCTTGATGTCTGTACACACTTCAAATATTTAGTGGCCTCTTGGGCCTTTCACATAAAATTAATATATTGTAAGAATTAAAGGGGTCAATGCAGTGATCAATGTTCCAAACAGAGATCAAGACGTCTAGTACAAATGTGGATCAATATTTGTTTGACCATTTCCTTTTTGCCAATAAGCTAACTCTGTTTCATGCATCACGTTTTATATAAATGTGTTGTATGTATACATGATTACCGTACATATGTTATATAAATGTAATGGTAAGGGTCAAATAAACAAGGTTAAACATGGTAAAAGGAATCTTGTTTTGTATCCAGTTTTCTGATATGTTGACAATTCACAAAATTACAGTTGTTCATTATCCTGGAATTCACATCATTTGTATATTCTTGCTCTAAAAGGATAGATATATGTATCTATCTAATCTTTATTAAGCGCATACACATAATATGTGTGTGCCAACTTACTCTATGCTTCTAAAGTTTATGATTTATTTTGAAATTCCATTTTGATTACTATTGGAGTGCACACACACATCATGTTTTTTACATTCATTTAAGTCACTCGTTTATTTGGTGTGTTTTTGATTAGTAGTCATCCTATTCTCATATTTAGATTTTGTAGACACACATAAAGAAACGTACATACCCTAAATCAATTGATAAAAAAAACAAATGATAGAATACAAAGAAAAAACAACAAGATTCTTTAGAGCTGGGTTGAAATCAAGTAACAAGGATTTCAAAGATGAAATAGTTTTAAAATGTTTACAGGAGTACTCTACGTACAGGTAGTAAATATTGCATAACACTTCGAATTAAAAATTAATCTGTTCATATTTCATATGTGCATAGGTTTCCACATATGACAAACTAGCATTTAAAAATTCAAAGAGGAAACACTTACACATATGTAAGATATATATATATATACACACACACACATACATACACACACACACACACACACACACACATACTGTTCTTTCATGTTTCCTTTAACAGTAAGATATTGCTATTCTAAGAAATAAATCTGCTGTGTTATATTTGAAGTAAGGTTTACATGTAAGTCTGCCAACTATTTGATAAATGCAGAACTTGCTAAAATAAATACTTTGCTGTGTTTACTCTGGCCACGAGTAAAATATGTGACAACCCATGGGGAATGAAAGATACGGTTCCTAAGTTTCATTATTTTGTGAGTAAGTCTGCCCAAAGGCTATTAAAAATAAAAATCAGTGCACTGTTATCATTAGAGATAAAACAGCATCAAAGCTTTCTAGAAAACACCAAGTACATTTTTAAGGACTTCATTCCTAGATCTAAGCTGTTGGAGTATTATGCTAATTTACAAATGGCATCTAGTTAATATGAGAGTGCCATCTAGTGGTGGAATGGTGCAGGAGCAGTCATTTTCCCAATAGAACGACACAAGAAAAGAAAAAACAACCTGCCAAACTATAGGAAATTAGATTACTTTCCAAACAAGCTACTTACGGTTAATTTCATAATGACAGTTGACCAAAATGTTTGGCATTGCATATTTTTTTTCTTCTTTTCCAAACATCATCAAATAAATTAAAAAAAAAAACATATTACTGCAAATTGGGTTATTTAAAATTGGCACTGGAGTAATGTATACAAGTATGCAGCTACCAATTTTCGATAATGAGATACACTGGCATTCCAACACAAAATGACAAAGATGACAAAGAAATGAGCAGATGGTGATATAGTCAGATACTTCCTGTTTTAATTAAAGCAGATGTCTCACCACTTGTTTTTTTTCCCTCTGTCCTAACTATGTTTGTATTTGATTTAAAGGGCTGAAGCTGCCAAAGTTGCACCATATTACTGGCAACATAAGGAATATCTTCAGCAGCCGGCCTAGAAAGACACTGAAGAAAAGGAAGATGGATGCATCCTGTCAGACATGCTTTTATTGCATATTGGGTGCATTCCAATACCTTGGCTCATAATTGAGTTGTGTCATTTTATATTATTTTCGATTTATGTATGTAAAGATTTGTGCTGTGTTGAAACTAAAATGGCTTCGGCTGATACAATACCACACAATGGACAGTGACATGAGATTTGTTGTTTCAGTTGACTACACCAGGGCTTGACAAATTTGTTATGAATCTAGGAGCCAGCTAAAAAGTTAGAAGCCATGTTTTTTTAAACTAACAAAGCTTTTTTTTTCCAATATCAAAAATACAATTCTCAAAGGGACACTATAGTCACCAGAACCACTATAGCATGTGCAATAGCCTCCCAATGCTTTCCCTTGGGAAAGTATTGGATTGGTTGAGATCTCTCTTAGCCTTGGAGGCGGGGCCAGCAGCAGCAAGACCAGCACAGAGTAGGAAAAAAGTGAAAAAAAAACAAAACATTCAATAACAGAGATATGCATAGACACTCACTGACAGATAGGCTCTCTCACACACAAAGGATTTCTTTTAATTCAATTTAAAGGATCACTATAGTGTCAGGAAAACAAAGTGGTTTTCCTGACACAATAGTGCCCTGAGGGTGCCCCCACCCTCAGGGTCCCCCTCTAGTGGCGCTGAAGGGGTTAAAAGGGGTTATCATTAAGAAAGACCCTACATCTGTATATTTAAAATTACGCATACTCTTAACGGAGGCCCTGGATCAGCATTTTATCTCTAAACACGAATATGATTTCATATATAACAAACAACCAGTCCTATCAACATTCTATTGCCTACCGAAAGTCCACAAGTCCCTAGGGGACCAAGTGGTAGACCTATAGTATCAGGCAGTGGCAATCCCACTTATAACACGAGCATCTTCATTGATAAGATACTATCTCCAATAGTAGTGAAATTACCATCATATATTAGAGATACTAAGCAGATGTTAAACTTTCTGTCACACTTATTACCCAAAGAAGCAATTATGTGCAGCTTAGATGTAGAGGGTCTGTATAGTTCCATCCCTCACCATCTAGGGAAGAACATGTAGGCGCTTTCCTGCACCTCGACTCAAAACTACCTAATGAATACATTAAGTTCCTACTGGACCTTTTATATTATGTTCTTACACATAATATATTTCTATTTAATGGTAAAATTTACCATCAAATCACAGGAACAGCTATGGGCACATCTTGTGCACCCGCATACACAAATCTGTACTTGGGTTGGTGGGAAAGACAGATTGCGACAGACCCGTTGCTGCAACATTTCATGAAATATGTTTTCTGCTGGAAAAGATACATTGAAGATGTCTTCCTAATCTTTCTAGACTTACCTACTAGACTAAAAGAATTCATTCACAAACTAAATAACAACTCTCTGAACAAGTGACATAAGTGGCAATAGTCTCAATTTTCTAGACATAACTATCCAGACGTTACCTAATGGTAAAATAACAACTACATTATACAAAAAGAAGACAGCTACTAATAATCTTCTCAACTGATCCAGTCACCACCCGAAACCTCTAAAAGCAGGTATACCAACTGGCCAATATTTACGATTACGTCAGAACTGTTCTTCAATAGAAGAGTTCAAAATCAAAGCTTGGACATTACGGGGAGCTTTTAAAAAGAAGGGGTACCCTAATACAACTCTAAAAAGAGCCTATGCACGTGCCCTACTTACAGATAGGACCTCTCATATTGACCCAGAAAATGTGGCCTCACCCATACGTTGCATAGGTACTTTGGATGCCGGATGGGAAAATATACAAATAATTCTAAAGAAATACTGGCCAATCTTGTTGTCTGACCATCATCTCAAAAATGCTATCACACCTTTTCCATCAGTTACAAAGCATAGGGGGAGGAATCTGAGGGACATGCTGGTACCAAGCCACCGTAATCCGTTGTCACCTACTAATTTAAAACCAGGTGGGTACTTATCATTGTGGACATTGCAGTGCATGCCCATACACACTAAAAAAAATCAAAAGAATTTTCAAATAGTGAAGCAACTGAAAGTTTTAAAACACGCTCCTTCTTCAACTGCAAAACAACAGGAGTGATTTACTTATTGATCTGTTCATGCAGAATTAAATATGTGGGTTAGACTTTTACACCTTTTAAATGCCGTATCCGTGAACATGTTAATTCGGTGAAAAGAAAATTGGAGACTCCTATCTCCAGACATCTCCAATGACACCATCACCACTGCTCATAAGGAGTTGGATTTATGGGTTTTGAGTCAATACCACAACCACCGTGAAAAGGAAATTGGGATACTAAATTATGCCAGACAGACTTAAAACATTATCACCCAATGGACTTAATGAGGGTTTTTCTTTCTTGCCATTTGTTTAGAATAATCTCCGTGTATATTTATACTATTATGAATTTTTGGTGGAATTTTATTTAAATGTAAATATTGTATATATACATTGTTACATGTAATCATCTGTTAATATACCCCTTCTATTTGCCTTTGATCTATATATGGATACATGGGATATCTTTGACCCCTGTATGTTCAAATATCCCATACACTATAAAAATAGTATGATATTTTTGTTTGAAAATTGGCACCACAACCAACTGTATATTCTATACACAGTTATGATATTTGGGCTTATTCTCAGATTCAGATTCTGTAAGTCTACCCCAATTATAATAATGGGAAATACTGACTGCTGCTGTAACAGTCACTTGGTTTAACATACATCCTTCCCCTCCCCCACACTTTTGGGGTATATCTATAGCAAATTAGATGTTGCGTTATCTTTCTTTGGAGCTCCCTTACTCCTCACTGCACAATATACTGGCTATTATACCCATCTCATTCAGAGCACACACGGTTTGTAATTTGCAAGATCGATACTCTGCCTCCCAAATGGGATGAATGATTAACAATATAGCCTGATGCCGTTTACGATCTTTTTCAAATCTGAATTTTACATATATGTGTGCATAAACTGAGTGATATTACCCTGACTATAGCCTTCTTTCGTTTTGTTCGGTTATGCCAGCCCATCCATATATGTATATATATCACATAACTTTATGAGACTCATTATACACTGCATTATATTTGTATCTGAGTCCGTGCATCTTTGCTCAATTTATTAACAATTTTGTCGGTGCCTTATTATCATAACATATTGTTAAACACTGATCCGTTATGATCCTTAATTATGTGATGACATTCATTCAGAAAAAATTCTACTTGACTATTACACTACTCCCACCCACCCCAATTCGGATTGGTGCATTACTTTAGCTCCATGATTGAGCTGAAACCCCTCCCTGTTGGAATGTGGCTTACTTGTTGCGCCACCCAGCCTCAGCTGTACTGAATTCTAGATGTGGGGCTGATTAATAGGGTATATAAATGCATAATTAAATCTAATCACTCGCTTTTCCCCTGACGACGGTGTGTGAGCACAACGAAACGCACGTCGGGCTATTTTAGCTTAACACTTTTGTTTCCACATGGGTAGCACGATGAGCATGAATATTTTTTAGGTTTTCTTTATCGTTATACTAGGGTCAGTTGTTTCAGGTAGGCACTAGCCTTGTGTGGTGCCGAGGTACTTTAAGGATAGATCCTTCTGAGCTACTGGGTATTGCTCCTTAGGTTTAACTTTAGTCTATATTGAGTGTGTGTGGGGCTTCAGCCATCTGTTTATGCCAATACCATTTAGATATTTTATACAGATTTCAGCCAGTACGCCATTAGACCTTAGGGATTGGGGTGTTCAAGGAGCTATAGCCCTCCCTACTAATATTCTCTGACCCTTTGCAGGAGCTTTAACTCTGTATTCGTGTGTCCACTCTCCAGGAGATTGGCTGCATCTGTTGTACTCAAGGAACCTTTACGTTTTTCAGGGATTTTTAGCCTTAGCCCCATACTCTATCCTCCTGAACCATTCTCTAACCAAGAGGAGATTATTAGGGATAGTCTTTACAAGATACTATATATTAACCAATCCTATTTTCTTGTACCTGCATACTATGGTTCTGGAATTTACTTTTCTCCCCTAGTGGACATTTATACCTTTTCTTTTCTCACGTTTTTAAATTTTGTTTCAATAAAAGGTAGGATTTTCTTATCCCCCTGTATATATTGAGAGCACAGTTTAGGCGACCATTCTCTATTTTTGGAGACTTAATATTATGGCTTCGCCTTAATCTCGCTAGATCTAGGGGTTACCAACTTATTATTTTTCTTGAGACTTGCTCATAGCACTTTGTACGATCAGTCACTTGTCACTTAATAATTATTCACATAATAAAGCCCCTATACACACACACACACACTATACATGGATGACGGGGTATGACTATGGTGGGGTGCTGTGAGGATTTCTTTTTCACACTGGGTGCTAAAAAGGCCCAAGGCTGGCCATGCACAGTGTTATTCACTAAAGAGACAATTCAAGGCGAATTCAAAGTGAATTTCAAATCTAAGGTCATATTAGACAATCTGGAAAATCCTCTAAGTCGGTTATGATTTGAGCTCGGCTTAAATTAATTTCGAATTCTCACTTTACTGAATAACCCTGCTTGTATACTCTGCTAATTTATAGAGCTGCGGAGGTGCAATGTACACTACTTACTGTATACAGGATGAGTCAACACAAAGCTTTCTTACTACACACACTATGCAGCTTCCTAACCTATAACCAGTGTCTCACCATCTTCCCAAGTTGGCTGTATTCAGTTAACCAACAAGATGGCTGCTGCTTCCTGACGGCCTCCTACATCCTTCTCCTCCCAGCATGCACTGCAGCAAGCAGGAAAAGGGGCAGAATCTGCTAGGAAAGATGTACCTGATCTGGAGAAAAGCGAATGGAAACCCGAAGTGCGAGCTATAATCACTCATGCTCTTAGCAGTTCGGGTGGAAACAAACGAACCGATAGCTACCACATCAGGGTTTGTTACAGTCAGAATGATCTCCCAGCTTGTAAATAGACTAGAAAGCAGGAGAACGTAACCGGATACTATGTTGCAAAATTGCATACAAATTGAAAGCACCCAGCTAAGTCTTATAAGCTGCTGGGGGCTAGGAAAGTCTCATGTAGTATCTAATATTTAACAATAAATGTAGATAAAGAATAGCAGACTGATCCTAAGGCAGTGTAATGGATCATAAGCAGAAATTGTAGAGTAAAGAAGGCTCTGTATGGTGTTAACCAGTGACTCTGTGTTATTAATCAGCTTAACTAATTGTAAAGAAACCATAGAAAGAAAAGGAAATTGGAATATATAGGGTAATCCAAAGCAGTAAACCCCAGGCTGAGAAACTAGAACAGCTGGGAAACCAACAATTGAAAATGAAATTGCCCCTAGTATAATATCCCTTATGGTCAAGTGCTGAGAGCCAATATAATAATATATAGATGATAGACAAGTATGCAGACCTAAAATGGTCCGCTCATAAGTGAAGGAACAAGTAGTCCCAAACATAGTCCTAAGCCCAAAACAGTTCCAGGGCGTTTGGTGCTTTTGCCCATCAACTTCTGGGAGCTCCTGCGGCTGCAATATGGGGTGCTCCTGCTGGCTCCTAGGTCGCGTTAGTTCCCCATAGTCTCAGACACCTTCCCTCTAAAATGCGCTCAGATCCATGCAGTGTAGGAGAAACGCCACTGTGTCAAAGTTCTGACCGGCTGCACACATGCCCCCTCTCCCCCTAGTTGGACTTCCCACATCATTTTCCTCCAAAGGGCTTTTCTGTTATACCCACTATTAGAGTTGACTAGAACTGCAGATGGATTACCTCCATACTTTATGCAAAGATGGAATATAAATACAGCTAACCGAACCTGACCACTCAAAACAGATTACCATCTCAGATAGATGGATAGATAGATAGATAGATAGATAGATAGATAGATAGATAGATAGATAGAACAGGAAAATCAGCACTCCCAGGTTATTCGCAAAAATGATTATTTACTTGAAAAGATTTCAAAAATGCCAACGTTTCAGTTCCACATGGGAACTTTCATCAGGATCAAAGTTCTCATGTGGAACTAAAGCTGGTTTTCCTGTTCTATATACAATTCAGTGCAATCGAGCACCGGGTGATTAAACTGTGTAGGAGTGCAAGGTCTTTTTTCTTTCATATATTTATATAAAAAACAGCTTATGTTACTGATCACAAATATAAATCTAAATATATATATATATATATATATATATATATATATATATATATACACACACACACACACATACATATACACATATATACATATACACACATACACACACACACACAGCTCAAAAAAATAAAGGGAACACAAAAATAACACATCCAAGATCTGAAAGAATTAAATGTTCTTCTGAAATACTTTGTTCTTTACATAGTTGAATCTGCTGACAACAAAAATCACACAAAAATAAAAAAAATGGAAATCAAATTTTTCAACCCATGGAGGTCTGGATTTGAAGTCACACTCCAAATTTAAGTGGAAAAACACACTACAGGCTGATCCAACTTTGAAGTAATGTCCTTGAAACAAGTCAAAATGAGGCTCAGTAGTGTGCGTGGCCTCCACGTGCCTGTATGACCTCCCTACCATGCCTGTGCATGCTCCTGATTAGGTGGCAGGTGGTCTCCTGAGGGATCTCCTCCCAGACCTGGACTAAAGCATCTGCCAACTCCTGGACAGTCTGTGGTGCAACATGACATTGGTGGATGGAGCGAGACATGATGTTTCCAGATGTGCTCAATTGGATTCAGGTCTGGGGAACGGGCGGGCCAGTCCATAGCATCAATGCCTTCGTCTTGCAGGAACTGCTGACACACTCCAGACACATGATGTCTACCATTGTCTTGCATTAGGAGGAACCCAGGGCCAACCGCACCAGCATATGGTCTCACAAGGGGTCTGAGGATACCTAATGGCAGTCAGGCTACCTCTGGCGAGCACATGGAGGGCTGTGTGGCCCCCCAAAGAAATGCCACCCCACACCATTACTGACCCACTGCCAAACCGGTCATGCTGGAGGATGTTGCAGGCAGCAGAACGTTCTCCACGGCGTTTCCAGACTCTGTCACATGTGCTCAGTGTGAACCTGCTTTCATCTGTGAAGAGCACAGGGCGCCAGTGGTGAATTTGCCAATCTTGGTGTTCTCTGGCAAATGCCAAACGTCCTGCATGGTGTTTGGCTGTAAGCACAACCCCCACCTGTGGACGTCGTCGGGCCCTCATACCACCCTCATGGAGTCTGTTTCTGACCGTTTGAGCAGACACATGCACATTTGTGGACTGCTGGAGGTCATTTTGCAGGACTCTGGCAGTGCTCCTCCTGTTCCTCCTTGGACAAAGGTGGAGGTAGCGGTCTTGCTGCTGGGTTGTTGCCCTCCTACACGTCTCCTGATGTACTGGCCTGTCTCCTGGTAGCGCCTCCATGCTCTGGACACTACGCTGACAGATACAGCAAACCTTCTTGCCACAGCTCGCATTGATGTGCCATCCTGGATGAGCTGCACTACCTGAGCCACTTGTGTGGGTTGTAGACTCCGTCTCATGCTACCACTAGAGTGAAAGCACCACCAGCATTCAAAAGTGACCAAAACATCAGCCAGGAAGCATAGGAGCTGAAAAGTGGTCTGTGGTCACCACCTTCAGAACCACTCCTTTATTAGGGGTGTCTTGTTAATTGCCTATAATTTCCACCTGTTGTCTATCCCATTTGCACAACAGCATGTGAAATTGATTGTCACTCAGTGTTGCTTCCTAAGTGGACAGTTTGATTTCACAGAAGTGTGATTGACTTGGAGTTACATTGTGTTGTTTAAGTGTACCCTTTATTTTTTTGAGCAGTGTATATACACACAAACACACACACTAATATTAGAGGAATTGTCGAGGATGCACTGACAAAAGGAGGACGGATTATGGACACAATCTAGTGTGATACAGTCAAAAATGTTGTCTGGCTAATGGTACATTAGCATGACAGTGATTGCACCAAACCCCTGGCAAAACTTTTTGGAGTATTTGAGTAAAAGACTGGGAGCACTGTCATCCTCACCATACAACTGCTCCATTAAACCATAGTATTAGAAGGTTTTTTCTTAGGTTGACAGGTATTTTTTAGTATTATAAGTCTACACACGCCAGTATTGTACAACACATTCTTAGAAATACTTCCAGTTTCTTTTAAATACCCACAAGTACAATACTTGACCAATTTAACACCTACTTAGATTACAGAAATTACTTCTGCATTTGCACTACTATTTCATACCCTATCTACATTTTCTAGAGGATGTAAAACAAAAATATTTCAAGCACCACTCTCTGCATACTAGATGATGATGTCTAGTAAATATCAATGGGTATATTAAAAAAACAAAACAGACATTTAATAAATTAGATGGAAAAGTGTCAGCAACACTTTGCTAAATCAGCCCTAAAGTGTCCCTAGATATTTTTTTTCCAATAGGTGGCAACTGTGCGAGAAAGGCTAAGATTTACATTAAAAGTAAAATGAGGGTCTTTGTTCAGTTTTGGTTACATTTTGGCAAGCACTGTAAATTTATATACACTGAAGACTACTACAAAACTTTAGTTAGGTACAGACCTCATATAGGTTTGAAAAGTCATAAAATAACTGCATATGGTTCTCCCAATGATTGCACATTTAATAAGCATGTCACTTAATTACATGCATTTTACAGAGCAGTGCTTTATAAAGTGAATTAATTGTTGTCTCGTGGTATCCATTGTCTGGCTGGTTCTGAAATGAATACAAATAATATAACCAGGAGGCAGTAGGGAATATTGAATAGTTTTTATAGGTTAAGTTTAAGTTTACCAAGCCATGTGCTACATGTCCGTATATACTAGGCAAGTGCTCCCACCCAATTACTGATTGTCTGTTTCATTTTAAAGAGAAAGTTATTGAATAATAATCAACATAAAACATAAATAAATACATTTGCAAAGACAACGCTATTTCTTTGAGTTTGCAAAGAGCACTTTATGGAACAATACATAAGAAAATAAAGATTCTGCAGAAAATCTTGTACAGAAAAGAAAATTAAACACTTCTGATTGTTTTCTTAAATAATTGCGTAAATGTAAATTTTTCAGCAAAAATATGGTGTGAAAATTACACATATATTTCAACTGTAAATACATTGCATATTTGCCAACAATTGCAAATTTCGTATTGCTTTGTACATTTTATGATCCTGGGCCCTCCTCCCCACGAGAGTGAATCCCCCTATAAGGTGAAGTGCGTTTAGATGTTTGTGAAGTGTTTGGCTGTGCTAGGCTATTTCATGGCATTTCTACCCTGGTTGGCTGTCTTTCTGGGTAGTTTATCAAACTCGCTTGTGTGCAGAGCTGAACTGGGATAAAAATCTGGCCCAGGTATTTATTTTTTTGTCACAGTGGCCCAGTGGAAAGAGACGGGGTTTTGTCTTATCCGATGACAAGCACTTTCAGGTATTTGTCGGAGGCGGATATTCCGCCTACTATGCCGAGCTTCCATAGTTATGACAGTCCGCGTAAGTTTCTGGACTTGTGAGGAAAGATCCTGCATTGAGTCATGGGAGTGCTGTAGTTGGTGTTCCCTTCCCCCCCACAAAGTGAGCATGTCGGTTCAATTCTCCATCACAGCACATAACCTAAGCTCGCAAGAGGTGTGAACGCCAGAGGAGATGCAGTGTGTTTGAGGGGTGCAGTGTGTGCGATGGGTGCTGTATGTTGGGTAGTATAAGGACTACAAAAAAAACAAGAAAAAAAACCAACAAAACTTTATAGCCTTGGTGATCCAGTGGCATTGATGGACTCTGGCCTGCAGCTCCTCCAGCGTTCACACCTCTTGCAAGTTTAGGCTATGTGCTGTGATGGCCCCCTAAACGAAATGCCAGGATTCCATTGAGGTAGATCTTTGACCTCCCGAGAAGACAGACAGCAGGGCTGGCTCTGCATGGCCTGGCAGGGAGATCCTTCCCCAGTGGCATTTGCCAGATGGCCAGTCAGGGCCTGCTTGTGTGTTTCAATAGGGTTCTGTCCCACAATCCTACTTCTGGGGACAACAGAGACCAAGTTCACTAAGAGCAGGGTAAACAAATCATTAAAAGCACCTATAATGCACAAACTGTACTTATGTTATTCAGGCAATTTAAAGAGACTTTACACTCTACATATGTGATTGCCACAATTACTGTCAGTCAGCCTAGTGTGTTTTAATATGCTGCCATTACCATGCCTCTTTTCCATGAGCTCCATATTGTTGGTGTGTCTGAGTGTAAAACAGAGCTCCACAGCAATAATGCTCACAGTAATGTGTCTACAATAAATGTGTTTAGAAAATCAGTCTGTGCAAATCAGAGACATTGTTCTTGTTCTTATTTTTTTTTTGTAAATATTTATTTATTTCCCTTAATATTGATATAAGATTGGTTTACCTCGAGATTCGCAGATCTCCATATTTTCGTACATATCTATATATACTTTCAAGACATATATTCTTCCGGGCACACAGGCCCACGATGTTGTCGGACTCGCAGGTCCCAGTCGTTATACACTCATCATCCCTGTATTTGGGTGTCATTTTTGTTTTTACACAGTTACCCATATGTTCAACTTCTACCTATTATTACACTTGTTGCATTTGGGTCCCTCTATACATTGTGCCCTTGTGTATTCTGCGTGCTTAGAGGTTGTGAGACCTTGCGTTATTGTTTATCGTTGCTGACCCTAGTCTGCTGGTGCCAGTTCGGCTTATGGGTTATACTTCCTTGTTACACCTCTGGGGTTTTGGGGTGTATTGATTTAGTCACTCTACCGTTATCTCGGTCGTGGGCCTGTACCTCGTCACTGGGCGCACGTCTAGCGCCTCGTGGGTGTGGAGGGTAGGTATATTTGAGGAAGGAGGGATTGGGTTAGTCTTCTGTCTCTTTGTCAGTCAGGTGTGTGTTGTCCAGTGGTCTGTCTTGTATTAGTGTTTGGAAGTCCGGTTTTGTAGAAGTCAGCATCCAGTGTGTCCATATGTCCAGGTAAGTCTGCTGTTGCGGTCCGGCCGCATTCATGGTGAGCTCTTCTATGGCTCGTAGGTCTTCCATTTGGATGAACCATTTGTGTATGGATGGGGTCTCTTTTCTTCTAGTACTGTGGAATGGTCTGTTTTGCTATGTTAAGAATCCGAATCGTGAGCGATTTTTTGTATTTAGAGGTAGGGGTTGTCGTGTGATGGAGCAGCATGGCTGCTGGTTCCCTAGGTGGTGGGTTATCTGAGAATCGGGATAAGATTTTGTGGGTGATGACCCAGAAGGGTTGTATTAATTCACATTCCCACAATATGTGTATGTGTGTTCCCATTGCCTTGTCACATCTCCAACAAAGGCGGGTCTCGTTTGCGTGTATGTGGTGTATCATGGCAGGTGTGCGATACCACTGTGTTAGCAGTTTGTAAGCTGTTTCTTGGCTTTTGCTGAACACAGAACAATGGTGTACGATAGTGCATATTTTTTCCCATTCCTGTGAGCTGAATGTTTGGTTCAGAGCCTCCTCCCATTTTCCCATGAATTTTGGCACTTCCCACGGGGTCTGTGAGTGGAGGAGGGAGTATATGTGTGCCACTCCATGTGGTAATGGATCTGGGTCTGTGCATATCCTTTCAAAGGCAGTGAGGTCTCTACCAAGAGCCGCCCCTTGCGGGAGGAGCCTTATGTAGCTGCGGAGTTGTTCATATCTAAATTGTGTTAGGAAAGGCTGGGGGTTCTCCCTGCTCAGCTCTGTTAAGTCTGTCAGCCCTCGGCTGGTGCATACGTGTCTCAATCGTGGCAATGGGTCTTCTACCAGGGTTTGGAGGGCCCTCGGGTCCAACCCCGGCAGAAAGTCCTTGTTGTATGTAAGGGGCAGCAAAGGGGATGGGTACATGGAGAGGGCGTGCTTCCCTATGCTTCTGCGCCACACCGACAGTGTCGCTTTGGTGTAAGTGGAGTACTGACTCTCCCCCCCGTCCCCTCTCGCAGGGAGCCATGGAAGAAGGGCGGCGGGGACGCCCGCTTGTTCTTGTTCTTATGTTGCATAATGTATTAGTAAGTCACCTAAAATTTTCATGGACAGCCCCAGTCCTGCCCACACACCCACTCACTCCCCAAAGATTAAAGTGTCCCTCTTTGTCCATTTAAAATGTTGGAGGTATGGACTACAAGCAGATCTTCCCATTGCCACATTCAATGGCACCTCCCTTATCCTGAAATAGTTCTCCTAAAATTGGTAGGTATGCTTCAGGGAAGATACACGCTCTTTGCCACTGCACACATGAGGCACATCCCCTCCTCCTACATACAATCATAATGGTATAATATACATCCAATCAAAACTTTAATGGGTAAATTAACTTACAAGATGGGAATTCCACAAAGTCGATAGGTAAGCTAAGAAACATATATATACAAATAACTCACAACTAAAATTAAATAAAAACAATTCAACACATTTAGTCTGTAATAGACTTCTTCAGGGTTATCTATCCGGGAGGATGCTTCTAGTTTAGATCTTGGACTAAATTTTTAGTTAATTCCTCTTCAGTGTGGCATGCGTTCCACGGTGGAACAAGTTGGCACACTCTAGATGTGGTTAGAGCTATTTCCCTCTATATTGAGATGACCAGCTCTTTTCTGAAGTTTTCCAGACTTTTCATATTGCCCACAGAAAAGGTGAAGGGGCCTCTACGTCTACTTTGAAACATTGGATAGTAGCTACTATTGTTACGGCTTATTAAGGCCTATCGCTGCCGGTCCCTAGAGGAATCAGAACACACTCTACTTGTGCAGTTTCTGCATCTTGGGCTTCTGTGGCAAATGCTTCCCCTGACAGTATCTGCAAGGCTGGCACTTGGTCTTCATTGAACACGTTCATTCATCTCTAGAAACTGGATGCTAAAGCTGTGAATTAATCTCAGTTTGGACATCAAGTCCTTCATTCAGTTCACTCTTCTAAAAAATTAGTTGTTCCCTTTGAAGCTTGGGTATTCCCATCTGTATATGCTGCCATGATTAGCCAGGAAAGTGGAAAATGTATTCATACTTACCGAAATTTTCTTTTTCTGGCTATTATTAATGGCACCATATACTACCCACCCAGTGTTGGATTTACTTCTTCTGTAGGAGTTGTTACTCACTGAGGGATCCATACAGGGATACGCCTTTAAAGGTTTTTGGTTTATTCCTGTCCTATCGGTTGTAAGGGGAGGAGCTAACCCATCTGTATATGCTGCCATGAATAATAGCCAGGAAAAGAAAATTACGGTAAGTATGAATAAATTTTTTCATATATATAATATATATGAGAGCTCCTTGGTGTTGGTATATACCTGTCCCAACATTTTAATTACTAATGTAGTATATTTTACAAATACTATTTTTTTTCTCCCCAAACTTATATTAGGTTGAGTAGAAAATGGTTCTGAAAACAGTAGTACTGACTTCAAGTCAATTGCAGTAATAGAAAACTTTAGCACTTACATATAAATATATACTGTATTACAAAATAATAATGAATTTTGACCACACGAGATGTCAGTGTGTCACTTCATCATCTTCACTAAAGCAGCAGACATACATAATATATCTGCAGGTTATAAACCAAAAGAGAAATTGCACTGTGAAAAATTACACTGCAGGCAGCTACATCCCACAGTGGTGTCATCCAAGCACACCAACAACATATATTACAGAAACATTCAACAGAATGAAAGTGATCCATGGCGTATCAACACATTTATGCCTTTTCAATGTTACAGTATGTATACTAGAACATATATATTTGTTGTTTCACTGTCTGTTTGCTACATGTCCCAATGTGATATCTACATTTGGAATTAACAATAATACCATGCAACATCTTTTCCATTCTATTACTTGGTCGAACAACTAAATTTGTTGAATGTAATTATATTTTGAAATGCTGTGCCATGATTCTCTGTTTGACTTTTAGAATTATTTTGAAAATGACACAATCACCTATTTCTTTTTACGTTATATAAACACAGCAAGGTGTTATGGAATACAGGAGTTTATCCCCAAAGAGCAGTTCCACACAGTCTAAAAGCTAGGGTGAGCAGTCCTGTTCTTTAGACTGATAGCAGCTACATGGCTGCATTATCAGTTTACACAAAGGCCAAGCCCACTGATTTTCGTAACCTCTGTTTGTGGCTGCTGCAGTTCTAAGGCACTTTTAGAGCTAAGAGTTGGCCGAGGATGCTCTTGCATCATCCATTTTGCAATCACATAAGTTATGATGGTGCTTAGTGTGACCCGTTAAGAACATGTAAACTACATTTGATGGAACGTTTTCAAGAAAAAAAAAGATAAACAAAAATAAAACGAAGTAAATTATCTATATTTTTTAAATTTGTGTTTTATTAGAGTTTGGATACTTAGAATACATCTTTGCCATGGTATGACAGTAATAACATGGTTATAACAATAATAGTCATCTGTTAGGGCTGCAATGTTGGCTATTTAGCAGTCAATTGAGAGTAGTGACTAAGAGCATACGGTATTAAAGAACATTGTACAGTAATCTAATCTAAACAGTAACATTGTGGAGCCAACATTTGCAGTAAGTGCTCTGTGTTTGTTTTGGCTTGCGCTGTAGCTTGACGGCTGTGAGAGGTCCAAAAGAAGGAGTACGGCAGCTACATTACAAAGCCTAGGAGTGTCTCTTTGACAGTGCAGGCACATATAAGCTTTTCTTCGGCCCCTGGTTGCTTTTGGGCTTACGCTGCGATGGATTGCCTTCATCCCTGGGTTCAACTACGTCTGCCTCTGGTAAGTTAAACTGCCTGAGGAACCTCATTTGGTCATCTGTGGAGGACAGAGTAAGCATCTGGTTTCCCCGTAGTAACGCAAGGGATCCATCCGCCCCCTCCCCCCATTGGTATCCGACTCCTGCGTCCCGTAGTTTGGCAATCAGTGCCAGCTACCTCCGTTCTGCAAGCACTGCAAACGGGAGATCCCCATATAAGGCCACAGTGCTACCCTCCATTTGCACAGTGCCGAGGTCTCTGGAACAGGACAGGATATTGGAGCGGGTCGCCACGTGACTGCTTTAGTGTTTCTGGGTGCGTCTCCTGGAGCTGTTGCAGCTTTGTAGATTCTGAACACAGAAAGTATCACGCTTGGGTCAGTGCCTCCTTTAAGGCTAATTGTGGACATCAGGCGGTGGATGTAGGGCTGTAAGGCATGCCCTCCCACACTTTCAGGTATTTGTCGGAGGCGGATATTCCGCCTACTATGCCGAGCTTCCATAGTTGTGACAGTCCGCGTAAGTTTCTGGACTTGTGAGGAAAGATCCTGCATTGAGTCATGGGAGTGCTGTAGTTGGTGTTCCCTTGCACTTTCTCGTGTTTCCATTGCTGTGAGCCGCTGTTGGAGATTCCCCACCTCCTTCTGAGTGCTTAGCAGGTCAGCCTTCCACACTTCCCTCCTTTTTGTTAAGAGGTCTCTTATGTCACTCTTTGTATCAGGGGATGATTCTCCGATTCTGAGTCGGGATACTGGGCCCCAGCTTCCGCCAGAGGCAAGGTAAGACTCTCTCTGTCATCCTGGGAGTCTCCTGAGGCCTCCTCCTCACTGGGAGCTGCGGGCGCCATCTTGGCAGGAGCCGGTGGAGTAGGCCTTGCAAATGAGAGCTGAATATCGGTCATTTGGGGTGTCTCTGGAAATGTTTTACTTTTGCGCCCCATTGAGGTCTCTGTGCGGCCATTTATGGGAGCCATTTGTCGGGTTATTGGCTTACTTTATCAGGCGCTGATACGGAGCTCCACATACTTGCTTCTTGCTAGCAAGGCAGTTGGCCACGCCCCTGAACTATCTATATTTTTACTTCGTCTTCTCATTATAGGTTAAAAAGTTATACTTACTAATAGTTCTGATTTTGATACCCAACATGCTAGACTATAGTGTTCAAATTGGGTCTGAAATATAAAGCGAGGAACAACGGAGACCGCAGTTGACAACAGATAAAGGAGGGTTTGTTATGAATCTGACATTTCTGAAGAAGCCATGGCATGGCAAGACATCTTGTTAGTGTTAAATATATATAAGCTCTTTGTAATTGCATTCTTGGAATGTCATCTGTCTTGAGTTATACCCACCTGGGATCATGTTGTGATCAGCAATGTGGACAGATTACTGGAACTGTAAAAACCATGCATTCTTTGTAATTGACATGTAAACTGTTTGAAGTTTCTCATTAAGCCCCTCAAAACAAATCAGGTGCAGATGTGTATAGCTTAAAAGTACAGTAAATGGGAAATTGGGTCACTACTCCCCCCCCCCAAAAAAAAAAACCCCATCAATCTAAATGTTATCTAATATAAAATGCAGGAACTGTTAAAATGTAATGTCTGCAAAACCAACTCTACATTCTGCTACCTTTTTATGCTTCATTTCCCTCAGGAGCCTCCCTAAGAGATCACTTTCAGGAAAAACGAGAAACTTTATCTAATAAAACTGCACAGCTAAATCCATTTATTCACTGGAGACACAAAGTAAACAAGAGGTTATATATTATCGTAGATGCAAATAAAAGAGGAATATGCATTAATTTTTAAACAGAACAAGATTTCAACTTAAACAAGGATTATGTTTATGAATGGATGTGTTAATATAACCAACTAATTTATTATACAGAATAGTGTTTTTTTTGTATTGAGGGGTATTAAATGTTTCTAGAATACAAGCTTTGATTTCATTTTTCTTTTGTAACTTTCCTTATACATACATAAGAAATGGGCATTATCTATTGTTAAAGATTCATGGGTCATTTGTTCCCTTGGTTTATGTCAAACCATTAGATACATTTGACAAAAAACAACACTCTCTGGGTGCCCACAGCCCAACCTCATTGCTTCCATTCATCTGATGGGAAACTTCCACATTAAAGGGATATGCTAAATACAAAATCCACTTTAGTTTAATTAAGTGGTTTGGGAGTGTACAGCATGCCCTTGTAATCGCACAGCTCAATTCTATGGTGCTTAGGAGTGAAATTAATTTGTTTTTGCACCTCTAACCACACCTCACCAAGTTTCGACTCACACAGCATCTCTACACACATGATGAAGACAGCTGGGCAACGGTTTAGTAGACTTGGCAAGGAGACCTACAGTAATGCAATAAATTAGGAGGTCACACTGGGGTGGACTGAGCATCCTGGTGGTTCCGAATGGGTGCCAGTTTCTTAAGTCACCTAGTAGAGGCAACAGAGAGACCTGGACCCTTGCAGGTTTCTCAGAATAAATGGGAAAGAAGCAACTGAGTTGTTTCGCTTAGAGACAAAATTGTTAAAGATACCACAAGTCAACAGAGCTTTTTGGAATAAGTGAATAAAGCAGATAATTAAAAATAATTCACTCTATATACTAACCAGCCATTAGCATGTTAGCAATGTATAGATAAAGTACTTCCTACAAAAGGTCATTAGGTTTTATTAGCATAGCAGGTGCACTTTAAGTCAATTTAAGAATAATTTAGATGGAATTAAGAATCAAGTGCATTTAATTTGCTGAATTTTGCTTGATGGTGGCTTGTGTACATTAACCAGTCAGGCCAAACATCTAATTTTAAAGCTGTAAAACTATGCAGCAATAAAACGGAATTCCTGCCACGCAATTCATTGCGGAGAAAATTCTTTAAAATGAAAAGGTCAAATAATATATCAACAACAATTTCACCAAAAGGTGAAAGCTAATAAATATGAAACGCTATTCAACAGACAACCAGCTCACAGCTTGACATGTTTGCCCTTAGTCTAATATTTTTTTTTCTTTCCAGTTTCATCAATTTTCCTCACCTCTAGTGTCACAAAATTATGTCATGAAATCGAAGGAAGTAGAAAAACAATTCCATGTTCCTATTATAAGCTATAATCTTGCACTATTACCTTATTCCCAATAGTGGATCTTCCACTTATCAGCACTTGAGAGAGTTACTACTGGATAGCTTCCTGGCATGTAGATGCATTTAGAGAGCTTAGTGTTGATCCATGTCATGCTGGGAGTCTCCAGATATGGTTTCGCTATAGTCCTGGTCATTGATGGTGCTATAGAATTGAAGACTTGAACTTTGTTATTTTCTATAGGTTTTTTTTTGTTTTGTTTTTTAAATCTTATCCTCTACAGCTTGCATTTCATGATAATGACAGAGTAGACTTTCCAGAATATGTTCAAGCCTATTCTTTTGATACCCATATCATATCAATGCACTGGTGTGTAAAAACACACACACACACACACACACCATAAAAGTATCCAGACCCATCATTTTTAAGTTGCAACTGTATGGTACAATTATTTAAATTAATTTTTTTCACATAAATCTACATTGCATATCCCACAGCAACAAAGCAAAAAACCTGATTGCAAATTTATAAACCACTTAAGGACAGGGGTAATTGTCTGGGTTTTGAAACAAAACCTTGAATTTGAGCTATAGGTCTCTTCCATCGTAATGTAAGGACAGAAAGTATGATCATTTAATATTCTATATGTATACCTAACAAAACTATGTGAATAAAATGTAAAAAAAAAAAAATGGGAGGGGGGCAACATTTTTTTCACATTGTTGCTCATAATCATTTTTACACATCTTCACATCTTGTGCAAATAACTAAAAACAACTCAAAATTGATTCATACATCATGTTATTTCTAAATGCCAAATACATCTAGAATCTAAATTAATTTTTGGTAGTTAACATTAACCATATACATATTCCCGACACTAGAGCTATTCGAGCCACACCCCTTATTCAGTGCTTTCACCAACTCTAACCATATGCTTAATCTTACTCTTAACCCTGCACTATCCCTAACCCTAAAACAGCATTAACCCTAACCGTAACCCTACAACTAACCATAATGCTACCCTAACCCTACCCTACTCTTACCCATAAATCTAACCCTAACCCCACCACTAAGGAAACCCTCTGCTAATATCAATTTTGATATTAGAAAATAGGTCTTCTTTTTAACACAGCAAATAGTTGTCAAAGACCGCCATCTTCTGGTTGTTTTCATAATTACATTTATTTTAATTATGAATGGAGCACTTTTCCCCCAAAATGATTACACTGTGATCGGTGAGGGGGGTGTGGGGGGGGTCACCATTCACAAGCCGGAGTAAATTTAAAGCAAATTGGACAGGATTTGGAAAGGCACACACCTGTCTATATAAGGACTCACAGCTGTAAATGCATACCAGAGCAAAAACCAAGCCTACAAAACGCAGAGACGCTGGTGTTGAGTTGCTGATCATGAGAAGGCTGCAAAATAAATAAATCTGGTTGCACTTGAGGTTGCAAAGAAAATTGTGGCCTCTATAATTAGTGGCCACCCAGCCACCAACTGTGCACTCGGGGGAGAAGAGCCTTGATAGTAAAAGAGGAGACCAAAAACCCAATACTCACTCTGAGTGAGCTCCAAAGTGAGTGAAGATGGGAGAAACTTGGAGAAGGACAACCATAACTGCAACACTAGACCAGTCTGGCCGTATGGTACACTGACCAGATGGGAGCCTCTTTTCAATGCAAGGTACATAAGAGCCCAATTAAAATTTGCACAAAAGCACCAAAAGGACTATCAGACTCTGAGAAACAAGATTCTCCTGTCTGAAAGTTTGGCCTTAATATAGAGCATCATCTTTGGAGAAAACCAGGCACTGCTCATCACCTGCACAATACCATCCCAACATTGAGGCCAAGTGGTCATAGTATCATGCTTTGGGGGGTGTTTATTAGTTGCAGGGACTGGGAGACTAGTCAGGGGTGAGGAAAAATTAACACTGCCAAGACAAAGAGTGGCTTAAGGATGTCTCCGCAGTGGACCAGCCAAAGCCTGGACAAGAGCCTAACTGAACGTCTCTTGAAAGACCTGAAAATGTCTGCTCACCAACGGTCCTTATCCAAACTGACAGCTTATGAGAGGATCTGCAGAGATGAATGGCAGAAACAAATCAAATCCAAGTATGCAAAGCTTATCGCATCATATTCATAAAGACTGGAATGTAAAGTTAAAGGACCACTATAGTGCCAGGAAAACATACTCGTTTTCCTGGCACTATAGTGCCCTGAGGGTGCCCCCACCCTCAGGGTCCCCCTCCCGCCCGGCTCTGGAAAGGGGAAAGGGGCTAAAACTTACCTTTTTCCAGCGCTGGGCGGAGAGCTCTCCTCCTCCGATCCTCCTCCGTTACGCCCCGCCGGCTGAATGCGCACGCGCGGCAAGAGCTGCGCGCGCATTCAGCCCGTCGCATAGGAAAGCATTTACAAGGCTTTCCTATGGACGCTTGCGTGCTCTCACTGTGAAAATCACAGTGAGAAGCACGCAAGCGCCTCTAGTGGCTGTCAATGAGACAGCCACTAGAGGCTTTGGGGGAAGGCTTAACCCATTCATAAACATAGCAGTTTCTCTGAAACTGCTATGTTTATAAAAAAATGGGTTAACCCTAACTGGACCTGGCACCCAGACCACTTCATTAAGCTGAAGTGGTCTGGGTGCCTAGAGTGGTCCTTTAAGGGTCTTATGTCAGTGTGATATATTTCAGTTTTTTCAAAAGGTGTAAAAAAAATAAAAAATAAAAAGTGTAGCACAAATGATTAACAAACAGCTATGGAGACTTTCTCCAACAGCTAGTTCTACTGCTGTAGATGTTTAACAGTCCAACTGGTGTACATAGGCAGATTCTTCCAAACCAAGTCAAGGCAAAAGGCTGGTAAGACCACATTCTGGTTTAGGTGAAACTGAAAAACCCCCTTAGGAAGAATATGTTGAAGGATAACTTTATTATCAAAGAAAACAGTAAAAAGGCATATACAAAGTTTGATTGTTTAAAAGTTGAATGAGGCTTTAAGAGATTATTTCAATTGTTTTGGAGACAATCTGTCTCACTCCCCTGGTTTTAGAATATTCTCACATGAAGGAAATCTGCTACATGGAAAAATTGATAATTGGTGTATCACATAGAGTACAGGCATATAAAATGATATGGATACAGTGGATTGTATCCCTGTTGCTTTAACTGTCCTTGTGGTGTCTGGCTCTTCTCAGGTTCACTTCTCAGCATAACGGAGTGTGATGATGTTATGGGAGTAACTTTCGGAATATGTATCATCGATCAGTGAGGCCCTGTAAGGTTCACATTGAGCACTTTTTTTCTCACATTTGTCCTTTCCTTCCTTGATATTTTTCTCTTCTTTCTATATAACCTTTTCTTCTTCTAGTACTGAGGTATTATCCCATGGTTGATACTTATGTAGCGTATGTAGTGTTTGTCTGTCTTCAGTAACATTTTCTGTTGCCATCACGTTGAACCACTGAGTAAGCAACACCAATTTTGTTTTGTTACTGTTCAAATAATTGAATTTTTTTTTTAAAGGGTATCTAAGCTAGCCTGCAAGAATTCCAAAATATTTTTGCGATTAGCATGTCAAAGAAAAATTTTTATGGAGGCTGTCCAGGAGGAGAAGGCTACCTAAATACAGTAGTAAACTAAATAAGTTGTCTTCTATCTGGCCTGTAGTAAAGTTTTTACTACCATGTCTGACAGTCTTTCAGGAATCAAAGAGAACTTTTCCATTTCTGTGCCTTTGGAAACAATGAATGAGGTAATGGGTGAAGAACTGTGCCCTAGGATATGAGAGATGAGAACGATGGAATGTCCCAAAGAGGTTCTTCTGCCTCTTAACAGTATAACAGGACAGCAGGTGATCCCTAGCAAAATAAGCTATGGGAGCACCCAAAGAAAGGGATCTATGGGTATCGCTCTGCGACTCAGGGTATTTACCAGGATAATGTAGTATTACAGGTACCAGTATGGCAGACTCCTGTACAGAGAATATATACCATGCTAATTGGCATATCAGGGCATTACTGAACAATATTTGAGTTATATTGAGTAATATAAGCAGCATCTATAATTGATAATGAACTAATGAAATATCATCATTGGTTATGTTGGATTATCTAAAATCATGAATAAATATTACGTTATTTTTCTTGACCTCAGAGGGCAAAAAGAAGTGATTCTATTATCAGTATTGTGGGTATATATTGCAACATCTGATCATAGAAATCATTAATGTCGTAACGAGATCCTTTTCTTCTGAGGGAGATATATATATGAAATATAAACGATGGTAACATCACTATATTCTATAAATAATCACACCCTTGATATGCAAACATAACTTTGCTCATATCTGTGGTTACACTCACACTGTCAACTATTGTATTTGACATTCTAATATTTCAACTAGTTAACTAACATTATGATACCTGTTGTTTCTACCCTCTAATTTATCCCCTGATAGAGTCATAAAATTGTTTGGTCGTACAGGACGCCCGTTACGATAATGAAAGGGTCTCCCTAATGGGCTTATTTTAGAATAGATGTAGCCCATTCATGTGAATGGGCACCATTGTTACTGACCAAACAATTAAGTTAGATCCACCCCTAGGGGAGGAGCCGAATAGCATTGCGTCAGAGGGACCCGTGATTACACAGGCGTCCTTAGATTCCAGCGGGAACGAGGTAACTACGCCCACACTCCGGATTGGTCTAGAGGGTAATACAGATTGGTATATATTCACTTTCCATCAGTGCCACTCTCACCTTTGATAAAGGCACTTTAGTAGCGCCGAAACAGACGTTAGGTTTCATGCTTTTTTATTTTTAAATCACAGCACGGAGTTATGTGCTCACTGGGTGGGGAAGCGAGACTCTTTTAAGTTTATGGAGTACTAGGTTTATTTAGACTCCTATACATTAGATCATAGGCAGTTAGGCATCCCTTCGATTAGAGGATTTAGTTATACTTGTAATAGCTTCCTACTGCTATACTGAGATACAGTTGCACTACTTATATTCTCTGAGTCAATTATACCCCCAGAGACTTTGAAATAGGATAGATTGTGTACTTCTGTATCTATTTGTTTCAAAGTGGAGAAATCTTGTATCTATCCTATACAAACTAGTTCAAGCAGTCTTTTTTAAGCTCAAATCTATAAAACAGAGTATGTGTTACGTGTCTATAAGTAGAGACTGATTGTATCTATCTTATACAGATTAGTTAAAGAACCTTCTAGCTTTAATCTAAATTCTATACTGTGAGCACTCAATCCAGCATTTAGGACATATCGCTCAATATAGTATTGCTATTGGAATTTCTGTATTCCTCTATTATCTAGGGAATCACATCAAGATTGAGATATATATTAAGGGTGTCAATATAGATAATGGAGACTACTCTCAATTATTACTCTCACTATATGACGCCCTATTTATATATATTTTCTTTACTTTATACTGCCTCTACACTGAGTTCTTCCCTGTGTGTTTAGTTTAGATGTGATGGTTTTTTTAAGTTTCCTTTTCTTTTGGGGAATTAAAACCCTATAATAAAGGTTTTTAATATATATTAAGTGCATACCCATAGATACCTTTCTTTGGGTGCTCCCATAGCTTATTTTGCTAGGGATCACCTTCTGTCTTATTTTTGTATACGCATATTAGGGTTATCCCCTGTACAGGGCTCTATGGACACACTATAGATTCCGATCATTAGGAATCTTATATGTTCTGTGTTGCAGTCTTAACAGGAGCGGAAACCTGGGCCAACAAGGTAGTATTGCAATGACTTGTGCTCAATCTTGGCTAATTTTCCTGAGTACTGGAAATAAAAAGGAGTATTGTGGCGAAAACCATAATTTAGATGAAGGTTCCAAGGAATTGCTAAGGCATCTGTCCTAGCTGCCCAATGTTTGTATCTCCTTGAAAAAGGAAAGAAGAGAAAAACATCATTGTTGAGGTTGGTTGCCATTAGATCTGCTACTGGAAGGCCACATCTCATTACTATGGAGCGTACAATTCTGGGATTTGTGATTGCAGTGAAGAAGAAATGTGCTCTGTGGGACCATCCCAAAAAATATCATATGCTGTGCTGGAAAAAGATGATTCTTTTTCCCCATCCCAATTGTAAGAATAAGGGGGAGTAAACCTCTAAGAATCTTTCTACTCTGGGAACTGGAGAAATAGATTTCCTGATAAAAGGGAAGACATGTATTCTCACAGGGCAGATCTCTAGGTGACATCTGATGAAATTCTTGTATTCGCAAATAATGGCCTTCACAGAGTAAGGATGAATTATAGACTCTATCCGTTTCTTACTACAGAGTGTATCCCACAATATTTATAATAATAATTATTATTATTTCTTTCTCCCAAATGTCAGCAGAATCTAGAAGTTTGGTTTGCACCACTGTACTTTGGAGAAAGTCAGAATTGATTAGATAATCCACAAAAAGAAAGAAAAGGACTTGTCCCTCATGATGCAGAAGACTGTCCTCTCCAGGCCTGTGTCCTAGAATATTCTCTGCCTAGCTGATATGGTCATGCTTAGAATTCTAAAGATTTTGACCATGGGGTCTTTAAAAGATGCTGCATCATCCATTGGTAAAGCCAACTTTCTGGATAAGTGAATTAAGCAGCATCAACTTTAGGGGCTGTCAGCCAACAGCAAGACATTTCCTCATGGTATAGTCTTATGAGTCCTTGCACTGATAGCTTCTTTTCAGGTTGTTTTTTTTTTCAGTCAGTAGAAATTAAATTTTAAAAGGTTCTTGAAGAGGAAAGACATCAGATGTCTTCCATAATTCTTAGAAAATACTAGATCTCCAAGTCAACTGTTCTTCATTTGCCCTTTAACTAATGTGCAGGGTGTCCGTGACCACTTTATTATATAATCTGCCAGACAGAAGCCAGAAGAATCTGTATGGAAAAGGGGTTCACTTGTAGAGGAAGCATAATAGTCATCCCAAAAGTACATATAGCAATCTTCGGGATCTGATTCCAATTGAGTTAGGCAGTAACTCTTAACCTCTTACAAGAATGGGCAGAATCTTTAAGCCTGTAGGAAACCGCTTTCTTAATCATGAGTGTAACGGATCACCTGGCACCCCGACTGGGTACCTCTGTTGATGGATGCTCCTAGCACTTCCTGAGGGCTCCAAGCACTCCACCAGACACCTCCAGGCACTGGACGACACTCCGTCCTGGGAACTCTGGAACCGAATGGGGAATTAGCTCTAGTCCTTACAAGGACTTTCCCCGTTGAATCTCCTGCAAGCTGGAACAGCAGACATAGGAGCAAATCTTCTTTCCCTCCAATAACAGGACAACACATAGTTCTGAAGTGTAAGCAGGAACAGAATGAACTGAGGCTTTATTGTTTCTTATATACACATTTTCCCATGAGGTTACCACCCACATGGACCTTGTGGTGCACAGGACACAAAGTTACAACAGCCAATCAACACAGTACAGTACAGGCAGACACTCCCAGCTAAGTCACACAAACCCTCCCCTCTGCCTGTGATATAATTACTGAACACAATAGGCTAACTTAATTATCACAGGCAGAAAATATACAGTTTTACCCAAAACACAGAAACACCCCAAAACAACAACATACCCCCATAAATTACATATTAAATACATCCCTGGATAGCCCTGATCTGGGTGAACAACATATGCAAAAATCACCCAGATCAGAGCAGGGATTTAAAAGTTTTATGGAAGTCCCATTTGACCGACTGCAAGAATGGCTTTCATGCCCAAAACAGTTCCACAGATTTAGGCTGTGCAGCCGGTCTATCTTCTCCTCTATCCTGGCGATAATTGGCTTAAGTGGGTGTGGTAAGCCAATTATCTCCAGGTACAGAAAATATCTCTCAGTCCAAAAACTACATAACTCATATAATACAACGTTTAACCTACATGTCCAACATATCCCCAGATAGCTTGGATCTGAGCGCTTAATATGTCCGAAAAGCGCTCAGATGTCATGAATACAGTTGGATCGTCATGGGGTTAAACAATAGCAAGGGCTGATGAGAGATTGAGGAGGGACAAAGCAGCCAGTTTCAACTGGTCTGGCAGTGTCCTTGGGGCAACGCCCTGCTGGAGAACAATGGGACAGGAAAAAGGGGGAGGGGAAGAGGCACATTCTCCCATGGAATCAAAGGGGGAGAAAAAGGTGTTTCAAAATCCAATAAGCCCAATTAGACTTTTTAAATGGCAATACACCCCAGGAGAATGTTCAAATCCAAACGATGCAATCCAGGGACAGACGGTTCTGTCCCAAGTGCCTTAAACCCCAATAAGTTCCAGGGCCATAATCACAGGGCAGGAGGTGGGCAAGCAGGCCCCTCCAAAAACTCATGGCAAACTCCCTTAAAAGGGGGAGTTTGTCACAATGAGTATCAAGCAAAGAAGACGAAGAGGTTGCCATTTCTTAAAATTAAGTAAACCATAATCGTTTTCACCCTAATGCAGGGTTTTGACAAGCGTCACATTACAATACACGTTCTTCTCCTAGATCCACTAGCAGAAGATCTTTCCTGCAGGCTAACACAGAAAAGATACACCAAATATTCAAACTGCATTCTATCAAAGAAGTAATTGTCTGATCATACACACTACCAAAAGCTCAAGTCAAGACCCAACCAAAGACTACACAGCAGGACTCAGGAATGTATTTACATTTTTAACAAAACAGTCAAAACACAAATTGGAGCAGCTTGTGCCCACCAACATTAACATGGGGTGACCTTCTACATGTAATTAAAAATTTGTAAACTAGTAAACCCCAGCAGACTTCTAATAACAGGCTTGGACACACTTACTGAACAGATTTCAGACCTAGTGCAAAACATCCTCAAGCTTCTGGTTACCTTAACAAAGGAAGTGAAAAATCCCAGTCACCAAGCCTTTTAAAGACTTCTCTTTGAGCTGCGTTGGAAAGTATGTAATTGGACAGTCACAGAATGTCTGGGATGGGTTGAAGTGGATGGCTTTTGCTAAGGCTGCAGACAAGTCTTATGAGATATACCCTCAATAAAATGTATTTAATTTTTTTTTTTTAAAAGGCATTGAGGGTGTATCTAGTAAATAGTGATTTTTATTTATTTATTTATTTTTTAAAACAACCAATTTTTTTTGTATTTTGCAGTGGTTTGTTCCCATAAAGCTGGCCTGTAATAAGTTTTTTTTTTTTTTTTCCTTTTAGTATTCCTTTCCTTATGTCCCCATATTTTAATGGTTATATTCTCCCTCTTGCCTTTATATTCATTATCTTTTTTCCATGTAACAGGTATACATAACTTGGTACCGCCATATTGATTACGGTTTGATCACGGAACTGATTTTACTGATCGATTGTGGATAAATGTAATTGGTAACAGAAATAGAACTTTGTCAGCTTGACTGCAATACAAAAGGAAAAGTAGTCTATACTTTTAATCATGTATTTTATGAAAACAAGATCATAGAGGGGAAAAAAAGTATCTATATCAGATTTAGGTCAAATTTATTTTGGTGACAAAAGTGTCTTTAAGAGATACACTGAAAGGAACACTACCGTGTTGGGTATATAAACATGTATTCCTAGCGGTGTGGATTCTGGAACTCCCTAACAGGGTTATTCACTTTTTATTGAAGTTTGATTCCCCCATACACGCATGGTACCCTGGATGTCAGCATGCAGCAACCATAAGAATGCTGCCATTTCAGTCTATAAAGCTGTATTGACAGAGTGGGGCATTACTGTGGATACCCATTCTTCCACCACAATTTAACAATTAAGTTTTCAGAACAACTTAACATCAACGAGAGAGAGATAAATAAATAAGTAAACCCCCCAAACTTTTTTTTGGTGAATATGGTATGCCAAGAGGGATATACAAAAAATATTACAGGGATAATTGGTTAAGAACTAATGCTGCAACTCAGTCTGTTTTTGTCTCAAAGTCACTATAACGATAAGAACTACAACTCCCATGATGCTTTGCCGGAGTTGCTGTAGTCCTTCTCCTGTAGAGAATCTAACTTCTATCCAGGTTTACACAAACAATAACTAACAGGACAGCCGCCTAGCAGAGCGCCATACTCAGCCAGCCTAGGGGAGGGGGCCCTGTGTGAGAGCTGCACACATACTAGTCTGTATGTCACTTCCGCTATGCGGCCGCACCGTGTGTCAGTATCCACTTACTGTGTGAGCTTCCTCCCAGGGAGCCACGGCCTCAGCAGGCACGCCATTCTCCGAGCTGTGCTGTCCTCAGCCAGAGTACGGCCAGCAATGGGGCAATGGGGAGGAGGAGCCGCCCGGGCCGTGCTGGGATTGGGAGTGTGAAGGTGAACTTCACTCCTTCCGCTAATTGTGCCGGGCCATGGGAGGACAGGCAGCCTGAACCATCATATTATACAGATATACAGCCATCATAAATAATGACATCATATACAGCCATCAGATATAATACATCATATACAGCCATCAGATATACAGACATCATATACAGACATCATATACAGCCATCCAGATATACAGACATCATATACAGCCATCAGATATACAGACATCATATACAGCCATCAGATATAATGACATCATATACAGCCATCAGATATACAGACATCATATACAGCCATCAGATATAATGACATCATATACAGCCATCAGATATGCAGACATTGTATACAGCCATCAGATATACAGACAACAGATATAATGACATCATATACAGCCATCAGATATAATGACATCATATACAGACATCAGATATACAGACATCATATACAGACATCAGATATACAGACATAATTTATGTTCGGGGCATTCTCATTGTAAATGAAAATATGCTGTTGGAGAGAAATAACATAACAAGGAAATAGTCGGTTGAGGTGTGCCGAAACCGATGTATGCTGTAGGCCGGTAAATAAAGTGGGCCCACATAAAGGAAAAAGTATAACTAAAGGGAGTGGAGGGTGGGGCTGTTCGTCTAGACCAACGAAGGTAAGTAAGGGAAGGGGGGAGTCCCTTAAGTAGGTCTATAGCCCCTCCCACAACTTCAGGCCATGCCTTCCAATTTGTGTTTGGGGCATTCTCATTGTACATGAAAATATGCTGTTGGAGAGAAATAACATAACAAGGAAATAGTCGGTTGAGGTGTGCCGAAACCGATGTATGCTGTAGGCCGGTAAATAAAGTGGGCAAAAAGATAATTCAAAGATAACATTTAATCGGAAAACATAATACATTCTTTACATATTTAAATAGACATTTTAATGAAAGCCCTCCTAATCTCTGGGTTAGGAATGTAAGTGGTGTAAGCTGAAGACTTCCAGCGACCTAGAGTCTTAATTACGTGTGCTGGGATGCCTTGGCTAGATGCCGTGGAGGCTGCTCCAATTCTGAAGGAGTGCCCCGAGTAGTTGCTAGGGTTGAGACCAAGTCGGGTGATAAGCATACGGACATACAGCATGAATTTTGCTGTGGTTAGAATTGCGTCGTGTAGCTTTAGTAGTTTGTTTTGCGGTGCGTGTCGGCGTTGTAGCTAGGAAAGCATCTAGTACTTGTACCGGACACCACTTGTTCCCTGTGGGGTAGTAAGTTATGTGCACAGGTTCCCCCATCTGACTTGTTTTGGTTTTAGGTAGGGTCAGAATGTAGTAGTTGGTGTGTTTCCTGAGGTAGGAGGTGAGGAGGCACCCTTGGCTATGGTGCTGGCCACTAATGGTGAATTCTTTAGGTCTAAGAAACCCATAGAATGCTAGATAAATAGCCGTTTTAATGACCGCATTCGTATGGGGTTCAAATGGAGCCTGGTCGAGAAGGTCGGACAAGAATTTGAACAGTTTTATGTCAATGGCAAGTCTCTTGGGAGTTGCAGGGCCGTCTGCTTTGGCTATGCCTTTCAGTAGTGTTCGGATGGGGTAAGAAGTTAAGAAACCTTTGTGGTTAGGGAAGGAGCAATACATATGGTGTTGTATGCCCGTGAGGTATAGCTTAATGGTATTATGTGAAAACTTAAATTTAAGGTGGCAAAAAGATGCAAAAGCTATCAGTGAAGAAACCTCGAACCAGTCGGCTAGGTGATGGTCAGACACGAATTGTTTGTACAAGTGAAAAGCTCTGTGATACGCGTGTTGGGTGCTGGTGGATAAGGCTAATTTGGTAAGAGCATTACTGTGCTGAAGTAATTTGTCTACTCCATGACAAGTTCTTGGAAAGTTGGCGCTGGGGTTGCTACACAAGCTGCCGAGGGTAGGGACAGTTTGAAAGCCTGAAATTGAAAGCGAGAGAGTTGGTCAGCTGCCGTGTTGTAGATGCCAGGAACGTGAGAGCATACAATGTGGAACTGATGGGTGGCTGCCAGCCATGTCAATTTCCTAAGGAAACTCATAATCGTCAAGGAGGAAGAGCGACCCTTGTTGATAATGTGGCATATTGCCAGGTTGTCAGAGAAGTAGCGTACAGACTGACCTTTCCATAACCTACACCAAGTGACGGCTGCCGCAACTACAGGGTATATTTCAAATAGTGCTGAGTTAGTGTGGAAACCCTCAATGCCCTGTGTTTCTGCTGGCCAGGTCCCCCAGAGCCATTCTGTGCTGAAGATGGCCGCATATCCTGCTGAAGACGCTGCATCTGTCCAAATGACCGGTGACTGTGAATCAAACTGCGGGAGGAACATGCTCCTCCCATTCCATTCTGAGAGGAATTTATGCCACATCTGGAGGTCAGCGGTCGCAGGACAGTCTAAGGATATGCGGACATGGTCGTTGGTAAAAGTGGGGAACAGGGCGAGGAGCCTAGAAATGAAAGCCCAGAAGTGATTGTAGTTCTTTACGATTGCAGGACCCCCTGTGCATGTAGTGGTTAATATCGTGTAGGATGTGAACTACCTTACCTCTAGGGAGGCTGGCCATCATAGTTGATGAATCCAGCAGGATACCCAGAAAGTTAATCAGTGTATCTGGACCTTTGGTTTTAGTAGGTGACAAAGGAACACCAAGGGATGTGAATAGTTTGGTTGCTTTGTCTAGGCTATGTGGGGGGGAGGAATTGGATTAGATGAAAAGTAGTGTATCACATTGGGGCACCTGCAGGTATTGAGGAGAAGCCAACACAAAACTTCTGCAAACGTGTCAAAAATCCTGGGACTGCTTTTGGCACCGAAAGTGAGCTTTGTAAAAAAGTAGTAGGAGTCTTGCCACTTAACGCCATGCAGGTGCCACAGAGAGGGGTGTATAGGTAATAATTTAAACGCATTCACAATATCCATCTTGCTGAGCCAAGCCCCCAACCCTGCTGATCTGATAGCTGCCGTAGCGTCGTCAATAGTGGAGTATTGTAGGGAAAATTCCTCAGATGGAATCAATGAGTTTAGGATGGGGATGGCGGAGGAGTGGGGTGCGGATAGGTCAATGATGAGTCTTAACTTTTTGCTGGAAACCAGCCCGATAGGGTTAGTTCTCCAGCTGGAAAAGGGGGGATTGACAAAAGGCCCAATGACAAATCCTTGGTCCACTTCCAGTTGTAACAGTGTGGTGACAGCCGTAGGGTAGTTAGTGGCGGACTGTAAATTGTGACACTCTAATACCCCCGTTGGCATGTAAATGATCCCTGTGTGAAAACCCTGGGTGAGACCCGTACATAAAAAATCAACAAGGTGTTCAGAGGGGTGAGTGGATAGCATACATGCAAGTAAAGGAACGTTTACCGGAGACAAATAAGGTTTGTGGTACATTTTATTAGGGCACATGGATTTCGCATGTGCCCTGAAACAATGTGAGCACACGTGTAATAAGCGGCAGGTGCTGTAGCCGCATGACCCTTCGTTGAAATTATTGCAAATCTGAGATTTGCCTAGATACACCACTGGACGACCCAGTTTGTCTCTGGTCTGTTTCTCAGACTTAGCGGGATGATGCAGGGGTGGGCAGGGAGCGCTGTCTGGGCAGAGCGGACAGAAATTAGCTGCATGAGCGGGAGATGTACATATGGCACAAGCTGGGGTCCTAAGACCTGCGAAATGTCTGAGGAATAGCTCATTGTCCAGTTGGCTCCAATCCATCTGGATGCCGTACTGAGACAAAATGTGGCTGACACTTTTGATGAAAAGGACTTGTGGTAATCATAAAAGGTATAGCCACCATACTTATTACCGAGGTCCACCAGCTTGTGCAAATATATATCGAGTTCCTCCCTTCTATTGGGATGAGCCGTGCACAGAAAATCTCTGAAAATACCAAAAGCCAGCATGAAATCAGGAATGGCAAGTTTCTTACTGAGTCTGGGGTCTCTGGCTTTTAAAACCACCGAGATGTCCCCATAGTCATGAAATGGAAAAATCAATTAAAGTATTGATTATTTCTTTGTGTATCTGCCCCTGGCCAAATCAATGAAACAATGCGTGCACGCTCCCTGAAGTAATTCACACCAGACACAGGTTCCAGGTTGTTGAATAACTTGAGGAATGTTTATTCAGAGGGGACGGCAAGTCCCTTTTAAAGCAAAATTACATCATAAGCATTGTCAGAGATAACATGGAATAATACATCAATAATTGGTTAGGTGTTAAGTGGTTGCTTCAATGCTCTGCCTACTGTAGGTGATGTCACCGGGGCCATGAGGGTCTCCCACGGTTTCCCGGCGCCATCTTGGTGCACGAGGTAGTTAGTCGATGTTAGGAAGGAGAAAGGGAAGGGGGGGGGAAAGGAGCTAGAAGCTTCTAGCAGCCATCTTAATTATAACGTGTGTGCTTAGCTATATATATATATATCGTGAAATGAGTAAATAGACATTTTTCACTAACTAGGAAATATGTGTAGACCTTATTTCAACAACAGTCCCCCCTAAAATGGCTATTTACCATAACAACTGATACTGTCCCTAATATGTCCCTAGTTGCCTGCAACCTATCTGCCTTAACTAGCATCGAACACTTCACTCCACGGGTAACCCGCAGTGGCTAGTCCACTACATCTCCACACGTGAGACTCGCCAGTTAAGACAGACGCTTTCCCTATACTGTCCCTACAGGAAAACAGTTGTTTGTTTGAACTGATGTGATTGAAGGGGTGTATGTGGAGTATCATCTTCGAGGTCTGTGATGTCTTGGTGTATGAAAGTAGGGGTCACGTCATCTATAGTCTTGTCTACTGCTTTCTGTAGATACTTCTGTATGCAGGGGAATATGCAACAGGTCAGAAATAAGAAAATGACGATCATTATGAGAACAGCTGTCCCCACCTGGAAGAGGGTCCTTTGCCAACCATTCATCCATCCAAACCATCTGTCCCAAGTGTCGATGACTCCTGAATTTTTCTTTAGCTCGTCTGCAAGACTATCTAGCTTCTCTATGGCCATAGTCACCTTACCATTGGGCCCAGTGTTGTCTGGGATGTATGTGCAGCATGTCATGGTCTCAGGGAGGATTTTACATACCCCCCCCCTTCTCAGCTAAAATCATATCTAGGGCCATTCTGTTCTGAAATGTCATTTGGGTAGTGGCTTGTAATTGCTCTGCCAGGCCCTGTAGGGCATCCCTAGTGTAGTTGACAAAACGCTGTTGATTATAGTAAATATAGTTAATCCAATTGACATTTTTGTTAGCAGTTATCATTGGAATTAGGGACTCAAATCCTGCAGCCACTTCATCTCTTGCTTTGAATTCGTTAGGCACCCCCCTTGGCACACCTATGGCATCAATATACACATGGGGGTCGAAACTCCCTCGAATAGGAGTCTCTCGTTTGGTTCTAGAGTGTGCATGTGTGAGGTTTAACGTGTTATGGTCACCATCTGGAATGATATGGATAGGCATTATGACTTTAGTTAGGGCACACTCCCCCCACCATTGCCCAATTAATTGGGACCTCAATTGTTTATCCCCACATAACCAATAGATATCACCGATTGTCTTTGTGTGGTTCATTAGCAGTGATACGGGTGGATTATGGTAAGTTGAGCAATATCCTGATGGGAATTTGCCCAGATACAAACCGGTGTTTTTAGATATTGTATAACATGTGTAATTACCTGGGTAGATGGTGACTCCATCAGGTGGTTTTACATGTCCGTGAGTGATCGGGTAAATTCTCTTCCACGATTCACATGTCAAGGAATTGGTGACGGACTGTGTGTAAAGGCTCAGAACACATGATTCTACTTCAGGAGGCAAATTCAGAGGAACTGTGCCCAGATGGGGCCTGGCTCCCCCACACACGTAACAATTGGTCTTATTGTGTGAGTTGGCATTATACCTCATCCATTCTAGCCATAAATTAGTGTCTGAAAAACCAGTTTCCACTGCCATAGTGTCTTCAAAGGTGGGGTTGGCTATAGCTACCATGTCATGTAGGGTCTTAATATGTGGTTTTAACGGGTTAACGATCATGTGAGTGGTCCCCACCCAGTCTGGGGAGGTGAGCATGTCTTGTAGGTAGAATGTCCCCAGTGCATTGTGTGAGCCACCTCCCTTCCAGTACATCCCCATCACATATTCCCCCGCGTCCCTTGGACTAGGGTGTTCTATATTCAAGGTAAGTTTAATGGGAGTTGACCCTGTGGGTTTACTAAGAGTCATTCTAGAAAGTAGGGGCTTCCCGTCTTTGTCAAGTCTGTCTAGTGCAACCTGAGGTCTGTAGCCCCATGGTCTACCTGTATTCCACCCGGCAGCTTTCCATGAACTACAGTGGTGTCCCCAAGCTCCTCCAGTCACACAAATGTATGGGTCCTTTTTGTTAGGTATGTCCTTGTATATGGCTGCATGTTGTGTCTGTGGGAATGTACAGGTAACTATGTCACAGTAATCAAAGGTGTATGTAGCTACATCAGTATCAGAAGAATTGTACCAGAAAGTGTAAACATGGTTATCTTTGGTTATGGCCACTTGTTGGGCCCAGGCAAAATGCAACAATATAAGAAAACACGAGACACATAATAAATTCATGTTTCAACAAGATCAGCTTCTTCTGGAGCAGGCACTTTTTTGCAATGTGAAGCGTGTATCCAGGAACTTTTTCCAGCTAGTTTAACTGACGTTGCTGTAATCAGGAGCACTTGATAAGGACCATCAAATCTCGGTTCTAGGGTGTGTTTCCTGAGGAACTTCTTAACCATAACCCAATCACCCGGAAGCAGCCTGTGTGTACCTGTATTCGACTCAGGATCTGGAATAGAAGAAAACACTTGGGCATGTATCTTGGTCAAGGCATGTGAAAGGGCAGTCACATAGTCTACCATAGCGTCTGACTGAATCTGAAGCTGTTGGGGAAAGTAGCAACCTAACCTGGGTGCTGTACCAAACAAAATCTCATAAGGTGACAAACTGTATTTTCCTCTGGGAGTGTACCTTACACTGAATAACGCTAGTGGGAGACTCTCAGGCCAGGGCATGTTAGTTTCTTGTGACATTTTAAGCATTCTGGCTTTCAAAGTGCCATTCATGCGCTCTACCTTACCACTACTCTGTGGGTGATATGGTGTGTGGAATGCAAGGGTCACCCCCAGTGCTGACCAGACTTCCCGTGTTAGCGAGGCAGTGAAGGAGGTCCCCTGGTCACTTTCAATCACTTCTGGAACTCCATAGCGGCAAACAATTTCTGTCAAAAGATGCTTGGCTGTAGTTCTCGCGGTGAGGTTAGTCACTGGGAAGGCCTCTGGCCATCCTGAAAACATGTCCACCATGACTAATGCATATTCATAACGTCCACTCTTTGGCATCTGAATGTGATCAATCTGGATCCTCTGAAAGGGATATTGCGGCTTGGCTAGGTGATTAGGTGCAGTCTTTATAATCTTTCCAGGATTGCATTTAGCACATATAGTACATGACTTACAGTAATTCTGTGTTAAGGTGGTGATGCCTGGTGCTTCGAAATATTTGTCAATCAGTGAATTCATCAGGAGTTTTGACAGGTGAGCTGGCCCATGGGCCCATTGGACCACCGCTGGGTACATACTTCTGGGTAGGCAGAACTTGAGATTAATGGTGTAAACATCATCACGGAGTACAGCTCCTTTGTTCTTCCAACCTTGTTTCTCTTGGGGAGTAGCAGCAGCTTGCTGTTCCTTCAGAAGCCTGAGGTCTGTAGGCAATGTTTGCATAGTATAGATAGGTAGTGTATCTGTGGCCACTCTTCTGTCCACTTCCCATCTTTGCCGTGCTGCTTCTTTAGCTGCTTGATCAGCTAGGTGATTGCCACGTGCTTCTTCTGTGTCTAGTCTTCCATGGGCTTTTACCTTCAGTACTGCCACCTCAGCTGGAAGTTCCAATGCGTCCATCAGCTCTGCAATGGCTGCCCCATGCTTTACTGGGGTACCAGTGGCCGTAAGAAATCCTCTGGTCTTCCAAATTAAGCCAAAATCATGTGCTACTCCCAAGGCATATCTTGAATCCGTGTAAATGTTGACACGCAACCCTTCAGACAATTTGCAAGCCACAGTTAGGGCTGTCAATTCAGCTTCTTGAGCAGACTTAGTTGGTTGTAGGGCAGCTGCTTGTAACACTTGACATTCTGTGGTAACTGCATACCCAGTGTGATATTGCCCTTGTTCATCAGCAAATCTTGACCCATCCACAAATAGTGTTTGGTCCGGGTTGAGTAGTGCAGCTTCATAGACAGTTGGTAGATGTGTAGTTTCCATTTTCATTTGTTCAAAGCAATCATGAGGGATATCGAGGTCACAGTCTGTGGTGAGTGGATCCTCACAGGCTTCTGTATGGTACCTGGGGTACCCAGTTGTACAGTAATTAATAGTCTTTTTGTTGATTCTCGTAGAAGTCAGTTGTTCTGGGGTCATTTGACTCCAGGTTTTGGCCATCGGGCCTAGGTCTTTCCATGAGATGTCGGGGGGTCTGGTGAGAGATATGTGTGGGATCGATGTTTCCCAATGGTGATAGAGATGTGTCACACTCTCTGGGAGGTGGACCAAGATAAGCATGGTACCTGTGAGGTCCCAAAACAAGTCAGTCAGGGTAATTTGGATTTCTTTGAGTTGGAATACTTCTGCCTCGTAATTCATATCAGGGCCTGGTTCATCCCTAATCCACAAAGTGCAATGAAGTAGGGCCATTGATTGTTCATCATGTGGAGGTGCAAGTGCAGGTAGTTGCAGATCTGTTAGAACTTCCGGGTTGATATCCAGGCTATACCAGTGGTACACAACTCCCCCCTTGGGAAGTGGCAGAAGAGTGGCCGGGTTCAGGGTTAGGCATCTCTGAAGTTTTATGTTGTCAGGTAAAAGCAATGAGGTTTGCAGGCGGAGGTGGCGTTGGGAGGAAAGGTGCTTGGGTTGAACTTGTTGCAGGATAGCAGTAATGTCATGGGGGGCCAACACGGTAAGGTGATGGCCAAGTACAAAGTCATTAGTCTTGTCCAGGAGGGCACTGGCGGCAAACACAGCACGGAGGCAAGAGGGGCTGCCCCTTGCAACAGGGTCAAGCATACAGGAAAAATAGCCAATGGGCCGTTGTCTGGACCCATGTTTCTGAGTAAGGACTCCGGATGCATGTCCTGATTTTTCAGAGACAAACAAATTGAAAGAGAGTTGATAGTTGGGTAGGCCCAAGGCAGGAGCAGAGGCAATAGCTCTTTTCAGAGTATGGAAACAGTTAATAGTTTCTTCAGTGAGGTGAAAGGGCTCACTTCGAAGTGCATCATAGAGAGGTTGCATGAGTTTGGATGCTTCAGGTATCCAAGACCTGCAGTATGTGATGAGACCCAAGAAAGCATGAAGAGAGTGATGGGTTGCAGGTAATGGGAGTTGCAGGATAGCTTGCACCCGTTGTGAGGTTAGATGTTTGGTGCCATGGGAAAGGCAGTGTCCCAAGAAGACCACAGAGGGCCGGCACCATTGTAGCTTTGATTTTGAGGCCTTGCACCCGGCAGCAGCGAGGAAACATAGGAGATCTTCTGAGTCACGTTCTGCAATTAGCAAATTAGGAGCACAGAGTAGAAGGTCATCAACATATTGTAGTAAAACAACATCGAGATGAGATTTCTGCCAGGGATCCAGAACCAGAGACATGGCATGAGCAAACTGTGTTGGGGAGTTCTGCGCTCCCTGGGGCATAACAGTCCAAGTATATTGTTGTCCTTCATGTGTGAAGGCGAAGAGAAAACGGCAGGAGGGATCAAGGGGAACACTGAAAAAGGCATTAGCCAGATCCACAACAGTAAAAATTGTTGAAGTTGGTGGCACTTGGGACAAAAGGGTATGAGGGTTTGGAACAATAGCAGTGTCCTTTATGGTTACCTCGTTAACAGCACGGAGGTCCTGTACCATACGGTATTGGTCGGGTTGGCCCTTAACAGTTCGCTTTTTAACAGGGAAGAGAGGGGTGTTGCATGGAGATGTACACTTGGTGAGGGCACCCTTTGCAAGCAGGGTCTCAACTTGTTTGGTGATGGCTTCAGCTTGTGCTGGCTTCAGAGGATACTGAGGTCTACGAGGAGGGAGTGCACCAGGCAGGAGCTGGACCAGGACTGGGGGTACATGTAAGCGTCCAATATCATCCGGGCCGGTGGACCAAAGTTCTTGGGGGATACGATCCAGGGCATTGGGGGTGTGTGTGACCCGTGCATTCCCTGTATTGTCAGTTAGATTCAACAAAATTGGGAGTGAGCAGAGTACAGAAGTATCCTTCTGTGATAAGGGGGTTGTCAACTCAACCTGTCCATCCGCAGTAAAGGTAATGGAAGCCTGGAGCCGAGAGAGAACATCGGCACCTAGGAGGTTAATGGGGCAGGTGGAGGAAACAACAAAACGGGACAGGATATGTGAGCCTACATGTAAGAGCTTGGTAAGGGGGTTACTGCGTGGTGTACCATCCACCCCAACGCAGGAGACATCAGTGTCAGATAGGAAGGAAGGGTCTGGCAGGTCTTGTTCCCTAAGGACACTACGGGCTGCACCTGTGTCAACTAAAAAGGTGGTTGGGTGACCCTCCACGGGGAGAACTACAGTAGCTAAAGGTCCTCCTCCATCCCCCGCAGACACTGCCATGGCAGGGGTTGCTGACACAGGGTTGCCAGTTACCTATTGTAATAAATCTAGGTGGGCTTGATCTGGTCCCTGGTACCGGCGGGAGGTGGAGGGAGGGTTAGCAGTATGCATGGGTGGGCGGGATGGACGGAGGGCATGGCGGGGATGAGGTTGGTTGTCTTGGAAGTCATCAGTATCATACCCTTCAGCGGAGGGCGAGGTGTATGCACGGGCTTCTGCTGCGGGGAGCCGGGCTTGGGAGTACTCAGGAGGCGGAGGTGGAGGAGGTAACTGAGGCAACTGTGGATGGGGTAGGGCAGGGAGATAACCGGTGGAGGGGAAACTGTAACTGGTGACATGTGGATTTTGGTACCGGGGAGTCTGCTGGCGGAACACTCTAGGGTGTGGGCAATCTCTTCTAAAATGACCTGGCTGATTACAATTAAAGCAGGTCCGGATTGTCGTGACAGACCGGTCACGGGAGAAAGGAATTGGCGCAGGCAGTGTCGGGGGGGGCTGGGTGTACTGTTGGGGAAGCATCTGAGGACCCTGGCTTGGACCTGCGAATGGGGTGGAGGTAGCATACATCAGAGGACTGGGTCTACGTTGTGTAGGTAGCAAAACAGATTCTAAGCCCTTGGCAACCAGCAAAAGAGTGTCCAGTGGAATAATTCTATACTCAGGTCGAGCTAAGATTAACCCCTTACGGATGTGTTCTCTAAGCCCTGCCACAAAGGCTGCAGATAGCATCTGGGTGTGTGCTTTGTTGTAAGTACTAAACCCTAAGTCTGAGAAAGTCTGAGTCAACCTAGAGTGATACTTCTCAACTGTCTCAAGTTTATCCTGTATAATGTCATTAATGCAAGTAGCCTGATCTGCTAATTTATCCTGTGCCCAAGCACGAAGCTGTTCACAA
>OW240912.1:286414464-286494464 GCA_933207985.1 Pelobates cultripes
CTTGTGCCTTCCCCCGCGTCTGTATTAATGGTATTGGTTCTTAGCAGATTGAACAGTTCTGCTTTCCTGGCAGTAGCTGGGAAAGGAATGCTGCATTTGCGTAATTCTGCAGTGATGCGGGGGATAGCCCATGATCTGATGTACGAGGGGCTTCCCGTGTCGCCCTTGCGGGTCGGAGTAAGTGACCTAGCAGGGGTGCTAGGGATTGACATATCCTCAACATCATCTGGTAGTAGGGACATACTGAAAAATATAACAGATAAGTATGGTAATCGGGGTTGGGAGTTGACGGATGGCTAGCTAGTGCCAGATGGCGAAAGATTATACTAGGTTTGTGACAGGTGAGGCCCTGCTAGTGCCAAGTGGCTAGAGAGGCTCTATTTATGAGTTGGCGCGAGGGGTGGGGTAGCCTATTCGTTGATGGTTGGGGGGTTTGAGGGGGGAGGGGGGTTTGGTGGTGACTGGTGTCGCCCTGTGAGGGGGGAGGGGGGTTTGGTGGTGACTGGTGTCGCCCTCTCTATATAATTGCGAGGCGGCTAACTATGATTTGGCCTGAGGGGTGTATAGTACCTCGAAATGGAGGATGGGAGTTGGCCTCGCGGACCGCTAGGACTAAGGAGCAGGGAAACTATTTAAAAGGCCGTGTAGACAATAACGTGACCCAACATACCTGCAGAAAAAGTGAGGCCTGGCTTCTGTATGAGATAAAACAGAGGTCTCTTAAGTAAGGAGGGGGGCCTAGAGTAGCTGACCCATCCAGGGGTATCCGCCTGGAGGTATAAGAATTTAAGATAAGGTACTCTTGCAAGATATACACATAAGACTGTAGAGCTGAGAGTAGTAAGCGTTTAGGGGGTGACTGCAGAGAGTGCCGACCACCCTATAGACACAATGCTCCCAGTGGCCATGTTCCTTTAATATTAACAGGGATTAATTATCTTAAAACTTTAAAGTATAGTACTAACATAATGCAGATATGGTATGATATTATCTAATCACCCGTTAAGTAATGCATTTACTATTATAACTGCTATAACTGATAAGCATGAAGTACTTATATATGTATATATCAGGATTCTACTTGCAGTAATTAAATATATAAACCAACACAGCATTTAAACAATTAAAGGCATTTAACCGGGATATGTTGTAATTCAGTAAATGGCTGAAGCTAGGAGTCAGCCAGCACCAGACCAGTACCCACACCCTTCCTCCCTTTTTATTTATTTTTTGTAAATTCTTTATTTGTCGTTCAGGTGAGTACAAAATACACACATACACCAAAACAGTGCACATGGGCATAGAAATAAGATGAACAATTTGAATAACGATACAAATAATGAGCATTAGCGTCTTTCGGTTACGTAACATTTGCAAGTGTCATAACAGCAATCATTGAGGTGCAGGTAGGTTTAACAGTTGTAGGTGAGTGTGCACTTCTGAAGCTGAAGCCATAGCAATAATAACAAGCTAGTTAGTTAGAAACGAGCGGCTACATTCTACCAAACTTTAAAATTCTGCTGTAGATTTAAGCTTACTGGTCTGACGGAAAAGACGGGGTAATAGGTGTATTACTAAAAATATGTGACACGTGGAGCAGGGGAGCAATTGCGTCAATGAGTAGTGATAGTTGGCACATAGGTTATGGAGCCTAGTATAGGGAATGATTTGCTTTATTAATTCTATTGTAATGGAATCCACAATTCGGGTTCCAGTTCCTCGCATGTTGCTGTTGTGACAGCGATTCCCTTAATCCTAGCGTTAGCCAGGAATCTCTTAGAGAAAGCGGCCTCGGGGGAGGATTGCGTAAAAAACGTTGGCTTGACTGGTTCTGTGCGTTCGTGTATCCCCCTGATCAGTTGTACATTATGTCTGCGTCTAGTCGCCCCAGTCTGTCATGGGACAGATGTTAGTTCCTATCTTCCCAGCAGGTAATTGTGTCTTGCTTTGAGAGCTAGTTCTCTACTTGTCTGGTCCCGTTCCATCTCTCTCAGTCAGCTGTTATATAAGTCGGTGACTCGTAAATATGGGAGCTGCTTCGTGTCGTGGCTATATGTCGTTTAGCGACTCGTTCGGGCCCTCCCGACTCTGGCCTCCTCAGGGGCAGTTCAAGCCGCATCCGCCCAAACTCTCAGAAAAGAAAAAGAAGTTACGTGGAGTTGATTAGATGCAGAGGGGAAAAGGAAAGGAGGGGAGGAGAGGGAGGGGAGGGGTCAGGAGTGGGGGGGGGAGAGAGATGAAGGACAGCACGTGTCGGGGTGCGCCGGGTCCTCTCTGACCCCCGGTGTTATGGTGTGTGCTGCGCCTCCCTAGTTCCGGGACGTGAGAGGTATAGATACCATGGGGTCCAGATATCGACGTGCTTGGTGCTTCTTCCTATTAGTTCTGCGTACCGCGCCTCGGCCGTGTGTATTTCCTCAACTCTCTGGAGCCACTCCGTGACGGTCGGTGGTTGGGTCTGTTTCCATTTGACTGGTATAGATGCTTTCGCTGCGTTAAGCAGGTGCCGTAATATCGATCTCTTGTACTGGGCTATCGAGCCTTCTGTGTAATGCAGTAGGGCCATTTCTATGCTAAAGTCCGGCAGATCTCCTAGAATTATCTTCATTTCCCTTTGTATGTCCTCCCAATATATCTTGATTAGCGCGCAATCCCACCAGATGTGCCGTAGGGAGCCTGTTTGGGATTCACACCTCCAGCATGTATCTGAGGTTCCTCTGAAAATTCTGTGTAGTAAAGATGGGGTCCTATACCAGTGAGAGATTAGTTTAAAGTTAACCTCTTGATATCTGGGAGCTCTTGTGTTGCAGGATTAATATCTGCTCCCATTGTACCTCAGTGTACGTCCTAGCTGTCAGCTCTTCCCACTGCCTCTTAAACGCATTTTTCCGTGTGAGGTCTCCCGTTATCAATTGTTGGTAGATGAGCGATACCCTACCATCCGCGCCTGTGTTGGCCACGCAGATGTTTTCGAACCAAGTCTGCTCTCTGTGAATCGCTACCCTGTTGGGGAGGTTGAAGTAGAAATGCCGCAGTTGTGTGTACCGAAATCTGTGCATCGGCGTCTGTTGTGTCATCGTATTCCATTCTCGCAGGTTTCGCAGTCCGGTATTGCTCAGGACCTCGAACATCGGGATGTACTCTCCTTCTCCCTCAATCGGCCAAGCAGATCGGTGTAGCCCCCCGCCTATCGCAGTATTGTGTGTTATCGGAATCAATGGGCTCGGTTGTGGGGAGAGGTGTTGGTTCCGTCTCAAGGATGACCATGTCTTCAGCGTTTGTACAATGGGTGACAAATTGCCTAGTTTTGATGCCGCATCTGCCGAGCTGTGCCATGTATATGTGTGAAGGGCTTTCTTTGTGCTTTCTCTATCCAATGCAGCCCACAATTTGTTTTCAGACGCTACGTGCCAGTCCCTAATCCGTTGTAAGACCGCAGCCTGGAAGTATTTGCGTATATCGGGTAACGCTAGTCCGCCCCAGTTCTTTGGTAGGCAAAGCTTGTCGTAGCTGAGTCTTGCTCTCTCTCCTTTCCAGACATATTTTATTACTGCCGATTTAAGGGTTGCGAAAAATTCTGATGGTATGTGCCAGGGAATGGTGTTAAAGTAGTAAAGCAGCCGTTGTAGGATATTCATTTTAATCACCGCTATGCGTCCTTGCCAGGATATATGGTCATAATTCCAGTTTTTTAGGTCGAGCAGGATTGTTCGTAGGAGGGGTACGTAGTTCCTGGTATATAGCTCTTTCGGATTGCTGGGTATCCAGATTCCCAGGTATCGCATCTGTTCTGAGCACCAGTGAAAGGGATACTCGCGTGTGATCCGCTCTCGCACTGCCGTTGGGGTCTGTATGTTCAGCAGTTCGCATTTAGTTTGATTAAGCTTCAGACCTGATACCTGGCCATATATGTCGAATTCCTGCGCTCTGGCCTGTTGGGGTCGGATCATGCGGGCTAGGAGTCTCCCGCTTTTATTAGCGTGAATGTAAAAGAAGGCCTTGGATCGCTGTGCCGCTCTGTGGTGTTTGCGGGCCACTAGATCCGCCAGCTGTCGGCGGGCGTCCAGTAGTGAGCGATAGTGCTCCTCGAGTTGCGACCGCTTATGTTGTGTTTCCAATTTTGATATCTGGTCGGTGAGTTCCAACATGTGCTGCTGTGCTTCTCTCTTTTTGCGTGATGCAATCTTTATGAGATGTCCCCGGAGCACGCTCTTGTGTGCTTCCCAAAGCGTCACTTTCGACACGTCTTCTGTATCGTTCTCAGTAAAGTAGTTAGTTAGATGTTCTGTCAGAAGGGATTTCACTTCCGGGTCTGATAAGAGCGATTCATTCAGTCTCCACGCTGTTCTAGTAGGCCTGAATAGAGGAGAGTCCAGATGTACGGACACTGCGCTGTGGTCCGACCATGGTGTTGGAACAATGTCAGCCGATTGCAAGCGTTGTAGTCCTTCTTGTTGTATGAGAACGTAGTCAATACGCGAATATCTTTTATGTATGGCTGAATAGTGTGTATAGTCTCTAACTGTCGGATGTAGGGTTCGCCAGGTGTCTACCAATCTCAGGTCTCGCAGGGCCTTCCTTATTGCTCTGATCGCAGTTTGTGGTATACTGCTGTGTCCGGTCGATGAGTCAACTAGTGGGTCAAGCGGTGCGTTGAAGTCCCCCCCTACGACAAGTGATCCTTCCATATACGTTGCCAGTTGGCGGATCGTTTTGCTCAGAAATGGTGCCTGCTTTGCATTTGGCTCATAAATAGAGGCGAAGGTGTAAAGTTTTCCCGAAATTGTGCCTTTGATGAAAAGGAATCTACCGTTAGGGTCTGCGAGTTGATCCATCAGGGTGAATTGGGTATTGGCTGCTACTAGGATCGCTACTCCTGCCCGTCGGTCGGTAGGGTGGGTGCTGTGATAGTTGGTGGGGTATCTTCTGTCCTTCAATCTGTGGATATCTACTGTTTTGAGGTGCATTTCCTGTAACATCGCTACCGAGACCCTTTTGCGGTGTAGTTCTCTCAGCAGATGTGAGCGCTTCTCACGTGTGTTAAGGCCTCGGCAGTTTTGTGTTAGCACATGAAGTGGTGCAGCCGTATAAGCCATAGAGCGAGTGTGGTCGCGTGCGCAGGTCTCGCAGCAGTCGTGTTCTGGTGTCTCCAATTAAGATGCCCGTGCGTGCCCCCGCTGTTGCGTGAAGTTTTTTCCTCCTTTTTTTTTTTTTTGGAGGAGGAGGGGGGGAAGGGGGAGAGTTTGCGGTTGCAGAAAAGTAAGAGGAGGGTTATGACACCCAAGAGTTAGGTCGCCCGGGGGTAGAACACGGCTCAGCCCGCCCCCGATTCGGCCCGACCCAAGAGGTCACCGATGTGAGGTCACGGGAGTGTGACCTCAGTAGGGGAAATTGCCCTCAAGATGAGGGAGTCCCGTGTAGCTGGGTGGATTCCAATGCCGCACCGTCTCCTAGTTGAGCTAGGGCAGCCACGGGATTGGGTCTCCCAGTAGTAGTGTCTACAAGGGTCTAGTCAGGGGTGGTGTAACCAGTTGAGTCCAGTGTGTTCACCTGCAGAGAAGCAGGAGCACTGTGGCAAGGGTTAGTAGTAGTGTGCGTGGCGTACTCAGTGAGTCGTCCGTGTCCCACATGTATTCAGTCTGATGTCAGTAGCTAGATCTCCTAGTCTAACAGTCTGTACGGTCACGTTACGCCTTGGCTCGGGCCACTGTCCAATTATCTAGTGTGTCATGGTTCGGCTTTGTCAACAGTCCAGTTGTCCCCAGGGGGCCGTTCCTTTAGTCTGTACGTTCTGTAAATTGTGTGTTTGACCTGTTGCTTGTGGTGGGTCGTGATAGGCAGAGTTGGGTGTGGGGGTAGTTATCATGGGATCCCGCGTCCCATATAAAGGCTCTCGGTAAGTGTCCCCAGAGTCAAGGGGCTAGTGTTTAGCGGCTTGTCTGTTGGGAATATGTCCCGTGGGCAGACGAGTGCCCGGCTGCAGTGTAGGCGTATGCATTCGTAGGCGTCTATATTGCAGTGTTGGGGAAGCATGTATCTAGGTAGAGCACGGTACCTCGGGTATGTAATGCCTCCCATCTCCACTGACCGTCTTTGCCCTCACCTAGTCTGACTAAACTACCGTGTTACAGCTACTTGAACAGAGTAAGGCCTAGGGTAACAAAGTTGGAATCCCAGCCTATCCCTTCCCTTATCCCATCACCCCCATAGCGTTTGGACATCCTATTATCATAACCTAGCTCCGGTCTTCATAACCGACACACCAAACACAACCCAGTAAAACATTTTCAACATAACAATTTCCCAGGTATAGGCTCCTCCAGGGGCCCTCCAGCTCCCTCCAACCACCCCCCAGACAATATTCCAGATAGCCTTCGTAAGTGCGTTGTGGTACGACAAGAGCACTTCATCAACACCAGAGGAACTTCGGTGCATCATAAGTTCTAGTGTCCCAGAAACATCCAACTGTCCCATGTAGCACCTCAGGTTGTGTCTTACGGGCACATATGTTTTAGGCCCTCCAAGGACCGCATTATGCAAGTGCGTTGCACCTCGCCCATATCAGTCCCCCCACCCCAATCAACTTGGAGGAGCTCTCCATGCCAGGGGGGCGGGGGTGTGTGCTGCTAAGGTGCTGCTATTCCCAATCGTGGGTGTCCATGTAAGTGTCCCCGCTTATGTATGTGTGCAAGCAGTACTTATCTGTGTTCTGCGGTGCCTAAGGTGTCTCTGGGTTCCGCAAGGATCTGCAAGCTCGGGTATGGTGCACGTGTCGTGGTCTGTCCTCTTTGCCTGGTGAGAGCTGGAGGGATTCCTATCTTCACTCCTCCGGGTCTGTGGGCACCAATCGCCTGCGGGTCTGTGGGCGCCTTGGCGTGTTGTCTCTCCTTCTTCGCTGTTGTCCAGGAGTTTGGGGCCCTTGTCTCTGGTCCGTCGGCCCCAGGATCCAGTCGGTGACCTCTGTGGGTGGAAGATTAAGACGCTGTAGAAATCTGGGCACTTCTTCTGGCCATTTTAGTGGGAACCATTCATCGTGATGTCTGGCTAAAAGCATAAAGGGGAAACCCCATTTATATGGGATCCCTCTGTCTCTGAGGAGCGTAGTGACAGGTCTCAGGGCCCTGCGGGCCTCTAGCGTAAGAGGAGACAGGTCTTGATACAGGGCCACCTCCGCATCACGGAATCGCCAGGTGGGTCTGGAACGGGCTTTGTTCATTATTTTCTCCTTTAGTTTGTAGGCGTGTAGGCAGCAGATAATGTCTCGCGGTGTGTTATCAGTTGTGCGAGCTCTGGCAGCCCTGTGTGCTCTGTCAAACACCATGGATTCCAGTGCCTCTGTCCCTAGGATATCTCGGAACAGCGTCTGTAATGTAGCTTCTACGTCTTCGTTCCCTTCAGGCTCAGGTAGGCCGCGGACCCTTATGTTTGATCTGCGGCCCCTGTTGTCAAGATCCTCTGTTTGCCGCCTTAATTGTAAGAGAATGTTGCCTTGCCTGTGTATTGCAGTATTGGTGGCTTCCAGCCTGTCTCCCATAGCCTGTACAGTGGATTCAGCTGCCTGCATCCTGGTAGCCTGTGCTTTGATTTCAGCCCTGAGTGAGGTCACCTCTGTGCGGATCGCCGCGTGCAGGGTATCAGAGAGGGCTCTCATATCCTCCTTTGTCACCATTGCCGCTGCCAGTGCCCTGATGTCTGCGCTGATATCAGTCAGCGAGGGTTCAGCCTGCTCAGATGTGAGTGTGTCGGGGAGTCGGCCATATTTGCGCCCGCCGCCTCGCGGTGTCCAGCCGTTGACGGGGCTAGATACCCGTCCATGGGTCCCGTCTGTGAGCCCTGGGTGTCTGGGAGCCGTCCGGGCGTTTTGTGCGCCCCATAATCGTGCCGTGCTAATGTAAGAGCTTGCTGTTATGGCTGTGTGGGTCGGAGCTCTTCCCCTAAGCAGCCATCTTCTCTCGCGGCCAAACCACGCCCCCCTTCCTCCCTTTTTAACTTGTGAAAAATAAACCGGATTACCCAGACAAGCAGACCACCTCCCCCCTTCCCTGTGTAATGCCGGCGGGAAATAGACCGTGTTTCCCCCTGACAACCAGCCCACCGTCCCCCTCAATCTCATGAAAAGTTGCCGGCCGGCGGGAACAGGGACTCCAACAGTAATGGAGTCTCTGTGCCTGTTCCCGACCTTGCCGTGCTGCCCGGTGAAATAATGCCCCCCTGCTCACCTCCCCGTCATGCTGGGGAAGCCAGGCGGCCTGTGGAGCCGGTAGTGCCGGGGAAACCCGGATACTCACGATGTGACGTTTGAAACCGGCGCCGCGTCTCACCGGAAGTGACGTAGCGCAACACGAAGCCGGAAGAAAAAAGGACCGGCGAGTATCATGCTGTTCGTCTAGACCAATGAAGGTAAGTAAGGGAAAGGGGGAGTCCCTTAAGTAGGTCTATAGCCCCTCCCACAACTTCAGGCCATGCCTTCCAATATACGGACATCAGATATACAGACATCATATACAGCCATCAGATATAATGACATCATATACAGCCATCAGGTATACAGACATCATATACAGCCATCAGATATAATGACATCATATACAGACATCAGATATACAGACATCATATACGGACATCAGATATCAGACATCATATGCAGCCATCAGATATAATGACATCATATACAGCCATCAGATATAATGACATCATATACAGACATCATAAACAGCCATCAGATATAATGACATCATATACAGACATCAGATATACAGACATCATATACGGACATCAGATATCAGACATCATATACAGCCATCAGATATAATGACATCATATACAGCCATCAGATATAATGACATCATATACAGACATCAGATATAACGACATCATATACAGCCATCAGATATAATGACATCATACACAGACATCATATACAGACATCAGATATACAGCCATCAGATATAATGACATCATATACAGCCATCAGATATACAGACATCATATACAGACATCATATACAGCCATCAGATATACATACATCATATACAGCCATCAGATATACAGACATCATATACAGACATCATATACAGCCACCAGATATACAGACATCATATACAGCCATCAGATATACAGACATCATATACAGCCATCAGATATAATGACATCATATACAGCCATCAGATATACAGACATCATATATAGCCATCAGATATAAAGACATCATATACAGGTATCAGATATACAGACATCATATACAGCCATCAGATATACAGACATCATATACGGACATCAGATATCAGACATCATATACAGCCATCAGATATAATGACATCATATACAGCCATCAGATATAACGACATCATGTACAGCCATCAGATACAGCCATCAGATATAATGACACCATATACAGCCATCAGATATAATGACATCATATACCGCCATCAGATATACAGACATCATATACAGCCATCACATATAATGACATCATATACAGCCATCAGATATAATGACATCATATACAAACATCATATACAGCCATCAGATATACAGACATCATATACAGCCATCAGATATAATGACATCATATACAGACATCAGATATACAGACATCATATACAGCCATCAGATAATCAGATATACAGACATCATATACAGCCATCAGATATACAGACATCATATACGGACATCAGATGTACAGACATCATATACAGACATCAGATACAATGACATCATATAGAGCCATCATATACACACATCAGATATACAGACATCATATACAGCCATCAGATATACAGACATCATATACGGACATCAGATATACAGACATCATATACAGCCATCAGATATAATGACATCATATACAGCCATCAAATATAATGACATCATATACAGACATCAGATATACAGACATCATATACAGTCATCAGATATAATGACGTCATATACAGCCATCAGATATAATGACATCATATACAGCCATCAGATATAACGACATCATATACAGCCATCAGATATAATGACATCATATACAGACATCAGATATACAGACATCATATACAGCAATCAGATATAATTACGTCATATACAGCCATCAGATATAATGACATCATATACAGCCATCAGATATAACGACATCATATACAGCCATCAGATATAATGACATCATATACAAACATCATATACAGCCATCAGATATACATACATCATATACAGCCATCAGATATACAGACATCATATACAGACATCATATACAGCCACCAGATATACAGACATCATATACAGACATCAGATATACAGACATCATATACAGCCATCAGATATAATGACATCATATACAGCCATCAGATATACAGACATCATATACAGCCATCAGATATACAGACATCAGATATACAGACATCATATACAGCCATCAGATATAATGACATCAGATATACAGACATCATATACAGCCATCAGATATAACGACATCATATACAGCCATCAGATATACAGACATCAGATATACAGATATCATATACAGCCATCAGATATAACGACATCATATACAGCCACCAGATATACAGACATCATATACAGCCATCAGATATACAGACATCGTATACAGCCATCAGATATACAGACATCATATACAGACATCAGATGTACAGACATCATATACAACCATCAGCTGTACAGACATCATATACAGGCATTAGATATAACGACATCATATACAGCCATCAGATATAACGACATCATATACAGCCATCAGATATACAGACATCATATACAGCCATCAGATATCAGACATCATATACAGCCATCAGATATAATGACATCATATACAGCCATCAGATATAACGACATCATGTACAGCCATCAGATACAGCCATCAGATATAATGACACCATATACAGCCATCAGATATAATGACATCATATACCGCCATCAGATATACAGACATCATATACAGCCATCACATATAATGACATCATATACAGCCATCAGATATAATGACATCATATACAAACATCATATACAGCCATCAGATATACAGACATCATATACAGCCATCAGATATAATGACATCATATACAGACATCAGATATACAGACATCATATACAGCCATCAGATAATCAGATATACAGACATCATATACAGCCATCAGATATACAGACATCATATACGGACATCAGATGTACAGACATCATATACAGACATCAGATACAATGACATCATATAGAGCCATCATATACACACATCAGATATACAGACATCATATACAGCCATCAGATATACAGACATCATATACGGACATCAGATATACAGACATCATATACGGACATCAGATATACAGACGTCATATACAGCCATCAGATATAATGACATCATATACAGCCATCAAATATAATGACATCATATACAGACATCAGATATACAGACATCATATACAGTCATCAGATATAATGACGTCATATACAGCCATCAGATATAACGACATCATATACAGCCATCAGATATAATGACATCATATACAGACATCAGATATACAGACATCATATACAGCAATCAGATATAATTACGTCATATACAGCCATCAGATATAATGACATCATATACAGCCATCAGATATAACGACATCATATACAGCCATCAGATATAATGACATCATATACAAACATCATATACAGCCATCAGATATACATACATCATATACAGCCATCAGATATACAGACATCATATACAGACATCATATACAGCCACCAGATATACAGACATCATATACAGACATCAGATATACAGACATCATATACAGCCATCAGATATAATGACATCATATACAGCCATCAGATATACAGACATCAGATATACAGACATCATATACAGCCATCAGATATAATGACATCAGATATACAGACATCATATACAGCCATCAGATATAACGACATCATATACAGCCATCAGATATACAGACATCAGATATACAGATATCATATACAGCCATCAGATATACAGACATTATATACAGCCATCAGATATAACGACATCATATACAGCCACCAGATATACAGACATCATATACAGCCATCAGATATACAGACATCGTATACAGCCATCAGATATACAGACATCGTATACAGCCATCAGATATACAGACATCATATACAGACATCAGATGTACAGACATCATATACAACCATCAGCTGTACAGACATCATATACAGGCATTAGATATAACGACATCATATACAGCCATCAGATATACAGACATCATATACAGGCATCAGATATAACGACATCATATACAGCCATCAGATATACAGACATCATATACAGGCATTAGATATAACGACATCATATACAGCCATCAGATATACAGACATCATATACAGGCATCAGATATAACGACATCATATACAGCCATCAGATATACAGACATCATATACAGGCATCAGATATAACGACATCATATACAGCCATCAGATATACAGACATCATATACAGCCATCAGATATAATGACATCATATACAGCCATCAGATATACAGACATCACATACAGCCATCAGATATAATGACATCACATACAGCCATCAGATATAATGACATCATATACAGCCATGAGATATACATACATCATATACAGCCATCAGATATAAAGACATCATATACAGCCATCAGATATAAAGGCATCATATACAGCCATCAGATATACAGACATCATATACAGCCATCAGATATAATGACACCATATACAGCCATCAGATATGACATCATATACAGCCATCAGATATACCGACATCATATACCGCCATCAGATATACAGACATCATATACAGCCATCAGATATAATGACATCATATACAGCCATCAGATATAATGACACCATATACAGCCATCAGATATAATGACACCATATACAGCCATCAGATATAATGACATCATATACAGCTATCAGATATACAGACATCATATACCGCCATCAGATATACAGACATCAGATATAATGACACCATATACAGCCATCACATATAATGACATCATATACAGCCATCAGATATAAAGACATCATATACAGCCATCAGATATAACGACATCATATACAGCCATCAGATATAACAACATCATATACAGCCATCAGATATAACGACATCATATACAGCCATCAGATATAACAACATCATATACAGCCATCAGATATAAAGACATCATATACAGCCATCAGATATACAGACATCATATACAGCCATCAGATATAATGACATCATATACAGATATACAGCCATCAGATATATAGACATCATATACAGCCATTATATATACAGCTGTATATCTGTATATGATTTTATATACATACATACACAGGCACCAGACAGTTTACACAGACGTGTAAAGCAATCATCATAAACAGCAAGGATCGCATGGGGCAATGGGGTCATAACGGAGGCAATACTGACTGAGCTTAAACATGCACCAATGTCTATTTATAGAAAATCTACTGCACCTGTTAAATCAAGAGACACCCCTACCTGTATGCAGTGTGGGGCAGGCCTCAGCCTTTGTGCTTCAATCAATAAAGTGTTCCAAATAATGGAGCAGTAGAATTATGACGATTAACAGTTTAAGCAAGCGTCATAATTTTATGGCAAGACAGGAGGCTTCATATTTGCTTATCTTTCTTTACTGAACCTCCCAGCAGCAAAGAAATAGTTAACAATAGTGTAAAAACAATTCAACCAATCAGAGTGTATAACAGTATTATATGATGTCATCAAACTCCTCCCAAGTCCTCTTTCTTTGCTGCTTGCCTCCCAGGTGAGTCTGCTCCAATTATATTGCCTTAGGGGTTTTTGCCTTTAATGCAATATTTGAACAAATTTTCTCATTAATTTGTTAAATTTTATAGCACCCATATCTCTATTATTATTTTTAAATAATTTTCTGTGGTAATGTTTTGTTTATCAAACATTCATTTTCACTAGTTTCTCACACAATTTATTGTCAGTACACAATACCCTTACTACATATAATTATACCGAACATGTTGGTTTATTTACGTCTCTGAACAATTTTTAAACTTTATCTCCATTGTTCCCCTTTAAAAATCGTCGGGGTTTGCCTCAGCAATTTTATAACATTTGTTGCCGCGGTTTCCTCTCGATTCTGATTCCCAATTCCCAGGAGTCCGCGGCTCAATTTTGCGCCCTTTCTCAGATCCCGCCTTCTCGCGCCTGCAATTACCTGACTCGCTTCCTCCCGCCCTTTTGCTGGCGGCGGCCATCTTAAACCGTGGTTTACCTTGTTATTTATATGCGATCGCTTCACCTCACGTTGGATCCGGTAAGTATCTTATTTATTTGTTGCTCATAGCAGCCTTAAAGGGCTACCACCTTTTTCCAAATTATTCTTTGTACCTATTTGTTTTTCTTGACAGGAAAATACCTGCTCTATCTTATCATTATTAAATAAAGGACAGCCTTGTGGGTGACCCCCACATTTTTCTTTGTCACTTGATTCATTGAATGTTGTTGTGGGTGACCCCCACCTTATTCACTTTCTAATCAATTTATGACAGGTGTCTCAACACCATTACTACAAGAGAGTGACCCTCACCTTTGCAAATAATATAATATATTATTTAAAGTGACCCCACACTTTATTAAATATTTTACAGACATACTCTTAAAAGTCTGACTACTGAGTGGTGAACCCCAGTTCTTATTGTTACAGTGGTACAATCCACTTATATAATTTAGTGGTCTACCCCACTATATATTGTGTGCCGCCCTTATATATCAAACTACGCTTATTTGGGTGACCCCCTACTTAGAAATTTTACTAAGCACAATTGGGTGAACCCCATTTAACATTCTTGTCTTACGACTATTTGTCAGAATCACTAATACAGTGCTAACTAAAATGTCTGACAATACTGAGCCCGCAATCTCTCAGGAACTTAAAGCTTGGCTGGTTTCAACCATTTCTGAATCCATCCCCAAGGCGTTAGCAGCCTTCCATGAAAAGACTTCTGGCGAAGTCAATCCCACCTCACATTTACTCTCTGACTCAGAGGACTCTCAGCCCTTGGATCAGGAGGTCACACGTCCTTGGAAAGGGAATAGTGTGTCTGCGGGCAAGGGCAAGGCTCCTGCCAAGTCCCAAAAATTAACTGTCACTCGCCCCGCCCAAACTATATTCGACCCCTTGGAGGGTTCCACTTCTCAAATGGGCAATGGGGTTGAGGATTACTACCTTGGCTATTCTAATGAGGACCCCTCGGCGAATGCGCTAGGGGATACCCCATCGGAATTTGTCAAGGAGACATTCATTACCAAAAGGACACAGATGCAAACATCTCTATGCCCAAGGGACCCGACTCAGACACCCTTCTGGATGCTTCGGGTGTCCCTTTTTTCGACCCTAGGGTCATTAGACATCCACGTTCGGCCGAATGGGCCCCACCTGACCACATCTCTAATTTTTGCAAGATGTGGCTGCATAAGCCCCTTGAAAAAGAAATAAGGGCTAAACTCAGAGCCGAATGCCCTCGGCCAACTATACCAAGTAAAGTGGCTCTCACGCCAGAGTTTGACCTGCTGTTTGTGACCTTCCTCACTAAAACAGGGAAAGACCCTTGCAAGGGTATTGAGCAAGGTCTTAAGACAGCCCAGGACAAGCTCCTGGATATCGCTGGTCCCATCATCCAAATTTTCATACTAGCTGACGAAGCTATAACTAGTGGGGAGTTTGACCCTCACACAGTCCGAGAATGGGCCCAAAGAGCCCCATGTTTCCTGGGCAATGCAAATGTGGCTATATCCACTGAGAGACGTAGGGCGGCACTATATAAACTCAATGCTAAATTAGCAGCGGTATTTACTACCTTAAACAAGGCCCAATCCTCCCTATGCAGGGTATTTCGATCCCAGTCAGGTCGTTTTTCTGGGAGAGCTGGACATTATAAAGGCCGAATGAACAGCAGAGCTGCCTTCACAGGCTACAGGCCTCGTCCCTCAGAAAACTACTGGAACTCGGGACCCCGTCGACCCTACCACAGGCAGTTATTCACCAATAGAGGATCCATTCGGGGACGTGGATCTGCCTCCTTACGCGGACGCACTGCTCCAGGTAATAAACCTTAATTTTTTCAATGTACCTATAGCAGATCGACTAACCCATTTTTTCCAACAGTGGGAACTGCTTTCACAGGATCTATGGATCCTACACACAGTCAAGAGGTTCAAAATAGATTTCCTTTCCACTCCCTTCCAGGACACACCACCTACACCATTTCGGATGTCTGCAACAGACAACCTGGCATTACACACAGAATTGAACAAACTGGTGGAAAAAGGGGCGACAGAAAGATCACCCTTCCCACATACCTTTCTAAGCAATATTTTTCTGGTCCACAAAAAATCTGGAGACGTGCGTCCAATAATCAATTTGAAAGACCTTAATCACTATGTCAGATATCATCATTTCAAAATGGAGGGCATCCATCTCCTCAGGGACCTCCTTTGCGTGGGAGACTGGTTATCCAGATCCGATCTCAAGGACGCATATCTCACTGTCCCTGTCACCCGCAACCATCGGGCTTTTCTTCAATTCTTCTGGCAAGAGGAAATTTGGCAGTTCACATGCCTCCTGTTCAGTCTTTGTTCTGCACCATGGTGATTCACAAAGCTGATGAAACCAGTGATGGCGCTACTCCGATCACAGGGGATTCGTTCCATTGTATATTTGGACGACATCCTGATAATGGCTCAAGATCCAGACCTTTTACGTCAACACACGGACATGAAGACGGCCTTATTACAAAACCTAAGTTTTGTAATCAACTTTCAAAAATCGGACCTGGAACCTTCTCAGAAAGTTCAGTTTTTCGGATTCCTAAAAGACTCCATACACGCGATTTTACAACTACCTTCTACAAAGGTCAAGGCTATAAAGAAAGACATTTGCAAATTGCTATCAGCCCACCAGATTCGCCTATGCGATCTGGCTCATACCATAGGCCTGTTTGCCTCTATCCGAGCCATTTATCCAGGACCCCTAGATTACAGAACCATGCAACGGCTCAAGACTTACTATCTAAACCGGTCCACCTTCTACGACCAACTAATCTACCTAACAGACGAAGTCTGTATAGAACTTCATTGGTGGCTTCACGACATGGAAACCTGGAATTGCAAAGCCATTTTCGGATCACAACCAGACTTCGATGCCAGTCTCTTGGGGTGGGGCGCTATGTGCGCCGAAAGGTCCACCGGGGGACTATGGTCCCTCTCTGAACAAGCACTGCACATCAATTGCCTAGAATTTCGCAAAAGATTGTTTCAATTGTTCACTAGTACTGCGCATGGACAACGTCTCTGCAGTGCGTTATGTGAATCGGTTAGGAGGTTCCCGATCCAAATTACTGTCCGACCTTACCAAGGAACTCTACCAATTCTGCCTAGAGTGGAATTTATCCATCAGAGCAGAATATCTTCCAGGCATGGACAACCTAGTCGCAGATTGGTTCTCTCGTCATTGGAGGGACGTAAGCAACTGGCAATTGGATCCCCGCTTGTTCTATCAATTTCATTGTCTTCGCGGGCCCCTCACACTGGACCTGATCACGTCTCGGCTGAATCACCAGACGAAGGCCTTTTTCAACTGGCTCCCAGATCCCCAGTCCTGAGCAGTCGATGCCTCCCTACACCCTTGGCCAGAGACAGGAGCTTATGCGTTACCGCCTTTCTCCATGATCCAGCGCACCCTTTACCGGGTCAAAGCCCTAGTAGTGACGATAGTTATTGTCACTCAGCTATGGAGAGCCCAGACTTGGTTTCCAACCCTGCTTGAACTGTCTGTGAATTGTCCAATTCTACTACCTCAATCCCCCGACATCCTCAAGAATCCAGCAGGGCGCTGTCACCCACTCGCCCTTCAAGGGCAGCTCTAGCTTGTAGCTTGGACCGTTTCAGGGGATCCTGGAATGTCTCGGGACTTTCGGAGACAGCTCAGGCCCTTCTATGGGACTCCTGGGCCCCAGGCAAAAGAAGAGCTTACCTCGCTGCATGGCGGACATGGGTCAGCTGGTGTTTGGTAAGGGATACCGATCCATTTTCAGCACCTCTGACGATCATCCTAAATTTTCTATCTACTCTCTTTGATCAAGGCAAGTCCTATAGATCAATTATTGTTTTTAGATCTGCTATTTCTGCGGCCCACAACCCTATTGACAATGCATCAATAGGAAAACACCCTTCGGTTTGTAGACTTTTACGAGGGATCAGGCTAGCCAGACACCCTCTTCCAAGATATTCCAATTTCTGGGACGTCACTCAGGTTTTTTCCCTTTTAGACTCCTGGCCCTCTAATGAGAATTTGACGTTACGTCAACTCTCTGCCAAACTAGCCTTACTCCTATGTCTGGTATCCTTCCGTAGGGTCTCCGACATTCGAGCATTTGATTTCCACGCTGTAGTTTTTTCGCCTGAGGGCGTTAAATTTCACATCACCAGGCGAACAAAGACTAATTCCTCCTCTGTGTTCTACCCTTACTTTCCAAGCAGACAGTCGCTTTGCATGGCGCTCTGTGTAAGGCACTATATAGATGCCACAACCACTCTGCGTTCCCCTACAGGACCCCTTCTCGTTTCCTATGTCAGACCACACAAACCGGTGTCCGCTCCCACCGTCGCGCGGATCAGATGGATACTAGCCCAAGCAGGTATTGACTCCTCTTTTGGAACGCATTCAGTCAGAGGAGCAGCTGCATCCTCAGCCTTTCGTACGGGTAGTTCCCTCTCAGACATTGTTGTCTGCAGATTGGACCAGTGAATCCACCTTTCGTACATTCTATATCAAACCTATGCCACATGCTGCATCTTCTATCATATAAGAGCGTTAAAACAGCAAATATGAAGCCTCCTGTCTTGCCATAAAATTAGGGAATATTCTAGCTCTAGTGACTGAATAATCTAAATTTTATTAACGACAGGAGGCGAATATTTTCCCTCCCTTCTTTGTTTTTCATTATCATTTGTACCCGCCCTAAGGTAAGTTACTAAAAAAAAAAATTCTAGTCGATCTGTTTCAAACACATTCACACATCATCTGTCATAGGTTTACACCACAACACCAAGAGTTTGACATACTCAACATCATTTTACATGAAATCTATTGAAATTGCTGTCCCTAGTATGCCATAAACTTGCATTCAACTAGTATGAGAACCTATACTCTCATGGTTTTTTTCTCTACTTCCCTTTAGTGTGAAGAATCCCAACGCTTGTGATATATGGATTCATCAATCCCGTTGAAAGTTTACATGGCTGACTACATCAGGACCTTGGATTGGTCACGGTTCATAGTTATAGTTTACATGGTTGATACTCGGATATCGGCGGCTACAGCAAGAAAGAGGACTTGGGAGGAGTTTGATGACATCATATAATACTGTTATACACTCTGATTGGTTGAATTGTTTTTACACTATTGTTAACTATTTCTTTGCTGCTGGGAGGTTCAGCAAATATTCGCCTCCTGTCGTTAATAAAATTTAGATTATTCAATCACTAGAGATAGAATAATCCCTAATTCATAGTGGGATGTCACCATGAGCTGGGTCACTCTCTGCATGCATAATGATGGCACAAGTTAACTTAATATTTGGGGCATCAGCTAGTAAACATTTGAATACAAAACAGAATAGGACTGATTTTAACACATTTATTTTACCAGTTGCTCGCCATTTTTGTATGGAGGATAATTACATCAAAAGCTCCGTCGGTGCTTTTCTTTCAATTAAATGTTGCTTTGTAAATAAACAGGGAAAGCAATCAATACATCGTAAACTAGAAAAGCAAAAATTTCTGGGGAAATTGTGTGAAGTGTCTGCAACTGGAGTGGGCGGAGTAACTGGGTGGAGTGGCTTGAGTAACTGCTGTGTGGTCGGAGTGGCTGGAGTAACTGTGGAAAGGTTGGAGTGTGGTTCACTCACTTTACAGCAAGGGCAGAGAAGAACTTTCAAATCCCTCGAACATTCCACCAACTGCCAACAGGAACTAATAGAGTTAAAATAGGGCAGAGAAAAGCGGTTAAAAACAAACTGCTCCAAATTGCTCACTTCACTGGCGGTTGCCATCTTCAAACGGTCGTAGTTTTAAAAACTATAAATCCTACAGTGAAGAGCTTTATATTGTGAGAATCACAAGACATTTTGATGCATAGTATGTCTCTGAAATATTAAAAATGAAGGCACAGTCGCAGTTTAGATATTGCCCTTCAAATTTGAGCTGGCTAGAGTGGAGTTTCAATGAATGTCAATGGATGGCGTGAGTTGCAAAGAAATGGTCATATTGTGAAAACTATCAGGACTATGGCTTAGCCGTGGACATTTTTAGTGGCAGCAGGGATAGCTGAACGTTTTGATATAAGATTTGTGTAGGTGGACTTGAAAATGAGGGAGTGGTGGCAGTTTAGATATCATGTCCTGATTTTTCAGCTCACACTCTAGCCTTTGTCAGCTCCCACTCTAGTTTTAAACATTCCGCCATTCATTCCTATGGGACCAATTTCGTCACAAAAACGACAATCGTTTGTGAACCATTCGGCAAAACGTTCCACAAAGTAATAGCACACCAATCGGGAACAATCCGCATGTTTCAGTATATTTGTCTATGTAGTGTAAAAACTGTGGGAGGAGTTAGGGTGGTAAATTTGGCTATAATAATAAGAATAATATATAAATGTGAGGTAATAGTAAGTGGTCTTACTATGCAAGAACACTTAATTAAACTTGTGTCATCAAGCAGAGCAGTAACATAGTAACATGTCGATCAATGATGACCAGTGTTTCAACTATAATTCTCTTATCAATTGTTTGGTTAGCACAAACACTGTTTAAATCGTCATAATCCTTCTCCTGATCAGATGCATTTTGGGGGTTATGTATAATAATTGTTGAACATTCTTTGAAATTGGTGTCTGTTTTACAGACAAGGAGGGGGGAAGTCACCAAAGTATAAAGGGGGAGTAATAGTTTTATACATAAGAAATAGCTGCATCTTCTTTAACATGTGTGTCAGTTTTGTGTGCATGTCCAATTTTCTTATGTATAAAACTGTCACTCGATCCTTTATACATCAGTGATCCCCCCCCCCCCTTTTCTGTACTATGCCAAAATAATCCATAATTTCGTCACTTTTTATTCCTCATTTTGGTTTTGTTGCTCCTTTTTTTCCCCCTGTAGATTTTACCAATGATTACATTTACAAAATAAGATCAATGAGTAATCCAATCGACATTAGAAAAAAATAAAATAAAAAAATTTGCAATTGAAAGAATTGTTTAATTCCTTAAATAAGAAACAATGTCAAACCTGATCGCTTGTCTCAGAAACTTAACCATTTTGACAGTGGCAGATAAATTTGTGAGAAAACAAGTGCACTTTTGCACCTCTTTTTGTACATTGGAAGCAACAAATGTGTAAACCTTAAAAATAAAGGAATATAAAGTGGTGGAAGTAATTAATGTTTTGGTGCAAATAAGGGAACAAATGGGCGCAAACAGAGAAAAAAATGCATTAAACCCTCCCCCCCCCTTTTTTTTTTTTATACATATCGCTTATAGCTTTCAAATAAATCAGGGAATAAATATTACCCAGAACAGAATGTGTTATAAAACCTCTCCAAAGCCGACTTTGAAGAGTCCACAGCACACCTGAGCAGTGTCTTCTCCTCTTGCTGCTGGGCAGCCAGTAGCCAATTTTGAGTATGATTTTAAAAAATGATCTCTGTGATGGAACGCTGGCACTCCGACCGAGTACCTCCGCCAATCGATGCTCCTAGTGCTTGCCGAGGACTCCAAGCACTCCAACCGACACCATCAGCACTGCAGACCCCACTTCCAGCGATGCAGCTGCGCCGGGGTCTCGCTATCTCCACCCACCCTGGACCCAAGGCCAGGATCCAGCTTCCAGTGGGTGAACCTCTCTTTCTCCAGAGAGCAGGAACAGGAACAAGCTCTTAGCAGAGCTTAGTGAATATACCCTGGGGAGTATAGTGATTATAGCAATCCCCAGAGTGTAGTTCTCCAATCCCCCAAACATGAGCCAAGGCTTCAAGAAAGGTACAAGATGAACTGACACTGGCTTTTATGCAAGTCCCCATGCAAGGGTGGGGCACAGTACAACCAATCCTTTACAGGCAAACCGTAAAACACACTCAGCACCAACATACAATCCCTCCCCTCTGCCTGTGATATAATTACTGAACACAATGGGTTAATGTAATTTATCACAGGCAGGACAAATACACTTTATGCAACATATTAATAACTTCCAAAATATACATGCCACAAACATAAATCACATATTCGAACTCAGCACACTTTAATTATAAACATACCCAAAAATCATACAATTCCCTCCAGTAGTTCAAAAGTTAGGTAAAAGTCCTATTTGGGACAAAACAGCTTGTTTCAACTGGTTTGGCAGTGTCCCTGGGACAATGCCCTGCTGGAGAACAATGGTATAGGTATTAGAGGGGGAGGGGAAGAGACACATGCTCCCATGGAATCAAAGGGCAGAAGCAGTCTTTTAAAAGCCAATAAGCCCAAATAGTCTTTTTAACTGGCAAAGTCTCCCAGGGACCATAGTCACATGGCAGGAGGCTGGCAATTAGTCCTCTCCAGGCACAAGTGGCGAAGGGCACTTCGTCACAATCTCCATTGCCACTCATCAGAAACCTATAAAAGCATACGCTAGCAAAGGGCCCTGTACAAATCCTGAGTTGCCTCACCACTAAAGTACTCTGTTAACAAACATCCCTCGCCCTGTTGCTTTTAATCACCAGAAGCATCGTATAAGACAGCAGCTACCCAACCCTTCCTTACTCAGTTTACAGCCCACCAGTACCATCATGAGCATTGAGCATTTTGAGTGAATAATTTTGTAATCTCTGACACTAAGCAACATCTTTTTGATCATATTTTGCCTGTCTGTATACGTATAAAACCAATTTATTGAGACACCTTCGTACATAATAGACCACATTTGGAACTTTTCATTCTCACATTTGCACATGAATAATACAAGGGGGGGAACTATAGTGGATTAACCAGATAAAAAAGTACGCTTTTGCACCTATATTTATACATAATATGCAACTATACATCAAAATTATATCACTTATCTGATTTGCTATCTATTGCATAGGGATACATTTTTAGCAGGAATCTTTTTACATTGGTGTAACACTTACTGCATAAGCATTTATCCTTTTCTCATAAGAAAACCTTTTATGCTTAATCCCCAGTGAGTGGGATTTGTTGCAATCATAGTGATACATAAATAAATAAACACAATCAAACTTCTTCATAAAAATATGTTATTTAATAACTTTAATAATACACCTTGGAGAATGGCCGTGAACCTTTATTACAGATTTCATAATTCCAATTAAACCATAACCCTATGAATAATTATGGATGTGCATGGGAAAAATATTCAGTTCGGCATTCCGAAATTCAGGACTTCAGCACTTCGGAACTTTGGCACTTCGGTTCGGCACTTCAACACTTTGAAACTTCGGAGCTGCAGGACTTCGGGTAAGTGGGTTAGAAGTAGGGTTATGGTTAGGTGTAGGGTTAAGGTTGGTTTAGGAGTAGGGTTAGGGTTACTCTAACCCTACTCCAACCACTAACCCTGCCCCAACTCTAACCCTATCTCTACCCCAACCACTAACCGTACCCCAACCCTCTCCTGTTTTGCAACTTTTCAGAAATCCGAAGCACTTCCGAAATTCGTCAATTCGGTTCGGCATTCCGAAATTCGCCAATTCAGCTCGGCATTCCGAAATTCAGCACTTCGGAAGTTCAGACATTCGGAAGCATAAGAATTTCCGAAATTCAGCCGAATTTGTATTCTGAACTAAACGAATTGCACATGTCTATGATTAATAATAAACCATAACTTTACACCAAACCAACATATTAACCATAACCACTTTCCAAGGCTCCTCCCCCCTCCCAAGTCAGAAGCCATAAATATATTTTCCACCAAATCCATCCTCCTGTGATGACCAGGGAGGGAGGGTGGGAACAGCAACTTAAATATTTTCAGATTTTTCTGGTACAAGCTGAGGTAATTAATTTTGGCGCCTTTAAATTAATACCCCTTATTTTCCCTCCACTGATGTCCTTGCGCTGCTAACTACCAATCAGAGCTCATGCCCTGGTCGCGGGCTTACCGCCTTTCTAACAGCGCGAGCTGCCCTGCCGTTAACCCTAGCCCTGCAGTTAACCCCTTGCGCGAGCGCTATACTTACCACCAACTTCACTCCATCAAACCTCATGAGGCTGCTCCTTATGCAGTCCGCGTGCCCGACATTGTAATAACTACGCTGTGCTGATACTTTACGGGATATTTATGGTTCAGGGAACCTCATTTGCTCTTTCTCTGTACAGCTGGGAGACAAAATAAAAGTACCAGGTTGCCATGGTGGGCAATTAAGATTACATAGTGTCTTGGAATCGTCAAGCCTTCATATACAGTTTGAAGCATTCATATTAAAGCATCTTGATTCTACAGGGTGAGTCAAAAGTCAGAAACTACCATAAAAAAAAAAGTTTAAATAGACCAGATCATCCCCTCCCACAACTCCAGGCTCCGCCTTCTCATTTGTGGTCAGGGAAATTAGCCGAGTAAGCGTAGATTGTGTTATTATCTAAATTCGGTTGTGGTGTGCCGAAACCAAATGTACAGGCAGGCCTGTAAAATAAAAAGGGCAAAAAGTTATGGGCAAAACATCTTTAATACGTAACAGTATGATTCTGGATTAATCTTTGACATGCACATCTACTTAGTTAAATCCCTAAATGCTTTGCTCATTTCTTTCTCTGGTTGAGGAATGTACCCGTTGAAAGCAGATGATTTCCAACATCCTAGTTTTTTAATAATATGTGCTGTCGGGTATATATACGTATTTCATCGGGTGGTCCCGTTTGGTTAGTTTTGGATTGTCGAAGTGTCAAGACATAATGGTCCCCTATTTTGTTAAGGTCTGCCATTGTCAGCATGTTGGTGGTATGAGTGGTTTGTTCTGTGGTGAACTCGTTTGGTCTCAAGAACCCGTAGAAGGCTAGATAAATAGCCATTTTTATTGTGTTTGTATAGTTTTTGAATGGCAGTGTATCCAATGTATTGGATAATGCCTGCAACTTGTTTGCGTCTATCGGTTTACATTTTGTGGGTTTTTGTTCAAGTCATAAGATACCTTTTAAAACGTTTCTTATGGGATTAGTGTGCATGAAAGGATTGTGACTAGAATACGTGTTTGTGAGGTGATATTGTATACCTGTGAGGTATAATTTTATCGTATTATGTGCCAGTTTTAGGTGTAGGTGGCAAAAATAAGTAAATGCCACCACGGTATCTAATGACCATGGGTTACTGATTTTGTATTCTGTGATGAATCTGTTGAAAATTGTCAGGGCTCGGTTGTATGAGCGCCTGGTGTTTGCAGAGAGTGCTGAATGTGCTAGCATTCTGCCGTGAGCCATAAGTGAATTTAGTCCAGGATGAGGTCCTGAAATAACGGAGGATTGTATGAGTTTGTCTCGGCCGTTGGATGTTCTTGACGGAACACCTGAAAGTTAGAGTGAGACACGGTGTTGTGGTGGCCCGGTATGTGCTCGCATGTGAGGTGAAAGTGTAGTGTGGCTGCCAACCATACTAGTCTCCTGACTAACCTCATGATGGTTAATGTAGTGGATCTGCCTTTGTTGATTATATCGCACGTAGCTGCATTGTCAGAGTAGCATTTTATAGCTTGTCCCTTCCAAAGGTATCCCCAGACTTTAGCTGCTGCGACTACTGGGTACACTTCAAAAAGGGATGATGTGGTGTTAGATGAGGGTAACAAAGCTGTGTCAACTGGCCATCTGCCTCTGAACCATTTGTCACCAAAAATAGCTGTGTACCCTGAGTAGGGTGCTTCGTCTATCCATATCACTGGGGAAAACTCTGTCCAAGATGGAATGAACATGTTTATACCGTTCAACTGAGACAAAAAATGTCTCCACATGGTTAAGTCTGATCTAGCTTGTTGGTCTAGAGTGACTATGCTGAGGTCGTTAGGTAGTTTGGGTAAGAGGCTGAGTAGCCTAGATATAAAAGCCCGTCCTTGTGGAATAATTCTCATACCAAAGTTCAGAGAACCAAGCAGGGACTGTAGGTTTTTCCGGTTAGTAGTACCTTTGTTGAGGAACAACTCTATCTCTGTCCTGATTCTCTGAACTTTGTCTGCAGGGAGACTAGCCTGCATAGTGACTGAGTCTAGGCATATACCCAGAAATGACAACCTGGTGACGGGTCCCACCGTTTTATCCAAGGCTACCAGAACTCGTAGGGTTGAAAATAGTGCAACAGTTTTAGTAAAGCTGTGGGATGGTCTCGTGTTTTTCTATGGTCAGGAAGTCGTCTAGTTAATGGATGATGACTGGACAGCCACTTATATTCAACAACAGCCAGCATAGTGTTTCTGCGCACATATCGAATAACTTTGGGCTGCTTTTTGCTCCAAAAGATAGTCGGACGGCAAAATAGTATAAGCCCTTCCATTTTATTCCGTGCAGATGCCACAGTGACGGGCGTATTGGGAGCAGTTTGAAGGCATTGGAAATGTCAGTTTTCCCCAACCAGGCTGCTTCCCCTGCCTCTAATATCGCCTGTATTGCATTGTCTACTGTGGCATACTGCAGGGAGAATTCGTCTGATGGTATGAGTGCGTTCAGGCTAGGTGTAACAACAGAATGAGGAGCCGATAGGTCTATGATTAACCGTTTTTTATTGTTGTATTTTCCTGTAGCGATACCTATAGGGTTTGTACGCCAGCAAATTAAAGGGGGCATATGGAATGGCCCGATCATGAAGCCTTTCTCTATTTCGTTGCTGAGGAGGGTAACCACTGTAGTGGGATCTAATATTGCTGACTGTAGGTTGTTACATTCAAACATACCTATAGGTAGTGCAATTAACCCCGTGTGGCACATTTCTGCAAAGCCTGTGATGAGGAAATTGACTAGGTGTGGATATGGGTGAGTGACAAGGTAAAAGGCTAGTGTGTCGACTTGTACCTCCGTTAGTCATTTCTTGGGAAAGAGACGATTAGGGCACATGGTTTTGGTGTGGGCTCTAAAACAGAGGGCACAGCATGCAACAACCTGCAGGCACTGAAACTGCAACCGCCTGCATTGAAGTTGTTGCACACCTGCGCCTTCCCCAAGAAGACTATCGGTCTACCCAGTTTGTCCTTTAAACCTCTTTGTTCAAACTTGCTGGTGCTAGGTGTACTGTAGGTAGTGGTGAGTAAATTATGTTCGGTGGGGCACAAATTGGTAGTGTGAAAATTGGATGAGCAAATGGCACAAGCCGGTGGCACTCGCCCAGCAAAGTGGTGGCAGAATAGTTTGGTGTCCATGTGGCTCCAGTTTATCCTGATATTAAACTGAGCGAAAGTTGCCGCCGCCTTAGCCGAGAAAGACTTGTGATAGTTGTAGAAAGGTAGTGCCACTGTACTTGTTTCCCAGGTCTACCAACTTGTGCATGTAATGGTCTAATTCCTCTCTGCGATGTGGGAAGTTGAAGCAAATGATATCTCTGTAGAGACCAAAAGCTTGCACGAAGTCTGGAAGTTTTTTGTCTAACCAGTGGTCTTTGGCTTTAAGAACCACTGACAAGTCAACGTAGTTGGACGTTTTGTTGTCGATTATGTCCTGGGATCAGGGCCGGTGCAAGGATTTTTGCCGCCCTAGGCAAAAAAAATTTTGCCACCCCCATATGTCCTGCCCACCATGTGACATCACAATGCCCCGACCATATGCTCTGCCATATGGGCCAACGCCAGTCTGCACAAAGTGTCTTTTATCTGAAAAGACCATGTGTTTACATTAAAAAGCCTACAGGCACAGGCTATAGACACCAGAACCACTACATTAAGCTGTAGTGCTTCTGGTGACTAAAGTATCCATTTAATGTGATGTAAATTAGAGATTAGTGCCACTAATAATATATTGGATTGCCTACTTACCACCAGATGAGGACAAGAGGCTGATGATGGGCTCAGTCTGGCTCCACAGGTCTGGTGTAGAAGAGGCTCTCTGGAGACTGTTTGTAACAGTGCTCACAACATTTAACGAACAGGAAGCAGCTCCATTTTTTGGGGTCCCTTACACAGCTCAAGGTCTGGGTCCCCAGAGCTTAAACCCTTAAGTATGACTACAATGCCCACCCATAAATCCACCTGCATGGCCCACCAATGTGTTCTCTCACAGGGAGTGGAGTGTATGTGTGTAGGGGATGTATTATTGTAGAGGATGTAATGTGTGTGTGTTCTTATAGAATGTAGTGTATAGGGATACCAATTTGTGTAAGGGATGTAGTGTGTGTATAGTGGATGCATAGTATGTTTCTGGGTGTGTGTTTCTGTGTATGTAATTGAATGCAGTGTGTGTCTGTAAGGGGTGCATTGAGTGTGTAAGAGATGCATTTTGTTTCTGTGTTAAGAGAATGAGTGTTTGTGTAAGCATAAGGAATGCATTGTGTGTTTCGGGTGTGTGTGTGTGTGTGAGTAGGGATGCATTGTATGTTTCTGTGTGTGTGGGGGGGGATGCATTGTGTATATGTGTAGTGTAAAAGAGAGGGTTTGTGGGGTAGGATAGGGACTGAGAGGGGAGCCGCTCTCCCTTATCCCCCCCCCCAACCACAGTGAAGGGGATCCTGGCTAGAGTATCGCCGATGTTGGCTTGCGTGCTAGGCCCTGGTAGAGGATTGTCTGAATTGACCATGAGCAGCCTATACAGCTCTGCCTTCCTGGCGGTGGCTGGATAAGAAATGCCTCTACGCCTTAGTTCAGTAGCTATTTTTGGGATAGTCCATGACCTCATAGAACAGGGGCTTGATGTCTCTAGGTTTTCGCCTATGGCTGTGGCTATGGTTGGTGTAGCTGGTTTAGCTGGTGTACTTGGCAATGAGAAGTCCTCTCCTTGATCCGACAGGTGAGACATGCTAAAATTACATATGAGAATGTATTGTAGTAACCTAGTGAGTATATATCTTAGATTGGTTCTTTTATCAACTTAACTACGTTTGGGGTGGTGAGGCCCTGCTAATTGCCAAGTGGCTGAATTGAGGCTCTAACTATGATTTGGTCCTAAGCTTTGCCATGAATCGATGGCGGGGTGTAGGCCTCTCGGTAGCAACTAGAAGACAGAAGGGAGGGGAAAGTGTCGTACTAACTGCACCCCCTGTGGAGTGTGTGAGACTATGATTTGGGACGTAGGGTGAAAAATACCTCCGTGTCAGGATGGGTGTAGGTCTCACAGTGACAGTATTTAACCTGAGCTTGGGTGATCTATCAGTTAATCGTGTTTGAAGAGAAGTTACCAGGGGGCATGCATACCAGAAAGTTAATGAGGGGTCTTATTCTGTGACGTAGTATGTGACTGGATAGACACGATTGTCTGTAGAACCTAAAAGTGAACTGTACTTTATACAACGTATGTGAAATTTGAACCTTTTTGTTTTTTCATACCTACCTTCGTAAATAGTTCCTTCACTTGAGGGGTATTAACCGTTTTGGTGTCTTGGACCAAGCGGATTAAGGGATTCAAGTGACCTAATAAGGCATAGATACTTTTATCTTAAAGTTTTATGACTTTTTAAGAGAGGGTATTAAAGTATGATGGTGTTACTACCTTAATGGTCATGTTTGTGATGTATTGACTGAAACGTACAGGTTTGTTCGTATAATCGAGAGCGTATGTTAAGGTTTAGCGTACCCGTCTGGGTGGGAATTGTATAAGGACAATATCTAAATTTGTGACCTAATGACCGATTCATTCCTATCGCCGTTATTAAGTGGTTATGGTACCCCCTCTTTATCTCTGATTGTACTCCGTAGTTTCCCAGCGTATAGTATTTTTGACAACCTAACGTGGTTTACAGAATTGAAATATAAACTTTGCCTGAACAGTCAGGGAGTAAAAGTCAAAATCTGGAAGGACAAAATAACATGCGCAAGTGTATGGGAAACATAAAATACAACAGTTGGGATGTTTATAAAAGTTCCTGCTAAACAGATACTATTTAACTAAACATGATATACAACCTGACAGAACCATTTAAAATAACCAGCATAGAAAGTAATTGTTTGCCTGTGTATGCTCAGCATTACATAAAACACATGGACGTCTTGAATGATTTCCGCTGGTAGATGGCGGTGTGGGCTCTGGACTCTGAGTTTTATGGATGTTTTGTGCAGTTTGTTAGTTTCATATGAGCGTCAGTTTGAGCTAAGCGTTCATTTAATTTTAACCTAATGCGAGTTAGCCGTACGTGTATTAGCCGTTTGAGTCATAGCCATTCGTGTCATAGTTAGTCGTTTCGTGGGATAAAGTATTTTGTGCAGTTTTCCCGTTCGTGTAGTTTGGTCGTTCGTAAGAAATAGTGGTTCATGTGAGTATAGCCGTAAGTGTAAGTAGAGGAGTTCGTATGAGGTGGTGCGGTTCGTGAGTTAGAACGTGTTTTGTGTAGTTTTTACTCACTGTTTCCGGGTGCTTGACAGCTGACCCGGAAGTGCGGCAGAAGTACCGGGAACGAAGCAGTGAGGGTTCCCGACTGGTTGCGGACCTGCGGAAGCGTTTTGACTGGGTCGAGGAAGCGCTGGAAGCCTGGTAAGAATCCTGGTAAGCCAGAGGGAAGTAGACCATGAGGGAGACTGTTCTTAGGAAACCGTTAGTGCCTAATCGTCGTCGGCCTTGTAATGGAGGTAAGTCGGAGTTTAAATAGGCCGGATCATCCCCTCCCACAACTCCAGGCTCCGCCTTCCCATATATCTATATCAGTTATTTACTAAAATGAATTTCAAGTGTAGGTATTAATGGCCAAAATGGAGAAGTGTGTATGTGTGTGTAGCAGTCTGTGCTTGGGTATGTGTATTTGTGAAGTTTTGTCTGTAGCATTAAGAGAAGCTGCCCATATGGGTAGCAGTATATGTATCTACCATGTTTATGCAAGGTATCCATTCTGGTTCCAGTCTTCTCAAATATCAATGCCTCATAATGTTGTGTTAAGTCGGATGGAGGTGGGGTATTGCAGACATCACAGCTCCCTCAGACTTAACCCCACAATCACAGACACTGGTAAGCGTCTTTGCTGTCTGGAGTGTTTGCAGCTGGGAGTGGAGATGGCCTTTAACTGGTAGAGTGGGCACCTGTGGGCCAAACAGCACCAATCCTAACAAACAGGTCACTATTAACCAGCAAACGCCTTTCACATCAGCACACTAAGAAAGCAAGGCCCAGAAAGTGTTGTTTCTGGCTGATCGATGGGGTTTCTAGGCAAAACTTTAATTTAAAGCTCCTCTTTTTAATGACAATATACTAAATTATTGAGACAGAAGACAGACAGTATTCTAAACACCAAATCCACTTCAAAAGTATCCCTTTAAGCACGATACAGGTATTTGATAGTTCTTGACAGACACATTCTGTTCATTCCCAAAGATGCAGGTCTAATATTAGACCATATAAGTAGGATATGTTTACATTTATGATATACTGTATGTTCCAATTGTAATATTTGTGAACCCTGCAAACAGTAATTTTACTTACTGTAAATTCCTTTTTTCTTAGTATAGTGGCAGTACTTAGAAGTGGGATGTTTCTTCTATCTTGAACAAGAAGCTCCCCCTTCTTTAAAGATAATTGCGTGCCCCGCCTGCTGCCCTTATATATCCTGTATCTTAGAGGTGAACTCCAGTAATACAAAATAACCAAACAGAGACTGAATACTGCATTAGTTATTTAATTCACATAAAAGTGGAGGGAAAGACTGCCACTATACTTAGAAAAAGGAATTTACAGTAAGTCAAAATTACTGTTTTTTCGCTCGTATAGTGGCAGTACTTACAAGTGGGATATAGCAAGATCCCTGCAAAACGAATAAAGGGTGGGAACTTAGAAAGCTACCGCCTGTAGAACCTTACTCCCAAAAGCAGCTTCAGAGGATGAAAATATATCCAGCCTATAATGTTTAATAAAGGTATGTAATGAAGACCAAGTAGCCGCTTTAGATGTCTTAAGGTGGGGCAGCTGCTTTTTCTGCCCAGGAAGTAGCCATAGCCCTAGTGGAGTGGGCCTTTAATGGTAATCCAATTGGAACCCTTTTGGATTGATAAGCCAACTTAATGGTATCAGTTAGCCATCTGGACAAAGAAGGTCTGGAGGCAGTACAACCTTTGTTAGAGCCCTGAAAGGAGACAAAGATAATCAGAGGTCCTAAAGCCTTGTGTCCTCTGAAGATACATTTTCAATGCTCTTCTAACATCAAGGAGATGCCACTTTCTTTCAAGGTCTGACAAAAGAGATTGGCAGAAGGAAGGTAGAACAATAGGTTGGTTCATAAGTGTACTTGAAACCACTTTGGGCAAAAATGAAGGCCTGGGGTGCAGGACCACTTTGTCTTCATGAAAAACAGTAAATTCAGGAGCTGAATATAGAGCCTGAATTTCACCTATCCTTTTAGCCGAGGTGATTGCCACAAGGAACGCTGTCTTGAAAGTCAGCAGATTCATGGGAACCTCTAGTAATGGTTCAAATGGAGGTTCATAAAGGGCTTGAAGAACCAAGGATAAATCCCAGGTAAGAAAAGGAAAGAGCTTGGGAGGATGCTTCAGATGTATGGATTTTAAAAAAACCTGCGGATAAGCAAGTCTGAGGCAATGTCTCGAATCAGGAAGTGACTCAATGCTGAAATCTGGTCCTTGAGTGTAAAGACCCCTAGACCGGCTACAAAACCATCCTGCAAACAAGATAGAATAACCGGGACTGATGCTTTGGCAGGATCCAAACCATGAAGGGAAAACCAGGTCCTGAACTTCATCCAAACCCTAAAATAAATTCTTGCAGTTGACAAGCGAACTGAAGACAGAACAACGTCACACAAACTGTCTGAAAGACCTTGCTCTTGGAGGATCAACCTTGCAGCAGCCATGCCATCAGGTGGACCATTTCCAGGTTCTCTATAGGAAGAATCACATGATCTATGACGTTGGTAGAGATTGGAAGAGACCAACGTGAGATTGTCATGTTTTCTACTTCTAATAAACCAACTTCTGTTCGGCCAGAAGGGAAGGATGGCTAGAATCCTTGCTTTCTCCCATCTTATCTTCTGAACAATCCTTGGAATTAAAGCTATAGGAGGGAAAACGTAGCCCATGTTGTAGTTCCAAGTGATCGATAGGCCATCTAGGAAGTCTGGGCAATCTCGTGCTTGGAGAGAAGCAAAAGTATGAACTTTCCTGTTTTTCCTTGTGGCCATCAGGTCGATATTTGGAAGGCCGAAGCGGGTAACCAACTCCAAGAAAATTTGGTTTGAAAGGCACCAGTCTGCCTGAGACCAATGACGCCTGCTGAGGTAGTCTGCGATTATGTTCAGAGATCCTCTGATATGAATAGCAGAGATCGTGATTAGTCTTGATTGGGCCCAAGACATGATGTGGTAGCATATGTCCTGCAGAGCTTTCACCCTTGTGCCTACTTGGTGGTTTACGTAAGCCACTGTTGTGGCATTGTCTGACTGGATCCTTACTGCCCGATTAGCAATAATTGGACCGAAAGACTTTAGTGCCTTCCATACCGCTTTCAACTCTCTGAAGTTGGAGGAAGCATTTGCATCTTCCCTGTTCCAAACACCTTGACAGAACTGAGAACATAGATGAGCGCCCCAACCTGTCTGGGAAGCATCTGTGGTAATCGTAATCAAACTTTTTTGTGCGAAAGAGAGGCCTCTTGAAATGTTGGTTTTGTCTTTACACCAATTCCATTGTTTCTTCACAACTTTGGATAGGTGAAAGGCAGATTCTAGATCCTCCTGTTGTCTTGACCATTGAGAAAGAATGTCCCATTGTAATGGTCTTAATTCCGCTTTTGCCCACGCCACTGTTGGGATTGCAGAAGTGAGGGGTCCCAGTACACTCATTGCTTCCATGATGGAGCTCGAGTCTTTCTGCAGATCTGACACAGCTTTAAAAATTCGCCTTTGTTTCGACCTTGGAAGGAACAGAGACCTGAAGTCCCAGGAATTCCAGACTTAATGAAGGAATTAACTTGGACTTTTTTAGGTTTAGGAGCCAACCATGTTCTTTCAAAACTTTTATAGCGATCTCGAGGTGTGATCTTAGTAGCTGTTCTGATTGGGCTTTCAAGAACCAATCGTCCAGGTACGGAACTATAGAGATCCCTCTCAGGCGTAAAGCTGGTTTTTGCACCAAGAACAGGCGAGAGTAGACTCCCTGAAATTCCCATTGTTTGGGTACCTTCTCTACCATATCCTTGTGTAAAAGGATAAGGGATTCTGCCAGGAGTGCCTCCGATTTTTTTTATTGGATAATGGATAACTTGACAGCAGGAAAGATGGTTGTGGTATCGCAGAAAACTTGATTCTGATTCTTGAGATAGTTTTTAGAATCCAACCGTTTGATGTTATATTCTTCCATTTGTGAGCGAAGAACCGAAGATGTCGTCCTACCCTATTGGCGTCAAAATTTTCTCTTTTGATCCTGCTTGTTGATATTATGTCTAGACCATTGACTGCCGGTTTCACCTTGTTTCTGAAATTTACGAAAACGTCCTTGGTAACGAAAGGAACGCTGACCCCTGAACTGATATCTCTTATATTTTTGAGGTCTCGAATCTTGAGGTAGAGCCTTCTTTGTTTCAGACATTTACCTGATAATGTTTTCCAATGGAGTACCAAAAAACTTGTTCCTCTCGAAGGTTAGTTCACACAAGGCGGCTTTAGTGGCTGAATCAGCTGTCCATGTTCTAAGCCATAGGGCTCTTCTGGCCACTGAGGACAAACCCATGATTCTGGCGGATCAACGTAGAATCTCATCAGAGGCATCCGAAAGAATCTCTCATAGTTTTAGGAGGAACATAAGTTGGGCAGGATCGTTATCAGACTTTCCCATAAGAGACTCTTCTAGTGCTTGGAGCCAAACGCTCTGTGCTCTAAGAACTGCTGAACCTATTTCGGCTCTGCATTGGTAGCCCACGGCCTAGAAGAACCTTCTACACAAAGTCTAGGCTCGCTTGTCCATGGGGTCCTTTAATCCAGAGACCTCACCAATGGGTATAGTGGTCTTCTGTGATAGTTGTGCTATCTGAATGTCGACCTTGGGAAGATCCTCCCATTTTTCTTCAGAATGCAGTTTGAAAATAAGTTTGAATGGCTTTGAAATAAAGGCATGTCTTTCAGGATTCTTCCATTCTCTTTGTAGGAGATCCAATAGTTTGGGAAGCCTTTAACCTTACCCTTAGTAGGTTCAGGTTCCTGCACAGCTGAAGGACGACATCAGTTTGCATGGTTTTCTCTAGCAATTCTGTGGAGCACTGATTGCAGGTCTTTTTAAGACATCCGTCAGGTAGAGGGACTGCACATCCCAGACAACATTAGTGCTTAGATTTACTTGTGGCCTTTTCAGGGACAGAAGCTGCCATCTTTTCTTTATCAGCCTTATCCAGATGAATAGGACTGGACATATCTAGGAGGGAAAAAAATTATATATATATATATATATATATTTATTTTAGAAGCATCTAACAGTGACAGGTGTCAAAATGAGTTTAAAAAGTTAAATCTCACTTCACAACCATGTAGGAGGGCTGGTGACACGGAGAACCAGAACAATACACCCACCCTTGGGGTAAGACAGGCTCTGCACAGCTTTGAAACCCCCAAAAATTTCAAATTTGGCGCCAAAACCACTGACACCTTTTCGTGCACGCGCAGTAGCGCGATTCAGTGTTTAGTGGAACGCAATACCTCCTGGGTGTGCGTTCCACTACTGTGCGCATGCGTTTAAGATAATTAGTGGGAGGTCCGCTCAAGACTTCCCAGAGATGCCACAAATAGAATGATTTCCGATCGCGTTCCGTAATGCAAACCTGGAAGTATGCCTGCCGCTCAGCTCCCACCCGGGGATCACTCACCTCCCTGATCAGCAGCCTGTGCTGACCACACCATTCTCCACCTGAACCTTGGAGGAGCTGTCCATCCCGTTGCTGGGACAAGAAGAGCTGGAGTTCTCCTCTAAGGTACAGGATATATAGGGGCAGCAGGCAGGGCACACAATTATCTTTAAAGAAGGGGGAGCTTCTTGTCCAAGATAGAAGGAACATCCCACTTGTAAGTACTGCCACTATACGAGAGAAAAAATTAATCTAACCCCTTTGGTAGACTTGTGAACTTACTATGCAATCACTGTAGTTTTTTTTTTTTCTCTATATGTTGTGCTAACTATGCATATTACGTTAAAATAGGTATTTTAGGACATTGAGAAGTTATAAATTTGAAAAATCCAAAACAGTTATATAAATATCACAATTTTAATCGACTTATCGTGTTTTCACACCCTGTATTGCATGGTGTGAAGTCACACCATGCAACAAAACCCATATTGCATTGTAATATCAGTGCTGTGACTGGACATACATGTCCCAACTTGCCTAAGGGTGATGTGAGGCAGCAACTACTACCTTTAATTAGGCCATTGTCCATACAAGCTACAAATATTATTAAGGTCTTTCCAGCTCCCAACCCAGCACATCAATCATTGAAAATTGACCAAAAGTAGCACCAAAAACAGCTGCTGCTTTGAACTGTAAATATTGAAGAACGTGTCATGTAGGTTTCGTTGGGACCCTAAGATTAAAAATAAAAACACTCTGGACACAATACAACTAGTGTATTTTTATTGACTTTGGCCTTTTTGACATGCTTTATTTTTTTGCATGCTCAAATCTTTATAGTTTTTGCACAAAAATTAAAGTTTTGCAGAATGCTGCACTTTAAGCCAGCCATTCTCCTGCAAAAAATACCTCCTCATTTGGTAAAAGGTAATTTATAAAGCAGAAATTCTACAGGTTACCGTTGGTGCTTCATTTGGACCTAGACCAGCAATGGCAAACCTATGGCATGCCTGCCACAGTTAGCACGCCGAGCCCTCTCTGGGAACGTGGCCATAAGTCACCGGTAGGGTGCCCAGCGGTGTATTTACAGCAAGGCTAACAATGCATTTGCCATGGGCAGCACTGCCTTGTTAGTCTTGTGTTCTGAGGGGCCCAAGAGCTGGCCTTGCTGCGAGGGAGTGCTGTAGCCTGAGCTCTTACTGCTCAGCTCCCTCACGCGCCGCTTAGTGATGCCTGGAGCCTGAGAATGACATCAGATCGGCTCCCGGCATCACTAAGCGGCACGCAAAGGAGCTCAGCAGTAAGATCAGAGTTCCCTCACCACCTACTCTGCCAGTTTGCCCCCTGTTTGCCTGTCCAGCAGCACAATCAGCACCTGCAGCCCCACTGGACCCCAGGTGAGGAATCAACTCTAGCTCTCCCACGGAGGCTTGGTGGAGTTAAATAAAAAATAAAAAATAAAAAAAAAGTATATAGTAATTTGTGAGTGTTGGGGAAAATGTGTATGAATGTGTGTTTGTAAATAATTGCTGTGTTGGAACTTAGAGGGAAAAAAGTTGGTTTGTATTGTGGTTTGGGCACTCGGGGCTCAAAAATGATCGTCATCACTAACCTAGACTGATACTTAGACACGCAATATATACAAATGTACCCTCTCACTAGTAGGATCAGGGAGGAAAAAAACAAACATTTTCTGGTGAAGTGGAAAATTATCTGTAGTTTTTATTTTTAACACTACGGATAATGTGCACATGAACAAAAAACAAAACAATTTGGTACATAGACTGTGGCTCAGTAACAAACAAAAAATCCAGAATAGATTTTTTACTTTCTAAATTTGGTAAGTCACTACATAAATATTATATAAAATTATATAAGAATAGAAATTAGTGATTGTACAATATCCCTTGCAAGTTTTATGAAAAGCTGGTAATAGAAGAACAAGTATCATTTTTAGGACATACAGTAGTAATAGCCATGTCAAATGTTCAACAAGTATGCAGCACATAGTCACATATTCTTATTTAAAAATATAAACTATCACTTTGGAATGCAAATTTCCAAACTCACAGCAAAATGTGCAATGGGTTCATTGTACAAATACATGCCTTTTACCTGATGGGCACAAATATAATTAAAGTGCAGCCTCTAAATAGAAATGCTTCCGGTCCCTGCAGCTTTAACTCCAATCATTGCCATGTGTTAAAAAGTGCATTGTGTCGGCTGAACTCTTCTTCGGGGGATTATGCTGAATCTAAGCAGCATGCAGTCACAGTGCACTAGACAGCAGATTTGTCTGAGAAAGGTTGGAAGATCATCCAATGATCTATCTATAGACATATATATGGTCTTGTATGATTAAGTTAGTCGCTATAACCAGTGCAAATTTTAACACCTATGTACAGGCACTTCATACAGGGTGCACAATGCAGTGTCTGCAGAATAGTAGATTGGTGTCACATATTAATGAAACAACACAGGATGAATACATTGTACTTTTGCAGCTGCCAAATGTTAAATTACGATCATTAAAGGACACAAGCATTATGTTTTTACAATATTTATTTAAGATTATAAATTTAAAAATTCAAGGACTCAGAGGCACATAGTTTTAAAGGCTTCAATCACTAAACCTAATAAAAACGGATGGTAAGGACAGATCACCAAGTATAAAAATAAAATCCAACCAGAATAAAAGAAAGAGAAAAAACAAAAACAAAAACAAAAAAAACCACAATTTGGGAAAGCAAGTTTTAGGTGATAAAACTTGCTTCCTTTGAAGAATAATTCATCCCACCTAGAGTCTAAACGCAAAACTGTATTTACAGCATATTTTATTAATATAATTGATATTTGTTTAATAGTCGCCTCATCTGCATTTAGATGTGTAAATTTCAGTTACAGTAGAGTTAATATATATACACACACACACAATTGACTACAATCTTCAAATTGGCTCTTCAACGGGAACATTGCAATGCAAAAAAAAGAGATGTTTTAATAAAACATAATCAGATATACAGGTTTAAAAACAAGTGAGGCTGCCTGATGAGGACGTATTTTGGGTTACTGTCTTTCCACAAGTAGATGACAATACTGTAAATTAAATAACTTCAGAGAACTTGAAAGCCCGACAATCCATAATGAAAACGTCACATGCCTGTCAATCAACTTTAACAACGCTATAAATCTTTGTTACAAACCAAAAGCAGGCAAAGAATCCAATCGTACCTACAAAAAAAAACAAAGATACATTATGTTCAGTAACAGAACCATGAACTCGAGCAGTTATTAAAGCCAGAACAAAATTAGGCTGATCAGTTAGAATGGTAAATGTAACACTGCTAAAACTTAGTTATGCATAAGCCCCAATATTGCATAAATCTAAATGTGCTCATCAAGCTATTATGTAATATTTAAAGGGACACTATAGTCACCTGAACAACGTTCGCTTAATGAAGCAGTTTTGGTGTATAGAACATGCCCCTGCAGCCTCACTGCTCAATCCTCTGCCATTTAGGAGTTAAATCCCTTTGTTTATGAACCCTAGTCACACCTCCCTGCATGTGACTTGCACAGCCTTCCATAAACACTTCCTGTAAAGAGAGCCCTATTTAGACTTTCTTTATTGCAAGTTCTGTTTAATTAAGATTTTCTTATCCCCTGCTATGTTAATAGCTTGCTAGACCATGCAAGAGCCGCCTGTATGTGATTAAAGTTCAATTTAGAGATTGCGATACAATTATTTAAGGTAAATGACATCTGTTTGAAAGTGAAACCAGTTTTTTTTTTTCATGCAGCCTCTGTCAATCATAGCCAGGGGAGGTGTGGCTAGGGCTGCATAAACAGAAACAAAGTGATTTAACTCCTAAATGACAGTGAATTGAGCAGTGAAATTGCAGGGGAATAATCTATACACTAAAACTGCTTTATTTAGCTAAAGTTATTTAGGTTACTATAGTGTTCCTTTAAAAAACTAAGCAATACGGATTATTGTTGAATTATTTGTACACCTTTTGGTGTTAGCAGAGATATTTTTTTTTTTTCTATTTTCACCCAGACCACTTCAGCCCATTGAAGTGGTCTGGGTGCCAACTCCCATCACCCTTAACCCTGCAAGTGTAATTATTCAATTTTTTATAAAAATGCATGTGTATTAGGTCTCCCCTGCTGGCGGAGGAGTGTGGGCAGAGCCTGACCAAGTTGCGAGGGACATCAGCGCTGGATTCAGGTAAGTGACTGAAGGGGTTTTAACATGGGATGGGGGGAGGGAGTTAGTTTTCTTGGCACTAGAGAATCCCTCTAATGGTATGAATTTTTAAAAGAAAGCAATTTTTACCTGTGAAAAGAAAGAAGATGAGAACCATGATCATTGTGTACCCAAAGTATAAAATAGTACTTGCTGTTCCAGTTATTTGCAATTTGGAAAAGAAATAGTGTATTGCATATACAAGGAAGTAAACCGCAGTAAAACCGCTTGTTAGGAATGAGCGCCACTGCCAATGATAGTCCTGCAGGGGACAGAAAAGAAAAATTATATATAGATTATATATAAAACACAACATGATCGGACAACATTCATACAGACCAGTACACATTTCTATATGTAGATAAATAAAATGCCAGGAGTGCGAAAAACATTAAAACAGGCTCTCCAGTTTGAATCTGACCTTCCCCCACCCCCAAAAGAAAAACATTCTTGTGAGTGGAAAAGAGGGAAGAAACACTATGGAGCACAACTAATTAGTATGTTCTTTTGTTTATAACAAGTCATAAAAGTATAAACATGCACCAACTCTGTGGTTTACAACATTTTTGGACCAAGGCACAGTTGAATGAAAGGAAAGCACTTTATTATATTTATCTCCATCAGTATCCGGTGTGAATTGTCGGGAAACTTATTTCAAAGTGAACTTAACGTTTCAAGGCAAAAGAGGAATAACTCACCAAGTTAGCTATGTTTTAATTTCACTACCTCGGCTTAAAAGTTTAAATTAAACTAATAAATGTAAAATCTTACCTCTGCACAAAGATGGAAGTAGCAAAGTAATATTGTTGCCTCAGAGCAGGTAATGACCAAAATGATGAATACAAGAAACAAGAATCCAAACATGTAATACATTTGATGTGACCTGAAACAAAGGTTAAGACAAATAATCACTTAATCTTTCACATACTTTTAAAAAAGGTTCTAAAGAAATGTAAGTATTCAGATTTTTTTTTTTTTTTTTTAATCCTTATAAAACCAATATACAAGTAAAAGAAGAAAGATCATAAACAGTCTCCTATTGCAAATTCACTATAGCTTTGCTATGTTGTAAGAATAATGTATCTACATCGCTTAAACCTACAAAAATAAGAAAGGAGTCTAAATTCTTTCCAAATCAAATACTAAGTTTCTAATTTTGTAAACGAAAACAGACGCAAGTCTTTAAGGGGGATTTTACACTTTTTACTACTTACAACTAGAGACAGGGCCGGATTAACATAGGGGCTGATGGAGCTGCAGCTCCAGGCCCAGGCAATATGCCCATTTTTTTTACACACTACTCTTAGGTTTGCCACGTGACTGGTATTTTATTAGAACAGCCAGTATTTGAGGCTGCCTGGCCGTGCCGGTATTGCAGTAATAACGGCAATATAAATGCAGATATTTATCTCAGTATAAACGGAGATTACTCTGCAATACCAGCACCAGCCAGTAGGGGTCATAGTGTGTGGAGAGAGGCAGGGATAGTTAGTTACAGCATCTCCATGCCCCTCTCTACTCACTGATCCGCGGGGGAGCAGCTACACAGCACAGAGTCCAGACACAGCTCAGGTAAGTGAAGGATATGGGGGGGAGGCAGCAGGGAGACATGGGAACATTAAGACACATGGGGACACAGACAATGGGAGATCTGGGGACACAGACACTTGGGGACACTGGTAAACATGGGGACACAGACACTAGAGAACACTGAGACACATGGGGATGCTGTGAGACATAAGGACATTGGGAAACACTAGGGACACAGTGTCATTGTGTCTCCCAGTGTCCCCATGTCTCCTAGTGTCATTGTGTCTCCCAGCCAGTGTCTCAGTGTCCCCATGTCTCCCAGCCAGTGCCCCTAGTCTCCCAGTGTCTCTAGTGTCCCCAAATGTCTCAGTGTCCCCATGTCTATGTCCACAAGTGCCCCCATTTCTCCCAGTGTCCCCATGTCACCCAGTGAAGCTACTTGGTTCTCATAAAAAGATGACTGAAATTATATCTTGAGCAGCTAATAACTGAAAGGAAAATTACAGCATGAAGCAATTTCCATACGAGAGTGCAAATGTGAAATGACAAAGTGATTTAATATATAGCTTTAAAGTAGGGATCGACCGATTATCGGTTTTACCGATATAATCGGCCGATATTCGGTATTTTCGGCAATATCGGTATCGGCCAATTCAGATACCGATATTGCCGATAATACCTCCTAGGACCGCCAGGCTCATTACAAGCCCGGCGGTCCTGGGGGGGGCGAGAGCAAGCGCTTACTCACCTCCCAGCAGCTCCTCCAGCTCCCCAGTGTAACTCTCGCGAGACCCGCGGCCGTCAGAGCGTTGCCATGGATCACCATGGCAACGCTCCGCGCGACACGCTGGCCGCGAGAGTTGCACTGGGGAGCTGGAGGAGCTGCTGGGAGGTGAGTAAGCGCCCCCCCCCCAGCTCAGCCAATGCCACTGGACCACCAGGGACTGTCATATCCCCCCTCCCTGGCCAGGCAACAAGCAGGGAGGGGGGACAAAAAAAAAAAAATTAAATCTAAAAAATAATAATAATTTAATAAAAAAATGCCCCCTCACACACACTCCATTATATACACATACACTACACAAACACACTGTGTATATAATGCAGTGTGTGTATAGTGTGTGTGTGTATACAATGCACACAAATACACACACTGCATTATATACACACACTATACAAACACACACTGCATTATATACACACACTACACAAACACACTGTATATAATGCAGTGTGTTTGTGTAGTGTGTGTATATAATGCAGTGTGTGTATATAATGCAGTGTGTTTGTATAGTGTGTGTATACAATGCACACAAATACACACTGCATTATATACACACACTATACAAACGCACTGCATTATATACACACACTACACACACACTGTATTATATACACACACACCACACAAACACTGCATTATATACACACACTACACAAACACAGTGTAGTGTAGTGATAATGCAGTGTGTTTGTGTAGTGTGTTTATATAATGCTGTGTGTGTATATAATGCAGTGTGTGTATATAATGCAGTGTGTGTATATAATGCAGTGTGTGTGTAGTGTGTGTATAGAATGCAGTGTGTTTGCATAGTTTGTGTATATAATACAGTGTGTTTGTGTAGTGTGTTTATATAATGCACACTACACAAACACACTGCATTATATACACACAGTATACAAACACACACACTCTGCATTATTTAAACACACTACATTCACACTATAAACACTATACACACACACACACACTACACAAATACACACTTTGCATTTACTATATACAGCATTCACTTTATGCACACTACCCACACACTACACAAACACTCTGCTTTCATTATATACACACTACACTAATACACACTGCATCCACTACACACACTCGACAAATACACACTGCATCCACTACACAAACACACATTGCATCCTCAACACAAACACACGCTGCATCCACTACACACACACTACACAAACACACACAGCTCCCCTGTCTAAACACACTGCATCCACTACATGTGGCATGTATATTTTGTGCATTTACCTTTAGAAATAGTTTTTATTTTCCAAAATGGTAAATGTACAGAATATCGGCAAATTATATCGGCTATCGGCCTGAAAGTTCACAGAATATCGGTATCGGCGCTAAAAAATCAATATCGGTCGATCCCTACTTTAAAGCCATCTACCTATCATATATGCAGAATTCAGTTTGTTTCAGGTTTATATTCAAGGCACATCTTAACTCATTTATTGTCAAATAAGAATTTTGTAAGGAACACAACCTTGGCAACACTAGAGGAGAGCCCTATGATGGCAAGACAAATAAATCCTTACCAAATGCTATTAAGAATGAAGAAAAGTTGTATGAAAATGCATCCAAAGGGTAAAATTCCTCCCATTATGATACCAGGTAATGGTTTTGTGTAGAATGATTGCTCAGGAATCTGACGAGGGATCTGATTGGTGCGGACAGGGTGTTCAATGGCCTAAAGGGAAGTACAGAAAGCAAAGGCATTATTACAAGGCCATTTAAATCTCACTTTTTCACTGCCATCCTATTTGCAAGCTTTTTTTCATGGGTTTCATGCTGGTTCTAATGGTGCTAAATAACTACTTAAGACCTCAGATAACAATTCTTACATAAAAGGGAATAAAAAAAAAAAAAAAAAAAAGAACCCATCAAAATCTGTAGTTAAGATTTGCCTAGCTTGCACGCTCATGCTGGTTTTTAACTCATGCATTGCTAGCCTATTTCTTCTTTACCATTATTATTTTAACTTGCAAATGTAAAAAACAGTAATGCAATACACACACGCATACATACATACATACATAATACATACGCACACACATATTATATAGAACATACAAGAAAAGGCAACGTTTGTAGGATTTTGTAGCAAAAATAGAATGTTATTAAAGGGACACTTGAGACCCCTATTGCATTTTAGCTTGCTGAAATGCTTTGTGTGTGAAGAGTGTGTCCTCTTTAGAAATTGGCACTTGTATAAATCAACCATGTTACACTCCTCTGGCTATCAGTCGGATAACAGGTCCTCTTACTGGCTGGTTTGACTAGCTCAGTGGAGCTAAATCCAAGAGGCAGGCAATTGCTCAGATCATCTGCCTTGCAAACACTTATTGTTTTGCATTTGGAAACAATGCTACCACCAAAAAAACTCAAACGAGAAAGAGGTGGACTGTGAGAAAGAGGCTGCGTGACACCATAGTGACATCATACAACATTGTAGTGGCCTCCTCTAGAGATAACTGAAAACTAAAAGCCTTTCAGTAATCCAATAACAGATATATTTACAGGAACATAATCGTGTATTCCTGACCCTATAGAGTTAAAAACATTAGCTGGACCCCCCTTACTTTTAATCCAGTCTGCTGGTATTGTGTTTGGCTGGTACTGGCTCTGCTCCTGATCTGCCTCTTAGGCTGACATCAGAAGTGGTGAACTCAGCCAATCACAATACTTTCCCATAGGAAAGCATTGGATTGGCTAAGCGTGTCAAGGTGGCAGATCAGGGGCAGAGCCAGCACAAGCCAAACACAGCCCTAGCCCATCAGTATCTTCTTATAGAAATGGATTGAATCAATGCATTTCTATAAGGAAAGTTCAGTTCCTGAAGAGTGGCCAGTGGTGGTATCCCTAGGCTGTAATGTAAACACTGCATTCTCTCTGAAAAGACTGTGTTTAGTGCAAAAGGCCTGCAGGGATGGTTTATATACTCACCAGAACAAATACAATAAGCTGTAGTTCTGGTGACTATAGTGTCAGCCCTAGCAGCAGAGAGGAGATGTGCTGCGGGCACCTGTAGACATTCACTCAGTGCCAAACCATTCAACAATGATACTAGCTAGGAGACTCTAGTCTAGACCATAACCTTATCTCATTAGTGCCTCTTTAACTGCAAGTGTAGTTTAAAAGTAATGGGGATACAGATTTCTTCGAAGCTATCAATTGCAACTGCACAATTATAGCTTGTGAGTTAAGGTGAATGCTTCAGCCATCTAATTCTTAAATTTAAACAGGTTAAAATAAAAAGTATTGAAAAGACCAAATATCTAAAAGTCCAAAAATCCTGAAAAATCCTCTTTTTACAGCCCTCATGCAAATACTGAATGTGATCACCAAATGGAAAATACAATTTTTCAAAATAGGTCTGCACAATTATTTTCATGTATTATACTACCACAAACCAAATATATATGGATGCAAGATTAGGGTACTTTACAAACTACAATCTGTACACCACCGAAGCATATTAAAGTCACTTTATTTGTTAATTCAACGTAATGGCAACTTCAAACACATCAAATACAATACCTGTATCAGACGGATTAAAACAATGTTTCGGTAACCATCTGTTAAGCTTACGCAAGAAATAAAGTGTGACTTTAATATGCATTTCCTGGTGGTGCTCAGATTAGAATTTGTGGGAGGAAAAAGCCCGGCAAATATAAATCATGTTTTAAGCTGTGCAAGCCAAACTGTTAAAAAAAAAAAAAAAAAAAAAAAAAGTTATATATTATTCCTAATTTTTCATCTATATTCTATGCTACCACCGTAGAAGTAGAAACCGTTTGCACTTTTGCTAAACAAACTACGCAGTCCACTATGCCCAGCTTCTGCCTGTAATTGAGGACAGATGAATATATGCACAACAACTCTAGCAACCAGTTTTTTTTATTTTTATTTTTTATTTAAAGCAGATATTTCTTTTAGCAAGTAGCATTAAGAGAGGGAAATGCATGTATCCAATAAAGGCTCTTCTGGCTTTTATTTAATGCAGACCAATTTCTGCTTGCCTCATTGTTTCATGAAGCTAATGTAAAACTCCACTTTTCTGGAAATGAGAATAGGAGAATCCTTACGCATATATTATGTCAACAGAATGTAAAGTTTGAATTGTATAGTTAAATCCCTCCAAAACTATTAAAATTTATATATATATATATATATATATATATATATATATATATATACATATATATATATATATATATATATATATATATATATATATATATATATATATATATATACACACACACACAAAATAAAAAAAAAATATATATATATATATACATACATACACAAAGTACATACATATGCACACACATAATACATACATATTTAAATTGGTCAAAGCACACACCCCAACCACTAACAGTCTGCGACACAGCAAAATCATATTTCACAATTAAAATAATACTTACATTCTTTTTAAAGCCAAAATAAGCCCCTATGAAGGTCAATGGGACAGATATGCAAAACCACAATGCAAGTATTGCCACAAGTGTACCAAATGGGATGGCAGCAGACGAACCTTCTCCCCAAAGAATCAGGTTCATCAAAAAGAAATCTGCAAATACGATTCTGGAGGGGGGAAATAAAAAAAGGAAAAAAAAGTAAGTATTTTTCTTCTATGCCCACACATTCCCCAGGAGCTAGGTAATTTCTTATTATCTCAAAGTTTAGATCAATCTAACAGCTCCCTCGCAAACAAAGCATAGAAATTAGAACAGCAGGTACAATATGCAAAGAGTGCCTATGTCTGTTCTCATTAGATAAGCTTAGGAAATGACTTCCCGCAGGAGTACATACTTTGTATAAATGGTTTAAAGTGCATATTATCACTTGTAAGTGTGTTTTTATTTTATTTTTTTTAAATAAACATAACTGGTTTATAGAAAAGAAATACAAATCCACATTCACCATGCATAGAGCGTTAAAGAGATGAATGAACATTTTTTTTTTTTTTTGAAGACTGGTAAGAACCAAAAAAATTCTAGTTTAAATAATTAAAAAATAACTCACGCACCCAGGACAAAGGAAGGAGGTCAGTAAGACATTTGTTTTCCACTTCTCGCCACCAAATGCTAAAAACAAACGAAAATATAGCAGATAAGCAAATTCATGCTTAAAACTATTCACTTATAGAGCTCACTTGGAAGTTACAACTGCCTGACAAAAAAAAAAAAAAAACAAGTTTGAAACAAAACAAAGACATAGGAGAGATTGAAACATTGCAGAGTTATTTTGTTATTGAACTGAATAACTGTCTTTACCCCTGTCAAGATACGATTTAAACATACCGTATATACTCGAGTATAAGCCGAGTTTTTCAGCACATTTTTTGTGCTGAAAAACCCCAACTCGGCTTATACTCGAGTCACTGTCTGTATTATGGCAATTTACATTGCCATAATACAGACTGGGGGCTAGCAGAGAGCTGTTACTTACCTCTCCTGCAGCTCCTGTCAGCTCTCTCCTCCTCCGCGCCGGTCTGGTCAGCACCTCGATCAGCTCCCAGTGTAAGTCTCGCGAGAGCCGCGGGGTCATAGTGCGGCTCTCGCGAGACTTACAGTGTGAGCTGAGAGAAGAGCTGCACGGACCGGCGCGGAGGAGGAGAGAGCTGACAGGAGCTGCAGGAGAGGTAAGTAACAGCTCTGCCAGTCCCCCTCCTCCCCCCACTGAACTGCCAATGCCACTGGACCACCAGGGAAGGAGAGCCCCCCTCCCTGCCATGTATCAAGCAGGGAGGGGGGACAACAAAATAAATAAATTAATATATAAATAATAATAAAAATAATATTAAAAATATAAATAATAATAAAAAAATAATAATATAACAAAACAAATTAAAATAATAATTTTTTTTTTTTTATAAAAATGCCCACCCCCCCACCAAGGCTCTGCAATACAAACACACACTGCACACTCATACACACACACTGCGCACTCATACACACACACTGCGCACTCATACACACACACTGCGCACTCATACACACACACTGCGCACTCATACACACACACTGCATTCATCATATACACACACTGTAAATAAATATTCAATTAATATAATTTTTTTAGGATCTAATTTTATTTAGAAATTTACCAGTAGCTGCTGCATTTCCCACCCTAGTCTTATACTCGAGTCAATACGTTTTCCCAGTTTTTTGGGGTAAAATTAGGGGCCTCGGCTTATTATCGGGTCGGCTTATACTCTAGTATATACGGTACTTGATTGCCCAGTAATATCATAAAAGCAGAACCTCTGTATAAAACCCAATCCCCTTGTTAACTTGAAGTAAAGTTTCTTCAATGTAGCTATTGTATAGCTGTACACTCACTACAGAGTATGCTATGAACTCTCCAATTTCATCAGCAGCAGCTCACACCTGTACTGGATATTTGCAGGCAGCAGGCACTGAGCATGCTCTGTAAAAACTCAAAATAAGATGAAAGGTGACATTACACGCACGCAAGTGTATTGCTCTGTATCATTTTCTCAGTGGGAGAGAAAGAAGTGGCAAAGAGAGGCAATGTAATGAAGTTTAACATGTAAGCAAGTCTGCAGAAAAACTGTAGTAGATGAAGACTTGCATGAAGTCACTATTTCCCCTCTGATTTGTGACTGACTTCTGACCCCTCCCTTTTCTTATTGATATGTTTGTTTTTATTTGAATATCCATCTCTTCATCTCTGTACCTTGATACATTTCTCCCTCCCTTACCTTTATTGCAAGCTCTCTGACACTCACATCTCTTTATTCAACAGCCTGATTCCCCAACTTTGCAAGCCCATTCCTTCAGTGAGCAAGCCTGATGCCCACCATTCCACCCCATGCTCATTATTACAATTATAGATTGTCTGTCACACCTACATTTTAGTTAGGTTAAAACTCTTATTAGTACACTCCTGCACTTTCTTAACCCATAAAACACCTTCACCTGCTCTTTTTTTCCCATATTTCTTTTTTATTGGTTTTAGTAGTACTCCAGTGCATAGTACCGTGATATAATAATAAAATAACAGTAATGGTAATACGGTGATAGACTAATACAGTAGTAAAATACAATAATAATTTTACAATGATAATATCAATATTAATACAATGCTAACATTAATATTAATACAATACTAACGTTAATATTAATACAATACACAATCGCTGACATAGCAGCTCATCGGTCAAATATGGCCTCGTCGGCTTATACTCACAAGTATACATAACATGATAATACGTGTAGTGTCGTTAACATTAACAGCAACTTATGAGGATCACCAGATTTGCTTTTCATCGATGTTATGTTATATTTCCGTTTGTGTGACAGCTCGTTTGAGGTGTTTGTTTTTTACTTAGAGCTATAGACATTTGTGTTAACTGTTGTTGATGTCCGCACTAGCTTAATTCTCTATCTCGTCATGCAACCGGGTACAAAAGGAAAAAAAAAAGGTTAAGGGAAGGGTAACATTCAACAGTAACTCTACTGATATAACCGTGTAACCTGAAATTTCCCTGTTTGGTACTGCTATCGGACCTTGCGGTGTGTGTGGTTAGTGGCGAGGTTTGTGGCATGTAGTATGTAGTATAACCCTCCTACTTATTCCTCTGGGACGTGTGTCGACGTGTTATAGTGCCTCATTTGTCTGCGTCGTCCAATGTTCGGGCATTGATCCACCCACACCATTGGATACCATGTTTTTCCGGTGTTCCTTGTAAGTTGTGTGCCATTCTCTCGTACAAGCAAACGTTATCCACTCTTTTTGTTACCTCCTCTATTGTTGGTGGTGTTATGGCCTTCCACTGTGAGGCTATTGCAATTTTGGCTATAGTTAATGTGTTTAATGCAGTCATGGTCGCTGGGAGTCTCACTGAGTTGCTCGTGGGGAGCATATGCAGCAGGTAATGTACAGGGTCTAATGGTATAGCTAAGTTAGTTGTTTCGCGTATGAGTGTTTGGACCGAGGTCCAGAACGGAGTTATGATCTGACAGTCCCAGAATATGTGAAGCAACGACCCTGCCGTGCAGTTGCATCTCCAGCACAATGGGGAGGAGTTGGGATACATTCTCGCTAGTCGTGAGGGAACTAGATACCAGCGCATTGCTATCTTGCAAAATGCTTCCCAGAGAGACAAGCTTTTAGATGCCCGTTTTGTTAAGTAAAAGGCCTCATGCCATTGTTTTAATGTGAGTAGTTTCCCTATATCTCCTTCCCACTTTTCCATGTAAGGAAGTTTGTGTTCAGATTTCTCTCGTTCCAGTGCATTATAGCAGAGGGCTAGGGGTTTGACATAGCGGGATGTCAAAATGTACCGGGCAGAAGGAGTGTCTGGTCACTTGGCTTAGTGCGAGATTGTAGTATGTGCTTGACCCTTAAATATTTGAATAAGACTCTGGGGCTCAGGGAGAATTCGCTTTGTAGGGTAGGAAACGTTTTCAGCATGTTTTGGTTATATAGGTCCTGGATTTTACGGATCCCTAGGGTCGACCATGTTTGTAGGAGGAGGTCGGGTGAGCTGGCCTGCAGTGTTGTGAGTGGTGCTTCTTTGAACAGTGTCTGTATGTCTAAGACCACTGAGGCCCATTGTCTCAAAGTGTTCAAAGTGGTTTTGTGCACCATAGTGTGGTACTCCCTATGAGTGTTGGTTCGAGGGTCCAGAGGGCATTAGTCAGAGTGGCGGGGTGTATGCAGGCATCCTCGAGAGCTAGCCATAGAGGGGTTTGTTCTGCGTCTGGGGTTCTGAGTAATCTTAGTCCTTGTGCTAATAAAGATGCTCGGTAGTAATTACGGATGTCCGGAGCACCTAAGCCACCTTTCGCAAATGGTAGGCTAAGTTTGGCGGTGGCCATTCTGGGAGGCTTTCGTTTCCATATGTGGGCGTTAATGATAGTCTTGAATCTTTTTAGTAATTTGGTCGGCAGTGGTATGGGGAGTGTGCGGAAGAGATAAAGCATGTGGGGGAGAATCATCATTTTAATGGAGTTGATGCGTCCCAACCATGATACTTCCAGCCCTTCCCATTGGCTCATTTGGGCTGTGAGTTTGTGAAGCATAGGTGTATGGTTTTCGGTAGTTAGTGAGTTTATTGATTTCGTTAGTTTGATGCCTAAGTATTGGATTGATTTAGATCGCCATTCGAATGTAGGTGTTTCTTCTAATTTTTTAATCGTGGTCTTTGGTAGTCGGATGGGAAGAGCCTGGGTTTTGGCTGTGTTATTTTTGTAGTACGACACTGAGCCATACTTGTTCAGCGTTTGTAGAAGGACTGGGATAGATTGTATCGGGTCTGTCAGGAATACTAGTATGTCGTCTGCGAATAGGGCTATTTTTTGTTCACCCACAGGGGTGTCCAGTCCTGGGATTAGAGGGTCACGTTTAATGTGATAAATGAGGGGCTCTAGGCACAGAATGAAGAGGAGTGGGGACAGTGGGCATCCCTGGCGTGTGCCATTGTGAATGTGGAAGGGTTTGGAGAGGAAACTCTATGGACTCTTGCCGAAGGGCAGCTGTATAAGGCTAGGATACTGGTGATAAAGGGCTGGGGAAATCCCTGCACTTCAAGAGTTTTCCTCATGTATTTCCAATTTAGGCGGTCGAACGCTTTTTCTGCGTCGAGTGCCAAGAGGACGCCTTGCTGATTTGATGAGTGTGCCCATTCAACTAGGTTGATAAAATGTCTACTATTGTCACCCACCTGCCTACCGGGCACGAACCCTGCTTGTTCCATTGAAACTAGCTTGGGTAGGAGTGGTTTCATTCTATTTGCCAACAACTTAGCGTAGAGTTTTGTATCGGCATTCAGTAGCGAGATAGGTCTGAGGTTGGCACACATTGTAGGCGTTTTGTTGGTTTGTGGGCTTCTAGCATTTCTGGTGGGATTTCTCCTGTTTCTTTTATGTGGTTGAAGAGTTTGGTGAGTTGTGGGGCCAGGGTATCATCAAATTTGTGGTAGTAGCAGTTTGTTAGCCCATCTGGGCCTGGTGCTTTGTGTTTTGGTAGTGTCGTTATCGTGGAACGAATTTCTTCGTTTGTGAATGGCCTCTCTAATGATGTTTTTTGTTCCTGGGTGAGTGTTGGTAGGGTAGTGTTGTGGAAAAATGCTTGTAATTCACTGTCCGTGGGTTGATGTGTGGTGTTGTCCCTGTCGAGCTGATATAGTGAGGCATAATAGGAGGCTAGTTCCTCTACCATATCTTGAGGGTTATATAACTTGTCCCCTTTCGCGGATATAATGTATGGGAGTTTGGTGGATTGATATCTCTTCTTTAGCTTTCTAGCTAGCATTTTCCCTGCTTTGTTACCTCCTATGTAATGGGTTTGCTTGAGGTAGCGCATGTGTTTTTCTGTGGTGTTTAGGGCTAATGCATGTAATTGTAACCGTATTTGTTCCAATTGCTTTTGGGTATGTTTTTTGTGGTTCTGTTTATGTGTAGCTTCTAGTTTAGTAAGTGTAGTCAGCAGCTCTGCTTTCTGTGTGCAAGCCCATCTTTTGCTATTGGCCCCCAGTTGAATTAGCGCCCCTCTCAGAACCACCTTGTGTGTTACCCATTGAGTCGAAATGGGCGTTGTGCAAGATGCGTGATTGGTGAAGAATTCAGTTATCTGTTTTTCTATATGTTTGGAGTTCTCTGGGACGTTTAGCAGGGCTTCGTTTAATCGCCACATGCCGGGTACGGGACGCGGAGCGCAACCGTAAGCGGCGCGTGGTCCGACCACGTTATTGGGCCTATGGAGACGTCTGTGAGGTGAGTTAGGGTATCTTTGTCGGTGAGACATAGGTCTATCCTGGAGAAGGTCATGTGGACCGGGAGTAATATGTGTAGTCCCTCTCCGCGGGGTATAGGCATCTCCATGAGTAATACAAGTCATGCGTTAGGAGAAGATTAGTGAGGTGTCGACCTAATAAGATAGATGGCCTTTTGGGAGTTTTGTTCTCTGTTCGTTTCATGTCTATGTGTGGGTCAGCTGTGCAGTTAAAGTCACCGCATAGGATCACGTGCCCTCGTTTATATCTGTGCAGCTTTTTGAGTGCTGAGGTTAGAGAGGCTATCGTGATCTCTATGCCGTTTAGAGAGCCCACCAGTATGAGTAGCCGGCCATCCCTGTTTGCGTGTTGTGTGCTCATCGTAAATGCCCAGTCATCATGGAAAAATATGGAGACCCCTCTTGATTTTGTTGGGGAGAATGCATGAAAGGCCTGCGAATATTGTTTCACAGAGAATTTTGGTGGGTTTCGTCTACAAAAGTGGGTTTCCTGCAGACAGGCTATCGTTGCTTTGGACGAGTGCATTTCTTGCGCTGCCAGTCTGCGCTTGTGGGGGCTGTTAAGGCCTTTGACGTTAAGGGAGAATAACTGCATTGAGTTAGCCATTGGCAGTAGGATTCAGGTTATGCTGATTAGTAAGCGCTAGATTGACTTCGGGGGGGGGTTTACCGTGAAAATGCGTGTTGGTGTACGGCGGATTTTGGTCCGCGGGCTGTGGGAGTAGTTTGTGGTTTGCAGGTTGTGGTCAGGTCTACAGGTTTTCAAGCAGTACAACCAAATAATGAGTAGAGATATAAACGGATATAAGATAACATATACGTAAATATAAACATAAAATGAAACTACATAAATAAAGTATGTACAGGGTGTCCCATTGGTTATGGACGTTCTGCGCGATTGGTCTGCTGCCCGGGTCTCAGACGGGCAGCAGGTCAATCCGGGGGGCGAGGTCTACGGAGGGCAACCGTGGCCCAGACCCTTTAAACATGGTTTTAAATCATAAAACATATTCGGTTAGTCGAACCTTTGTGTGCTTTACCAGTGTGTGCGTGTGTGGGGTTTTTTTTGTAATTGTTTGTGTGTTGACGTTATCTATGTGTCACCGTGCTCGGGCCTGCATGTGTTTCCCCTAGAAGAGGGGCTTATTCCAAGATATCTGGCATAAACGTTTTGTGCAGTGGAGATTGTTGTGGTGTGCATGTATAGAACTGCGTATTTGAAAGTATGTGATGTTTGTGGTGTGTGTCGTATTGTGCGGTGAAGTGTGGCATGGTATACATACAGATTGGCATCCGTCGGTTGAGGGGTGTCACATACAGTCCCAGTCGCACGGGTGTTGCAAACATTTAGTCCTTTTGGGTATCTCGTTGCTGTTTTCTGGGCGAGCCCGCCATGTGCCATTCTGTCTGCAGCCGCTGAGGTAGTTTGGAGCATTGCGCAGGAGCGTCTTGAGATCTGAACAGTCCCCATTCTCGTAGGAGTTTCAGGCCTTCAGCTGGTTCTTTGATGTTGTGGTGTTTATTATCTTTCCATATTAAGAGCTTGGTCGGGTATCCCCAGTGATATTGTATGTTGTGATTGCGCAACGTTTTCGTGACAGAGACGAACTCCCGTCTTCTTTCCATAGTGAGCGCTGATGAATTGGCAAATACTTGGATGTCTTGGTATGGCTCTGGTAAACGCTGTAATTTGCGTGCTGCGGTCATCAGCGCTTCTTGGATTTAAAATAGTGAAATCTGACCACCGTGTCCCTTGGCGTGTCTGTGGTGAAGCGTGGGGGCCTCGGGATACGGTGAGCTCTATCCATGAGCCACCCTTCTTTCTCTATGGCCGGTGCTTAGGCTTAGTATGTAATCAGGGAGAGTGTCATGTGTGACGCAGTCTGGGATTCCCCGGAATCTTACATTGTTTCGCCTTGAACAATCTTCAATGTCTGCAGTTTTCCTTTTAAGAAGTATGTGCTCTTCTTGGAGCGTGCGCAGCTGCTCTGCAAAGTCGTTTTGTGAGGCGCAAATTTCTTCCGTCCGCACTTCCAGACGGTCTGTGCGATCACCTATTTCGTTCAGTTCCCGTTTAAATTCTGCAGTCATTTTTTTCATGTCCGCATTTAGAGTTGTCAAGTCTTGCAGCATGGTGAATAGCCTTATTTCACTAACTGGTGCCTCTGTATGAATATGAGGCTGTGTCAGTTTCAATTAGCTGGTCTGGTGCTGGAGAAAGGCCCATGCTGTCGTCGCCATCTTGTGGAGATTTGCCCTTGTCTTTTCATTTGTTTGGAGGGGGCCATGGTGTCGGTACCTGTCAGCGGGTATCTTTTAGCCGAGATTCAGATGGTCTTATCTGCTGTATAAACGCGGTCGGGGCTAATGCGGCCGGGAGCTCTCACTCCATGCGACCGTGCGCACCGGCTGTCAGACACGCTCTTTCACCTGCTCTTGATATTCCAATTATCTCCCATTTTTATTTTTCACAGTTTAGCAATGATCTGTTTTCTCCTCCTCTATTTCCTCAGTCTCAAAATCTCTCCTTACACCCACTTCACTCATCCCCCATCCACATTTACATATGCCCTAATCTGCTACACTCCCCCCTTCTCTCATCTCATGCCTTACACTAATTTTTCTACTCTCTCACTCCAACCCACAATCGATCTCACCCTAGACCCCATGCATACAAAACCCATTCACACCTCCTGTCACTTTCTCTCCTCCTACTTCTAGCAGCTGGTGATGTCTCTCCCAATCCAGGGCCCTTCACCCCCCAATCAATAACCCCAATTGCACTGATGCCTCTCGTCTGCTCTCTGTAAACTCCTCCTTTGGCCTTACGCAATGATCCAATCTAGCAACCCATACAGCAGGAAACACACTTGATCTTGCCTTTACCAACCTCTGTACTGCCTCTAATCTTTCCAATATTCATTTTCCTCTATCTGACCACCATCTGCTGACTTTTGACATTGGCATACCTAAGACCCAATTGACACCACCGTCTGAACATCACTCTCACAGAAACCTCCAATGTCTTGACCTAGAGCATTTCTCCACTAATCTCCAAACTCTCCTTTTACCTATCTCAAACCTCACATGTCCTAGTTCTGCAACCTCCTTCTACAATTCCACCCTCTCCTCTCAACTAGACATCATGGCTGTTGGAGAAAGTCTCACTGTGCATCTGACTTTCTCCACTATAAATTTATGCTGAGCTCATACAGCTTGGCTCTTTCCTCTGCAAAAGTGAATTACTTCAATACCCTCATAACCACACTCTCCCACAAACCCAAACGACCATTTCACACATTTAACTCTCTTCTTCGCCCTGCTGTTCCTCCTCCACCTACTAACTTGACCGACTTTGCAACTCACTTCACTGACAAGATCTCTACAATCAGAGAAGAGATCTCATCTTTCTTCTTCCCCTTACAATACTTCCCCTAACTTCACTCCCTCTGCTGTTCTATGTTCATTCGCACCCACTACATTGGAAGAGGTTTCTGCTCTGCTCCAGTCCTCCTGCCCCACCACCTGCTCCCTAGATCCAATTCCCTCGCATCTCATCCGTACTTTGTCTTCTCTTTCTCCACCTCTCACTAAAATTCTCAATCTCTCTCACTCCTCTGGTATATTTCCATTGCCCTTCAAACATGCAACTGTAACCCCAATTGTAAAGAAGCCCAATCTTGACCCTAACTCCCCATCCAATTATCGTACTCAATCGCTACTGCCTTTTGCATCCAAGATCCTTGAAAGAATTGTGTATGCGAGATTGACAGACTTCCTCGAGTCCAACTCTCTGCTAGACCCGCTTCAGTCTGGTTTCCGCACTAAGCACTCTGTGGAAACGGCACTGACCAAAGTATCCAATGATCTACTCGCTGCAAAATCTCGTGTTCACTACTCTATCCTAATTCTCCTTGACCTGTCTGCGGCTTTTGACACTGTTGATCATCAACAGCTTCTTCTCATCCTTCGCAATATCGGTCTAGAAGATACTGCTCTCTCCTGGTGTTCCTCCTACCTCTCCCAGCGCTCTTTCAGTGTTTCTTTCTTTGGCTCTGCTTCTTCTCCCCAACTCCTCTCTGTTGGTGTTCCCCAAGGTTCAGTCCTTGGTCCCCTACTGTTCTCCATCTATACTGCCTCCCTTGGTAAACTCATTAGCTCCTTTGGCTTCCAAAATCATTTCTATGCAGATGACATGCAAATCTACCTGTCCTCTCCTGATCTCTCCCCGTCCCTCTTGACTAGTGTCTCTGACTGCAACTCTGCTGTTTCTAACTGGATGACTGCCCACTTCCTTAAACTAAACTTGACCAAAACTGAAATTCTGGTCTTTCCTCCCTCAAGTGTTGTTACTCCTGTGTCTGTCTCCCTCCAAGTCAATGGTGCTACCATCAGCTCCACTACGCAGGCTCGCTGCCTAGGTGTTCTCTTTGACTCCGACCTCTCCTTCAAGCCTCATGTTCAATCTATCGCCAAATCCTGTCATTTCCATCTCAAAAACATTGCGCGCATCCGCCCCTACTTAACCCCAGATGCGACTACGGTGTTGGTCCATTCCACTGTCCTTTCTCGCCTTGACTACTGTATCTGCTTCTCAGTGGTCTTACGTGCTCCCAACTAGCGCCGTTACAGTCCATAAGGAATGCGTCGGCAAGGCTCATCTTCCGGACCGCCCGCACCTCCCATGCCTCACCCTTCTGTCAATCCCTACATTGGCTTCCTATAAAATATAGAGCTCAATTTAAAAATTCTGGTTCTTGCTTTCAAATCTCTACATAATGCTGCTCCCACCTATCTATCCTCCCTTATACACAAGTATGTCCCGTCTAGGCCCTTACGATCTGCTGAAGACTTATGTCTATCTTCTGTCCGTACTCCCACCTCTGATGCTCGCCTTCAAGATTTCTCAAGGGCTGCACTGTTCCTGTGGAACTCGCTTCCCTCCTCCGTTAGATGCTCACCCAGTCTCCACACCTTCAAAAAATCATTAAAAACCCACTTCTTCATAAAAGCGTATCAATTAAACTGTTAATAGCTCCTGACTGATTCCTCTTCTGCAACTGTCTTTAAGTCTAATACTATCCTTACCTTTTTGTGTCATTTTACCCCACTCCCTCTAGCATGTAAGCTCATTGAGCAGGGCCCTCAACCCCTCTGTTCCTGTGTGTCCAACTTGTCTGGTTACAACTACATGTCTGTTCGCCCACCCATTGTAAAGCGCTGCGGAATTTGACCGCGCTCTATAAATATTATAATAATGAAGTGAAAGGACAGTAAACACCAAAAAAAACTTCAGCCTAATGAAGCAGTTGTGGTTTAATTATCATGCCCCTGCCCAAGTCTCTGCCATTTAGGCTAGATCATTTTGTTTATGAAGTGTAGTCACACCTCCCCAGCATTTGACTTACACACTTTCTGTAAAGAGATCTAATTTTTAAACTTCCTGTATTGCACAGTGTGTAGAATTTTGATTTTCTTCTTTAGAATTATCGCTTGCTCTGTTAAAAGCCTGCAACTGCTTTGTGTTTATGATTAAAGTTTAATTAACAGAGCAGGTGATTAGAACTTCTAAAGTAAGCAGATTGTGTTGTAATATCTGAATGAAACCTTTTCATGGAGGGTGTGTGATTCTCCGCTAGTAGAGGGCTGTGACTAAGGCTGCAAAGAAAAAGCGATCCTAAATGGTAGAGAATTTAATTCAAATACTTCTTTATGCAACATTTTTATGCACATGTGATAAACAGTTCCAGCCAACATGTTTTCATTACATATTGGGACTTTTTTTTTTTTTTAACAGAATGAACGAGAATTTAGAAACATTCCATTGAAGTGAATACACAATTACATAGAAACAATACTTAACTACATTAATATGAAAATGAAATCACCACACACACTTACTAATAATTAGCATGACATGTGTGACCCAGGGTCGGTGCAAAATCGATCGTGCACCGCTTACTCTGCGCAGGCCGGGCCGAACACATGGCGGCAGGCACCTGGTCTGAAGTGAAGTGGTCTGGGTGCCAGGTCCCTCTAGTTTTAACCCTGCACTGAGGGTTAATTCAGCCTCTAGTGGCTGTCTCAGTGACAGCCGCTAAAGGCACTTCCGCGATTCTCACTGTGAAAATCACAGTGAGAAGACGCTGGGCATCCATAGGAAAGCATTGAGCAATGCTTTCCTATGGGCGGTTTGCATGCGCATTCGGAGCTGAGAGGCGGATCGGGGCGGAGGGATCACCAGCGCCAAGGGAGTCCGGTGCTGGAGACAGGTAAGTGCTGAAGGGGTTTTAAACACACACACACACACAATAATACCAACACACACACACACACACACACACACACACAATAATACCAACACACACACACAATAATACCAACACACACACACACAATAATACCAACACACACACACACAATAATACCAACACACACACACACAATAATACCAACACACACACACTAATATTTTTTTTTAACTTTAATCCCCCAGCCTTCTTACCTTTGGGAGTGCTGATGGGATTCCCTGGGGTCCAGTGGGGCTGCCCGGCGGCCGGTCCTGCGGGTGCGCGAGGGAGCACTCTCCCCTGAGCGCTCTCTGCCCAGCTCTCTCGTGCGCCGCTTACTGATGCCGGAGCCGTAATATGACGTCAGGTAGGGAGCTGGGCAGAGAGCGCTCAGCGGAGAGTGCTCAGTCGCGCACCCGCCAGCCAGCCAACCCGGTGACACCAGGGCCAGCCTCGGGGGGCCCTAAGGTGGCCAGCTTCTGGGCCCCCCAGGAGAAGAGGCTGGCCAAACTGGCATACATACCCGGTCGCGGTATGTACGCCACTGTATGGCAGATATCTCTTTGTTACATTTATCAAACACTAATTTTGAATTACCCTTTACTATTCTGAACACCATCATTTGTTTGAATGTGGGTAAGAGCAAACTAAAGTACAATTGAGGTCTATGACTACTGAACCTCTAAAGCGGAAGAGACTTATCTGGCATTTGAGATCCTGAATGTCCTAGTGTGTTACCAGTCAATGTCAAAAATGTTTTCTTTAGTGATGGCACAAGTGAGCTAAACTCCACTTTCAGATACTCCAGAGTGGGCATTATCCCATGGAAAGCTTTCCAGAGTTTCACCCATTCTCGGCATACATTTGTTTCCTTAACCAGATTTTTAGTAATACACTGAACATTTTACTAATCTACCAACTTGATAAACTAACAAGTATAACCAATAATTATTTATAGAAGTATTACTGTTCACCTTTTCGTAAAAAGAAAAAAATTGTTTAAAAATAAAAAGCACACTTACATTTATAGAACCTGGATGCAACATATCCTGCTGGAGTACCAAGTAAGACCCATAGGACAACAGCACATGTCATTAGTGCACCTCTGTTGGCAGGAGACAAAAATCCCAAGCATGCAAAAACTAAAAAAAAAAGTACAGGTTACAGAAAAAAAAGAAAATACACAACATTTAAAGCATCTAACTCTTGCTTTGTGTAACTTATTTTACATGAAAAAGAGCACAACTGCAAATGTGTGAACAGGCCATTCAAGCTCAAGCCAAGTCTGCTATCAAAAATATTCTATTCTTCAGCTTTTACAGCCTTAGACTGGTGCAATGAACTGATACATTTTTAAGCCACAAATAATGTGCAGTCTTTTTGTTTTTTTTAATAAAATAAAATGTAAAAATCCACACTTCTCCTTGAAATGGTTGTCTCCATCCTGGCTTCCTGTTAATGTCCTAAATACTGCCAGTGAAACTTAATGGAAGAAGAATAAAACGAAAAAATAAAGTGCTAGTTGTGCCCTAAGTCTATCACATTTGTCACCATTGATAAAACTGCAGATTTTAATATCAGCACTTTTGAAATTGGGGGCAGGAATACCACTCTGGTTGTCAGACAACTTTCTCAATGGTCACAGACCATAGGCCGAAATGTTGGGAGTCTAGTGTGCCATGCCCTGAGCTCTTGCACATAAGGATGGTTGAACACTGTTTGCAGCATTGCTTTTGGTAAATCGAGATCTATAAATTTGTGTTTACTTAAATATACACTTTTTTAAATGTATTGCTAAGTTTAGATTTATGGTATACATTCTTTGATTTGTGAATTATATTTAATCTGGGCGTTTAAACCATCATATAGGACATGTGTTGATATATAGATATCTATATATCTATATATAGATATCTATATATCTATATATAGATATCTATATATCTATATATCTAGATATATATATATATCTATATAGATATATATATATATCTATATATAGATATCTCTCTCTCTCTCTCTCTATATATATATATATATATATATATATATATATATATATATATATATATATATATATATATATATATATATATATATATATATATATATATATATATATATATACACACACACACACACACACACACTGATTCTTTAATGAGATCATCAATAGCATTTATGGTTTTAAAATAGTTGGTGTGCAGTTGATTAATGTATTTTGAACACTAGGGGAGTGGTCCTTCAGCTTTTGCATCCTAATCAATTGTGATTTGCTGCATGTGCTTGTATGCCCGCACATTCTCTGAAACTGCTAGGTTTATTTAAAAAAAAAAAAAAAGGTTAACCCTAGCTGGACCTGGCACCCAGACCACTTCATTAAGCTGAAGTGGTCTGGGTGCCTAGAGTGGTCCTTTACATCATTACTGATATAAAACAGAGGAAAAAAAATCTAAAGATATCCAACAACAATGGAGAAAGTTGGATGTCTTTTCTCCTCGTGAAGTAAACTTGGAATTCCTTATCCTGATTACTTACATAATGTAACGAATGTCATAATTAAAATCTGAGTGCCAGAGCCAAGGAAAACAGACAGCAGCATGCCTTTTCTGGGAGGCCTAAAAATATCACCATGAACCAGTTTCCAGCCAAATTCTTCCTGAGCATCTTCCTAGAAGGAAAAAGTACAAATGTAAGCATTTTTAATATTCCATTGCAGGCCACCAATGATAAGCAGTTGTCAAATATGGACAAAGCCTATATGCTAATCTAGAGTTTTGTGGGTGCTGCTGTGGAGTACACTGGAAAAATATATAATGAAACTCCATCTTAAAAATACATTAAATTATCATCAATGATTTAAAGCTGAATATTTTGCAATAATCTAAGACCAAAAATACTTAACTCACAGGCTTTCAGGAGCTGGTCTGTTTAATTTAAATTTAAATCTGGGTTTTGAGGTTAGTTAATATGATTTTATTATTGACTTACTGTAGAATCCACTTGATTGTATCTTGCAATATCTTTATGCAATGTCCTCAGCATAATCATGGCAACCATGCCAGACAAGAACAGGACAATCACCAAGGAATTCATAATACTGTTGGCAATGAAAAAGAAAACTAAACACAGGTAATTATTACATTATTTTACTATACTACACTTTTTTTCTGTAGGTTCACAATATTATAACGTAAAAATATACAGTATTTGGTTTTCATATAGGTTTGGCAAATATAACAACGCCAAATAAATATATCCTCCCATCCTCAGAAAAGCTTTTGCAAACTACATTTTATAGAAAATGTTATGGTTAAACAGGTAGCAGTGCACATAGTGGAAGCTGACATTTATAAATTATGTAGTAGACAAAAAGGTTCGAACATAACACAATACACCATACATTTCCTACCATCATTATGTCTACAGCTAGCCATGGACAACAATAAAGGTGTAATTTGTCTTCCCCATGTACAATCTAAACACTTTTTGGTGTACTAGCAAAACCATTAAAGGACCACTCTAGGCACCCAGACCACTTCAGCTTAATGAAGTGGTCTGGGTGCCAGGTCCTTCTAGGGTTAACCCATTTTTTTTATAAACATAGTTTCAGAGAAACTGCTATGTTTATGAATGGGTTAAGCCTTCCCCCTGATCCTCTAGTGGCTGTCTCATTGACAGCCACTAGAGGCGCTTGCGTGCTTCTCACTGTGATTTTCATAGTGAGAGCACGCCAGCGTCCATAGGAAAGCACTGTAAATGCTTTCCTATGCGACGGGCTGAAAGCGCGCGCAGCTCTTGCCGCGCATGCGCATTCAGCCCAGGAGGAGGAACGGAGGAGGAGAGCTCCCCGCCCAGCGCTGGAAAAAGGTAAGTTTAAACCCCTTTCCAGAGCCGGGCGGGAGGGGGACCCTGAGAGTGGGGGCACCCTCAGGGCACTATAGTGCCAGGAAAACGAGTATGTTTTCCTGGCACTATAGTGGTCCTTTAACAGATTTATTTAACCAATCATGGTTAACAGGAGTAGCCCCAGAAGATTGAAGGTTAGCAAATGTTGTGCTATTTACAAGAAAGGTAGTAGGGAGGAGTCTGGCAACTATACGCTAGTAAGCCTTACTTCAGTAATGGGGAAAGTAATGGAAACCATATTAAAGGATAGGATTGCTGAATATCTAAAGCCACGTGGATTTCAAGATCAGAGACAATATGGGTTTACTTCAGAGAGATCATGACAAACTAATCTTGTTTCTTTTTTGGGTTGGGTAACTAAAATAATAAATCAGGGTGGTGCAGTAGACATTGCTTACCTAGATTTCAATAAGGCTTTTGAAACTGTTGCAGATAGAAGGCTCATCAATAAACTGCAACCTGTAAGATTGTATTCCAATATTTTTGAATGGGGTAGGCAGTGGCTGAATGACAGGCAACAGAGAGTTGTAGTCAATGGAGTATATTCAAAGCATGGTCTAGTTACCAGGGAGGTACCTCAGGGATCTGTACCTGGGCCCATTCTCTTTAATATTTTTATTAGTAATATTACAGAAGATTGTATCACAAGGTATGTCTTTGCTGATGAAACCAAGATATGTAACAGGGTTGATGTTTCAGGAGGAATAAGCCAAATGGCAAAATGATTTAGGTAAACTAGAAAAATGGTCAGAGCTGTGGCAGCTGACATTTAATATGGATAAGGGCAAGATAATGCATCTTGGACGTAAAAACCCAAGAGCAGAGTATAGAATATTTGATATTTGAGTCCTAACCAACATCTGAGGAAAGGGATTTAGGGGTAATTATTTCTTATGACTTAAAGGTAGGCAGACAATGTAATAGAGCCAGGCCTGCGTGCTTCATTATCATGCAGCCGCTGATGCGTTCTGTGTGCCGGCACTTAGTGCCGGAGGGAGAGGGTAAGGCTGCTTTCCACCGCCTGTCGTGAGACACTCCACTGCTTGCCGCTGTTAATTGGTTGCCCTGTCGTTGCACTGAGCCTGTTAGCCGCCTGTTATTCCGATGTGTGGGGCAGCTTGTTTGTGCGAGGCATCGTGGTGAGGCCTGCCGCCATCTTAGATGTGTGGGACGTTGTGGCATTCTCCCGCCCGCGTCTCTCCAGCAGGGCCCGCTTTTGTGATAGCAGGCTTGTGAGGGTGCCGTGGTGGACCGTGATGACCCCCGGTGGTCCAAGGGGAGGGGGAGGGAAGAATGGGCTGCGTCTGCAGGACTTCGGGACTGGATGACCAGCCGCGTCCTCTGCCCCGCATCAACTGCTAGGCCGAAGGTCGGACCTGCCTTGGTTAGTGCGTCCGGAGACTCCATGATTTCCCAGTCTGGTCCTGCCGTGGGTTCTGTGAAGCGGGTAAGTGTGTAGCCCGGTTAGTTTGTGTGAATTGCGGTCAGGATGGCTTAAAGTCTGCTTTTTTGCAGGAGCTCCGGTTCCAATGCGTCTTCTCCGCGTGGCGGTCAAGCTCCACCCCCCTGTTTTTATTTTTCTATTATAACACCTGCCCACGTTCACCTATGCAGCTCTTTTGCTAAGCTCTATGCCTGTTTTTGTTTTCAAATTTTTGTCATCAGTTTTAAAAGGACTTAAATTGGAAAGGAAAAAACGGTCATGTCAAAAATAAGTAGCATCTAGCTTATAAGCAACAAACAAAACCTACACTGTTCTATGTCCGGTTTTTAAAGTTTACCACAAGTAAGTTTGCATACATGGTTAACTCAGTTTGATGTTACATCAAAACGCAACCTCTAAAATTTAAAGAATTTAAAATCCTATTTAAGTATGTAGCTATTAGGTATGTAGCTATTGCTTTTATTTACATTTTCACCATGAAGTGGTAATGGTGTCCAGAGTTCACTGGCACCTTCTTACTTTTTTTTTTTTTTTAAACCCGTTTTAAATGGTTTAACACATAAGTGGAGGTTCCCTTTTGCTGCTCCAGCTTCCTCTCCTCTGCCTTCCCACAAATGGGCTTTAATCTCTATGGGCAACTAGTAACCGGCTGGGATCAATAGCCGACGCTTTCAGCCTACCACAGCAGCTAAATTCAATCCTGATTTTGCGAGCAGGTAGTGAAGAGGAAGCCACACCAGACTTCAATAAACCATTCAGAAAACATTTGTTTGTTGCCCAAAGTGGTCCTTCAAAAGATAAAATGATTTCATAATAATGCAACAAGCTGACAGACTGTGTCTGCAAACTTACCTAAACCATTGAATGTGTGTATGAGGCATTGATTCTAAGATATAATCCCATCTTGATGCCCATCTAATGTTTTTTTCTTCCTGAAAAAGTTAAACAAATCTAGATGTATTGGCAAGAAAAGTTAAGATTAAAACAGGGCTTGACAAATCCATTACTTCAGGTGGTTGTGACAACACGGAAACCAGGGTATCCCCAACAGTCCCCACAGGATATAAGGTAGTGGAGGCTCTCTTTGTATTTGGTTGCAGAGATGGCTTCATGGTTCTCTTACACATGGCATCTTCACTCACAGCACATGGTAGGATGTGACATGAAATCATCATATACTTGGGAGGCAAATAAAGTGGTCAAGGGTGCATGGGAACTGTCTCTGCATGTGGTAATGCCAGTGGCTGCTTCAGTCTGTTCCTCCACTAGATGTCAAGGGCAGTCATACAGAAACCTATATCCATTTCTCAGCTCCCTCCACATATGTGTACAAATGTAATCAAATGGTATGTATATTCTCTCATGCACATTAAAGAACATAAACTTGTTTTTCTAACTTACTGTTACAGAGGATTTAAAATACTTTTAACCCCTTTACCAAGAAGCACTTTGAAAAAAAAAAATTATAAACATTTGAAACAAATGATGCATAGCTAGCACATAACATAATAAAACAGTAATTTTGTAAACATAATTACTGTTCAGACAAACAAATGGTTATTCCAACCAAAAACCACAATGTTTAAATAATGAATTAAAAAAGTTAAAAAAGAATTAAAGGAAAATGTACAGCTTACTGAAAATGGCCATATAATATAAAAAGATTGTATGCATTTGAGCATTATTTCTGCATACAGTAAATGCAGTTAAATGCTAATGTGATGCCAACAGTAAAATGGTACAGCCCATCATCCCTCCCATTCCTTACTGTAGGAATGGTATTACTCATTGAAACGTTCTTTACCGTTTGGAATGAGAGTATAACATTTTCACTTGCAGGGACTAGTGGCTTCAGGCTGGTAATCAGCCCTAGAGTATAAATTAGAGTAGCTAAAGCTTTAGGAACCAATTTTCATTCTGCAAAGTGCATGAAAGTTAAAACTTTATACTCTATTTTGGGCTCAAAAGGGTTAAATACTCACCCGGAAAGAGACAGAGTATGTAAATGGAATGGTTATTTCACCAGCAGCTTTATTTTTTATTTCCATAGGTGCCCCGGAGCAGTCTGGCTTGTTAATGTCTGTATGCCTGAAGCTAAGGTAAATAACAGAAAATATTAAACAGAATTTATATAATTGGCTTTTATACAGCGTTAACATTCCACAGCACTGTAAAATTATAGAAAAGTGATATTTTGAAAATGAAGAAAGCCCTGCTCAAATGAGCAAACAATGAGGATCTGAGGTGGGCGGATATATAATGTTAGATGTCTTGCCCAAGTATACTTACTGGTAAGGTGGTATGAACTGGATTAGAATTTGGCTTTCCCAATTCTAAGGAAGTGACGTTAAAATACAATATATGAAAATCTGCTAGGGTTTCTGGGTAATTCTAATAGCAATGAAAACAATTTAATTCCCTAAATAGGAAAAATATTTATTTTTTTGCAAATAAACCAAATCTAAGAATTGGACAATTATAATTGAAGAGTTAGGGGACACGAAGAACCAAAGTAATTTCATCGTAATTAAGTGATTTTGAAGCAGAGATGCTGCCCCTGCAGCCTTTGAAAGAAAACTGTGCTTGTTATGAGAAACCGAACTGTTTACATTTAGCAGTTTCCATTCCTATTCGTGGCTGTCATTCACACTGCAATTAGGGGCTTTGGACACAAATAGGTTCAATTACTAAATCTATTTGACATCTGGCATACAGTGCAAAGTATGCCAAAGCCAGAGACTGTATGCGTCCAATACTTCCATCACGGATAAGTTTCAGCCATGATATTTACAGAGCTGCATACAGCATTCTCCGAGTAATGTGCACACAAAGCTAATCAGTCAGCATGGGACCACTAGAATTGCCTCCAGTTGAGAAGGGCAAGTATCTAGTTCTGAAAGCAATAAATGGGCATGCAGTCAAACAGTGTTAAAGACCAGTAGGAGATAAGGACCATCATGACATGCTTAATTAAGTGGTTTAATTTGTAATTGTTGAGTGACTCCAGGATATATTTGGATGCAAGAGAAAGGTCATCACATTCGCCCTGGTAAAATATTTTATAATTGAACAATGTACCCAGGTATATATTTATGTACTCCATAACTAAAACATTCATCATGTAAAAAAAGATGCTCATTGGTTCTGAACGCTACAGTAACAAAATTAAGATAAACAACTAGAGGGATACTGAAGGAGGTTTTATTTAAATATTCAGTGTCTCCACCCTCTGCACACAGACACTGAACTTTCCTCATACATAAGCATTGATTAAAATCTCTATGAGGAGATGCTGATTGGCCAGAGCTGTGTATGGTTTGTGCTGGCTTTGCCCCTGATCAGACTCCTTGACCATATCAACCAATCCAATACTATCCTACATGAAAGCATTGTGATTGGCGGAGATCATTACTTTTGATGTCAGCCAAGGAGGAATATCAAGGGCAGAGCCAGCAGAAGACTGGAATGAAGGAAAGATTTTACTATATTTAGGAGTAAGTTGGGAAATGCAAGGAAAATAGTTTAGAAAATTCCCTTTTCAATTCTCCCCATTTACTCCCCCTTTTTTTTTTTTTTTAAATCTGTAGCATTTTGAAAGTGAGAGAGAATTAAAGGTTAAACCTAGGGCATTGCTATGTGGGGACCTTCTATAAGTGCTGTGCAGATTTCGGTCATAGCATATATAAAATGTGTGTTTTTAGTGTATGATTAGAATTTAATTGTCATTTTACATTTTTGTAAATTTTAAAATGAAGAAATACACTACTGGGACTGGTTAATATAAAACATCAAGAAGTATATACGTTACCTTCTAGGTTGCAGCTTTGCGGCCACCAATCGTGACCCTTGGCCCTCATTCTCTACTACATGGTAATAGATTGTTATGTCCACATGATTGAAGACATAAAATGTATCTCTCTCATTAAATTCAGCCTGTGGACAGAAAACCAGTAACTTAATCTGTACAGGAATATATGGGTAAAATACACCGTCTATAGATTAGCTTCACTTTAACACTTATGAATTTTATATTTATAGTGAGTTCATACACAACAGAATTTTGGAAAAGAAAATAACTACGTTTGTTATTTTAAAGAGCACGACAGACACCATAACAATTTGATGGGGATTAAGTTGTGATGGTGCCAGAAGCACCCTGGCACTACCTTACTTTTAGGGGTTAAACCACAAATGATTCAACCCCTAAGTTGGCTCTCCAGCACAGTTTCTCCATGTAACTATCCACATCTGCTTTCTCCAATTTTGAACCAGGGAGCATGCCCCTATGTATCCCCCCACTCCCCCTCCCAACTACTTTATTATCAGCATGTCATAATTAATGCAGTCTGGAAGGTCTGCAATTGTGAAAGGGTTTCCTACGTTTTTTACGGTTTTTAAAGACCTGTCTTATATTAGCTGTATCTTCTCCTGTGGCCTTAATCCTATCCAAGAGAGAATGAATATCTTTCTTGACTATGGCGATATCAATCTGAAATAGATTGTGATTATATTTTAAATGGTGTTTATTGCTCTTTTTGTGGCTAGAGTGTCATACTCTTTGTCAGAAGATCTCTCCAGTAGCTTTGTGTGCTTTGACATATTTCAGTCAGGTCTGCCATGCTTTCATTTGATGCAGGGGTACAGGTTTAAGAAGATACCACACTTTTCTTTAAAAAACAAAAAACCCTCAGTGGTTTCCTCTCTGGCCGGAGTTTCCAGCTGCAGAGATGGAAGAATTGCAGCTATATGTATGGAAAATACCTATACTTTAATTGTTGTTTTTGTATTGTTCTTGAAGCAAATAAATATGCACTCACTGGAAAAAACTCTTTCCAGGTGTATCAACACTAGCAAGAGGTAGGAGTGGAAGCAGAGAGAAACAAGTATATCTTCTAACATACACAGTTGCTGGCAATGTCTCCTTTACAAAGCATAGACTCTGTCTACACAAAACTGAAGATGAAACTGTTACAAATATGATTTGTGGAAGGCAAGTGGACTTCTAACAATTACATGATGTCAATCATGTGATATCAACATGCACTGCACACAATGAGTAATGCCAAGAGGTTAGAGTGATTCACGCACTAACCATATTTCTATTTTCTTTTAATTTTTACATTACTGCTCATTTGAAAGGGCAATTCCTCATGTTTGAAAGGGCCAAAACTTGCTGCCAAAAAAGAGGCAGTCACCTGCAAAAACTATCAAAATGGTTTAAGCAGAGAAGGAGGGAGCTCAAATGGAGCCTCCAGCTCACTCTTTTAAACTGAAGGCAAAGTAGAGTTGTCTTCTCTCAAAGGTGCAGGTAATGACAATTAAAAGCATTTCAATTTTACGGAGAGCTGCTCATAAGGAGCCCAATGTCTTCCTCTTTTTATAGTAGAGATATGGAGGAGCCCTAATTTGAACACATTGCTTATTATTTAGTAATGGTGATCACCTGCCCCAGGGACACATAATTGGGTGACGGTCTCTATTCAGCACAGTGTTTCACCCACCTGTCACTAGAAGTTGACTATGATATAAACACCTCACATGAAAAAAATCAAGGGTCACATGCCCTTCTAGTCAGTCATTGAAATTGCAATTACCTGATTACAAGGGTACTTTTAAGTGCTACTCAGGTAGTTGTGCTTTTTCCCATGCTGTATCAAAGGCTATTTTATTTTATTAAAGAAATAAATGTGGCGTTTCAGTTTTTCTTTAAGTGCTGATTTGAGTTTTTTTTTTTGTTTTTTTTAGCTCGCATATTAATTGACCATGTGAGCAGGATCAGAATCTGCCGTCGTCTCCCATTTATTTGTTGCTTCAGAATGCTGTTCTAATATAGTGCGGTAGAGCTCTAGAGACTTTTCCTTTTTGGTTCTACTTTAAAAATAAAAAATAAAGTGTTCCTATTTTCACATATATGTTTCTACTGGGAATCACTGAGCTCTTTGTGAGATATTTAAGAAATGAAAAGATAGCAGTTCCTCTTATAATCATATATCCCAACTGCTCAGGGTTCTAGATCACTAATACAGATAGAGCAAAGTGGTCGGCCTTTAAAATAAATAAAAGATGCAAATGTGACAGTGAGAAAATAAAACAAGTCACTCTGTAATTATGCAGCACAGATAATTAACACATTTCACACAGACTTACATTTATCACACAAGCATCTTTAGGTTGACCACTTTCTGTAATGTAGCAACCAATAGGAAAACCAGGATTGCAAAACTTCTGGCCATCTTCCACATCATAACACCAAGTAACCGGCATGTTATCAACAATCCTAAAGAAAATAAAGAATACCTGTTATTAGGAGAAGGAAGTTGATACTGTAAAAACATTAAACGCCAAATACATATTAAAGGTACATTATAGTCACCAGAACAACAGCTTAATGCATTTGTTCTAATGAGAATTATCATTGCCTTGCCAAGCTTTTTGCAGTAAACAGTGTTTTCAGTGAAAATGCATTGTTTACATTACAGTCTAGGGATACCTCCACTGGCCACTCCTCAGGTGGCTACTAGAGGTGCTGCCTCGGTCATTGCTGCACAGTGTGCAGCACTGCCATTTAGTGTCTCCACCCTCTGCACAGAGACACTAAACTTTCCTTATAAAGATGATTTGATTAAATTCATCTATATGAGGAAATGCTAGTTGGCCAGGGCTGTGTTTGGCTTGTGATGACCAAGATCTGCCTCCTTGACAAGCGCAGCCAATCCAAAGTGAAAGAATTGTGATTGGCTCAGAACACTTCTGATAAGGTCAGTCAAGTAGGCAGATCAGGTGCAGGGCCAGCAGTAAAAGACTGCAAATCAATGTAAGAACTTGCTAGATTTAGGAGGACAAGGGGGGCTAGACGGTTTTAACACTATAGGGTCAGGATTATGTTTGCGTAACTGACCCTTTAGTGTTCCTTTAATATCCATATCTTGTATCCTTTTTCCTTGTTTGTCAAGGGCAATGATCTCTTCTCTTAACTTTTTGGATCATTCTTTTGTCTTCCATATTTCAAATATGCAGTCAAACATGACCGTCAACAGGCCCCAGCCAGTTCGGGTATTTCAAGTGTTCCAGCTCAAGCACACCTCGTGCAACTAACAAAGCCTCTGATTAGTTGCATCATGTGAGCTCAAGAAAACATATGTGTGCTGTTGTGAGGGATTCTATTCAGGGGGTTAAATAATTGAAACTGCAGAAGTCAGTTGCATTTTCAGTTGAATTAGTAGAAACCATTTGAATCATTCGTCGTTCTATAGTGCCATGAAAACAGCTTTGTTTTCCTTGCACTTGTTTCCCTTTAAAGGACGTTCGTGGGCAGATGACACTTCCTGTCCAGCCTCATACACATAAAATAGAAAAGCTGGGACAGCACAGAGGTTTGCACCCTCTAAAACTGTATCAGCAGTTCTTCTGAACATAGGAGGCTACAGAAGACAATGGCTAAAGTTTCTGGTACTTATCTCCCCGCCATCCACTTAAGTAGCAAAAAGGTACACTAGAAGTGTTGAAAACAGGCGCCCACTAGAGGGCTGGTGACTACACTGCCTGATGGGATATTCAGCTGTTTGTGCAAAATGTTTGTTTCGGACAGTTCGTGCCAAGGTCATTAGATATAAATGAGGCCAAATCAAGAGGATGAGGTTTAGTGGAATCTAGAACAACTGCTTAAAGACAATCAGGGAAGGATTAAAATGCCAGTAGTGACAAGAGACAACTGAAATGTAAAAGGATAAATGACTTGTAGAAAAATACTAAGATAACAATCATGACTTTAAATGAACATTCCCATGGATCCCCAACCAAGAAGTCAAAGTGGTTGACTACTTATAATGGAGGTGCATCAGGGCACTATTGGCAGCATTAACCCTACAGGAAGCTGTGGTGATTATGGTTCTTGGAGTGTTTCTTTAACCTCTTAACGACCGGTGATAGTTTTGGACCGTCATCAGAAAATTCCCCTTGAGGACCGGTGACGGTCCTGAACAGTCATAACGGTATTATCTACTTACCCGATCGCCGTCGTTCCCCCTGCGGTCGATCGGCGATGCTCCCAGTGTGGGGAGACTGCCTACAGCCCAGGCAGTCTCCCCTCGGCGAATTAGGACCCTGCGGCATGTATGCATGTTCAGGTGAGTGCAGCCCTCTTGGTTTCTTTTATATATTTGGGAGTCCCAGGTCAACTCCTTGGTTTTGCACCCCTCCCTGTTACAGGTGCCTCATTCCAGGACCCTATTTAGCCTTGACTTGCAGAGAGTCCCAGTAAGGAAGTATTTCCCAAGTAAGTGGATTAATCTCATAAGAGCAAGCATTAGGCTGCTACTAGGATAGGACCTGCCGAATATGGGGTACTTTTACGTAGTTGGCAGGCTTATGCAATGTATGATCATATAATGTAACTAAACCCCCATCATTGTTTGCCTAGGTGAGGTGTTTTTAAATAAAACTATTACAATCGCTAAGATTTGAAATCATTGTTTAGTGAATAAGCGAGTGCGCTGGATTTCTTATTGCGAAACATTTGTAAACCAAAACGTGGTTTCCCATAGGAATGCATTGAAAACCAATTAATCCGATTCTGGAGGTCAGAAATAAGTAAAATGAGCTTTCATGGAAACCAACCCACAACGCAGAACAAACCGTAAAAGGCATGCAAACGACGAAGCTCAGCTCCCCACCGCTTGAGAAATGCACCAAAAATTCCAAAAACAACTGCAAACAATTTCCAGAATGGCTCCAAAACTCAATGCAAAAGCCGCTCCAACACCGCCACACTCTACCCACAGGCTCCAGCATGCAGGGGGCGGTGCTATAAACCTCCCAGGTGCAATCGTGTATTGCGAAAAAAAATTGTACACCGAGACATTATTTTCAATGGATTTTCATTTGTAAACCGAAAATTATGTTAACCGAGGCGTTTGTAAACAGAGGTGGGGGGGGAGGGGTGGGTGGGTGTGGGTGTGTGTGTGTGTGTGTGTATATATATATATATATATATATATATATATAATAAAATACAAATAAGTAAAATAAATTAAAAAGTAAAAATGAAAAAAAAAAATGTAAATTATATGTATATGAAATTTTATTCTAACTTTGATATTAATATACATCACCGATTGATGGCAATACAGAATTATTATTATTTATTTTTTTTATCGGATTCTGTTGCATAGAACTAAATGAAAAATGTATATTAATATTAAATTAATATCAACAATATGTCATTATTTTGTCCTATATAAGAAACAGATTTAACAGATTTTTATTTATATATTTTTTTTAAGTTATTTTCGGTCCAATTTTAATTTGTTACTTTCAATAAAAGTGTGGTTGTTTTATTTGCTTGTAGTTTTTCATAATACATTCATTAAAATTCATTAAATTCATTAACAGGTCTGCTATTAATAAAATTATAGAAAAAAAACTTTTAAAATAATTTGGGGGGAGGTGCGGGGCCTGACCGCTGAGCTGACACAGGATAGTGCTGCTCCGGCTCTACCAGGCATACATTGCTGACTACAAGCCACATACAAAGAAACTAATCCTGCGCTCAAACTCCCATTACTCCTGGGTGGCAGCAATGAATACAGTACACGTCAGCCAAAATACATATAGTAAAAACCAAAGATAAAAAAAAAAAAAAAAAGTTACCTTCGCTCTTTCCACATCCCTATGTATTTTTAAACAAATGAAGGTTTTTAATTACCTCCTTACAAGCCACATAGAGCCTTTAAATGCCACAAATGGGCCACCAACAGCGAGCTGATATCGAGGGGCACATATTGGCACCAAACAAGCAGCCTACCCTGCAGGAATCACCGATGCGACATTCACGGCCTACTAACATGGACGGCACAGGGGAGGCGGCCGCTCCCCTACTGCCCCCAATGGGTACAATTTGGAACATGGGCCCTCGTTCCACCCCTATGGACCGATGGGGGTTCTTGGTCCCAGGAGAGCCCCATTGAGCTGAAAGGCAGCGTCCCCAGGAGAAGCTTACTGACCTCAAAATGGTGGAGACCGCCACCAGACATAATGATACTGCACAGGGAATTGACATCCAAGCACAGCTGGATGCCGTATTCGCAGCTTTCTGGAGGAAGCCAGAGCTGAGAAAACAGCAAGCACTTACACAGACTCCGGATGGGTGCTCACCCAAGGCACTGCCCTCCTGCCCTAATCTGAGAAACTCATCTAGCACGACGAAACAGACCTGTAAATGGCTCCACAGATGGCGACGGTACCCACCCGCAAGTAAACTCACGCGTCCACACCAAGAGGCGGCTGCCAACCAATGAAAGAAACGAAAGTCACCCCAGCCCAGCTTACAGCCTCCGTCATACACAGGAATTCTGAAGAGCCTGCACCCTTACTCACACTGGTCTCTAACGACAGCAAGGGGGATCCATCAGGCCCCATTGGGCAGGTCCTACTCCAATCAATCTATTATATACCCCCAAGCCAGTGAGCACCTCTCCACAGAGGAAATCCACCCGACAACCCAGCAAGTTCCTCGTAAATCGGGAATCGAAAGAAAGGGCTTAAACTCAAGGAGGCAATCCTGCCTGCATGTGCCTGTTTTGCTCACTAAGGTGGACTCCTGCATTTAGTATAAATTTGTCTTTGTTTACTCGTAATCAAGTCAGTTCCTCTTATTAATTTTTCTTTCACCTAGCGTAGCTCACTTAAAACGAATATCTTGGAATAGACCTACTGTATTATATGCATAACCATGTGTAGTCAGATACTAGGATAGGAGTGTTACTAGCATGACGATATTTTCACTGTGACTACTAGGTGAAGTGCATATGCGAGCCAAGCTAATGTATCCTTTTGTTTTTATGAAGCTTCAGATATAACCACTTATCGAAAAAAAAAAAAAAAAGTGTTTCTCTTTCATGCTATGTCTTTAAATGTGAATACAAACCTGGTTGCACCAGCTGTTGTGGCAATGCAAATCCACATGTTTAACCTCTGCACGAACAAAATAAAGAATTTAAAAATAAATAAATAATAATTTGGGGGAGGAGGGGAAGGTCATTTTCGGTTTCTGGCCAAGGGCATTCGGTTTTGGCGCATCCCTACTAATATTTGTGTTCAACAAAGTCTCCGGAGTATAACAGTACCCCCCATGTACAGGTTTTATAGTGTTTTTGAAAGTTACAGGGTCAAATATAAGGTCAAATGTTTTCACATTGAAAATTGCCATATTGGTTATGTTGCCTTTGAGACCGTATGGTACCCCAGGAATGAGAATCACCCCCATGATGGCATACCATTTGCAAATGAAGAAAACTCGAGGTATTGCAAATAAGTTATGTTCAGTCTTTTGGTGCAGAGTGCTGAATAACACTGATCCTTACTTCCACAAATCTCATGACAATTTAACCCCTTAATGACAGGCGACAGACCGGGTCCGTCATCCTTGGGGAAACCCTTAATGCCGGGCGACGTACCTGGTCCGTCATGCATTAAAATGAACCCTCGATCACCACAGTGCCTGGGGATCGCGAGATTATTGCTGTTGCTGGGTGCCTCCAAGTCAGGGGCAGACCAGCAACAGCAAATCTTAATGTCCCAGCGCACGTGATCACTGTGACAGCCAGTCACAGCGGTTACAATGCTGCTGAGATATCTGATCCGCCTCCCTCCACCTCTTGTGGGTTTTTGAAGTGGGGAGAGACTGATCGTTGTTACTTTGTGTCCCTGAAGAAAATAAAACTGTCCTTAAAGGTTACAATTCATTTTACCCTGTACATTTAAATTACTTTTTAAATTTTTACTCTTTCCTTGCTGATTGATCACTGCCAGCAGTGATCAATATACAGGTCACAGTACTTTACTGTGATCTAAATTTTTTCTTTACCTTCAAGGGTTACATTTTATTTTTTTTAGTAACCCTACGGGGTTACATTTTAATTTTATTAATTTGTGATTTAGTTCGTTGGGAGGATGGAATTTAGTGGGAATTGTGGAATTTAGTGATAAGCTAGTTAGGGATGAAAAAAATTAATTAAAAAATAAAGTTTAGTTATTTAGTTAAAGTTGATTACCGTAGTAGACAATGTTTAGGAAGTATAACGCAGAGGAGGCTTATGCAGGGGACAGGGACTATGTGCAAGATACTGCAGGACCATCAGGGGAAATCTCTGATTCCCCTAATGCTGAACAGGGCGCAGATAACTGGGTACCTGCTAATAATTTTTTCACCAGACATACCAGAGTTCACTGCCAATCCTGGCATACAGGCTGACCTGTCTGGCTATAATGCACTGGATTGTATGCAGCTGTTCTTTGGGGATGAGATTTTTGGGGAGATAGTCACGAAGACTAATCTGTACGCGGAGCAGTATCTTGCACGCAATCTAGACTCTCTTATCTCCAGGAAAGAGAGATGGAACCCAACCAGTGTGCCAGATACGAAACAATTCTGGGCACTGACAATGCTAATGGGGATAATTAGAAAGCCCACAATTAGGATGTCTTGGTCTAAAAATCCTATTTGCAATAACCCCATTTTTCCCCCCAGACAATGAGTAGAGACAGATATGCAGACATACTGCAATTTATGCACTTTAGTGACAATACAAAGTGCCCCCCAAAAGGTCATCCGCAGTATTATCTTCTATATAAAATACGGCCTCTAACTGCCTACTGTAACGATAAATTTGCCACTATTTATACCCCAAAAAACAAATTTTTATTGATGAGTCCCTCATGGCGTATAATGGGGTTTAGACAGTACATCCCATCCAAAAGATCCCAATATGTAATCAAATTTTATAAATGCTATGTATACACCTTCTGTGTATACAAAGGAAGGGATAGCAACCTTGATCCCCCAGGTTGCCCAGATATAGTAAAGACAAGTGGGAAAATTGTCTTGGACTTAACGCCATTACTTAACAAAGGTTATCATTTATATATTGATAATCTTTATAATAGCATCCCACTTTTAAAAATGCTGTACTGCTCTGAGACCGTGGCCTGTGGCACTATTCGGAAGAGTCGCACAGGTTTCCAAAAGGCTCTAGCCGAATAAGTAGACCAGTTTTGGGGTGTGATTTTAGTCATCTGTCTAAATCAGACAAGATAGCTTGTCCTATCTTTGTTCCGTTTCTCTTTACTCCTTTGACTTTGGCTTGTACCTTGACTATTCTCTGCTTGAATAGCCCAGCCATTCTAGGACCAGTATTACAATGTTCTCTCTGTGTGGTCTGTCTGTGTTTTGGAATCTATGACAGCTTTGCCTGGGTACTACCCCCTGATAAGTTTACGCCAACTATTCCCCCTTTCACAGAAAATAGTATGCACTTGTTCATAATTTGAATTCATGAGCTGCTTATATTTTAAAAAAGATGTGGCCTTTGAGAGGTAATTTGCAATCCTGAGCTGCTAAAATGAGACTTGGGTCCAGCATCCACTTTTGAAAAATATGAAAGTGGTGTGTCTCCAATGTGTCCCTTCAACATCCACTTATCCCTAAAAAAGTTACACATGGGGGTATTGTACTAAGATGACATAGCTGAGCAACATATTAGGTGTTATACTGCCATAGCACACATAAGGATTGCATAATATACAGTAACATCTTCAAGTGTGTGTCAAAAAGGCAGAAAAAATGCTAGTTGCAACTAGACTTAGCACAAACTAAAAAAAAAAAAAAAATTATCCTACGCTAAGGTTTAAAATATTCCTTTTCAAATACCCTGGGGTGTCTATTTTAAGAAATGGTAGGGCTTTGTGAGTTTTTTTTTTTTTTTGTTTTTTTTAAACAGTCAAGCATAGGCCATTAAATCAGTCTCTCAAAATTCTACTGTAAATAATTAAATGGACAGGTCTCCTTTATGGCACTGTAGCTTCACAAAATAGTGCCAAAGACATACAATGGGGGTATCGTTGTACTCAGCAGATGTGGCTGAACACAAAATAAAGTTTTGTACAGGAATAGCACACACCGACTTTACAAAATACACATGAGAAGATCTTTGTTATAAGTTTGTGTGTCAAAAAAACAAACACAATTTTACTTATATTACTAATATTTAGCAGAGATTGGCGGTGAAATGGCTACGTACAAAGTGTCAAACTAACCTTAGGTAAATAGTCTGTGATGTCTACTTTATATAACTATATACTTATGTGTGGCAATTTTGTTTTCTTTTATGGCTATTAAGCTTACAATACAAACATACCAAATTCTAAAATCGCTCCACAATAAAAAGTTTATTTTACTCCTTGTATTTTGTGACCTGTAACTACCAAAAAAAACAACAACCTTAAAATACTAGACACATTATATATTCTGTAAATCAGAACAGCTAAATTAATTTATTTTTAATCACTTTCCTTAACCTGCACTAATTATGCACACATTATTATTGCAAAAACTACAAACAAATATAAAAAAAAGTTTTTCCAATTTTTTTGCATTTTTCTGTATTTATTTTTTATAACAAAAAATGCAGAAATTGCTTCTGTCATTAAGTGCAAGACAAGCTTTTGAAGCGGTGTCCTTAAGGGGTTAAGAAATTGAAATGGTTTTGATACTTTGTACTTACCAATGATGTTGATAGTTCAAGAGCATACTTTTTTTCAGGAAATCCAACTTCTGTTTGCTGTCATCGTGTGTACTGAATTTTTTTGTACACACATGGGTGCATTTTTCATCTTTTTTAAATGTAAACTGTAAAACATTTTGGTTTTTGGAAATTTACAAATGTTAACACATACAAAAGAGTGACTACAAAACAACGTAATGGGCATAAAATACAACACAATATACTTTAATCAATGGGTAAAAAGCCATGCTCAAAGGTTGGGGAGGGTGGATTAGGACGAGGGCATTAAACTATTATAATAAATATACAAGCATTTTCCTTCTTAAATGTAATTTCATCCCCTTAAAGGAACACTAAGGGCACCTCGACCACTTCATCTCAATGAAGTAGTCTGAGAGCAGTGTTTCTGTCATTTTATTCAGCATTGGAAGACATTGCTGTTTTGTAGTTTTAGTGGA
>OW240912.1:286499464-286506670 GCA_933207985.1 Pelobates cultripes
TTCACGCCAGAGTTTGACCAACTCATGCTGGCCTTTATGGAGCGAAGGGCCGACCCGCACAAAGGGGTCAAGAGAAGCTTTAAAGGGGCGCAAGACAAGCTCCTGGTTGAGATGGGGCCACTGGCCTGTGTGATATACCTGGCAAATGACGCTTACGCCAGAGCAGACTCATTTACTGCGGACATGGTGCGTGAATGGGCACATGATATCCGAGAGTGGACCCAGAGGGGTTTCTGCTTTCGAGAATACCAATATGGCCCTCTCAATAGAGCGATGCCGCGCAGCACTTTTCCGCATTGACCCCAAACAAGCTGATCTGAGGGTAAAAGAATTGGGCCCACAGGCACAGGGTAAAATTTTGGTGAGGCATTCATGAAAGAGCTGAATAAGCAGCTTAACGGGTTCAACTCGCTGAACAGAGCCGCACATCCACGCGCAAGGCCTTCAGGGACAACCCTTCAAGGGGTGTTTTCTCCCAGGGCTGATCGGCAACAGGCCGGGCCACCAGCCGATACGGGCCATCAGACCCCGTATGGGACACCCACAGCAGTTTACCAGCACACCGGTTCTAGACAACACTACCAAAGGGGCACAGACAGAGGACGGGGTGGTTGCGGATATACCCGCGCAAGAGTCCCCACAGGAAAAAGACAACTTGGGAGGGACTCATTCACAAACACTGGCGAATTTGACGAAGGAAATCTTCGACTACTGCCTCCCACGCAAAAATCACGATACGTGCAGAACATTTACCAGGGGGTCGAATTTGATCGCAGATTGGTACTCCCGGCACTCGAGAGACGCCAGCGACTAGCAGCGGAACCCACAAATATTAGCCTACCTGAACCAACGGAAAGGACCCTTCCTATTGGATCTGTTTACCCCATGCAACAATCAATTACCGCAGTTAAAGCTGGCTCCCAGACCGGAGTACTCGGCAGTGGACGTTTCAGCCAACACTGGCCATCACAGGGGGCTTATGCCTTTCCACCATTCGTTATGATTGCAAGAGTTCTCCCCCACGTCCAGACACTAGTAATAAGTAACCCTCTGGACGCCCCTCTGGCCGAACCATCCCTGATTCCCAGAACTCCTTGAGATGTCCTACGAGGACCCAATTCTGCTGCCGAACGACTCCACCCTACTCAGGGACCCAATGGGAAACCCACACCCTATGCTACTCGACGGACGCCTATCCTTGGTAACCTGGTGTACCAACGTTTTATCGACAACGACTAATAATCTTCTATGGAACTCCTGGACCCTTGGAACACGAAAGAGCTACTTATCTGCAGGGCGATCTTGGACCAGTTGGGGCATGGGACGGGACCTGGATGGGGAGAGGGAGGGGTTTTCATACGGTCGATTCCGTATCACTGATACTAGTCTCTTTTCTTTCAGTTTAACAAGTTTTATGGATTACTAGGATGACTCAATTCCATTATCGGTTTCAAGTAGGATCAAGCTGGATCGGACATGTTATTTGTTACATTATTGACTTGTGATGTTGCGTTAGTCAAGAGGAAATGATTGGTCATGCTTGGACGTATATATACTCTGACTCGCTCTGATTGGTTCTTTATTTCAACTGTTTTTTCTTTGCTGCTATGGAGTTAGTAAAGAAACTTAATGTAAAATATGAAGCCTCCTGTAATTATTAAAATTAAGATTATTAGTACACTGCGCTAGCATAATCTTCAATTTCACTGCAATGAGAAAATGGAAGTGGTAGCAAAACAATTTCAGCTGCCTCATCTTTACATATCCCATCAGACATTGGTCCTCTTCTCACAAGCTCATCTGTGGAAGATCATACACAGAACTCTGTTTTTTGTACTATCAGGTGTGCGAAAGTACATCAGTAATACAGGCTCCTACAGACTAACAAAGCCAAACAATGCACCAGTGACAGTGTCACAAAAAGCTTTTGCTTAGTAAATATATCAGGATGAAAAAAAAAAAAATTAAAAAAATATATAATTTAAAATAAATGGGATTTTTTTTATTTAAATAATCAGATTTCTTTAAAAAAACAAATGCTTTTGAATAAAATAATCGTTTTAAAGATGTTTTTCTATTTAAGATACATTATAGTCCAAACAGTTATTTAGCCTTAATTGGTAAATTAGTTATGTAGCATTAGGCTGTATATTCATAAAATATTTACAATTTTGTGTATATAGAAGCATTTTACTATTTAAAGGGACACTACAGTAACCAGAACAACTACAGCTTATTGTATTTGTTCTGGTGAGTAGAATCATTCCTTTCGTCTCTTGCATTAACCTCTTAAGGACTGGACTGTTTTTGCGCTGTTGTACATTTGCGACCAGGCCTCTTTTTACACTTTTGAGGTGTTTGTGTTTAGCTGTAATTTTCCGCTCTCTCATTTGCTGTTCCCATACAAATTATATATTGTTTTTTTCAGGACAAAATGGGCTTTCTTTACATACCATTATTTATATAATCTCATGTAATTTAAAATAAAAAAATATGATGAAAAACTGAAAAAAATACATGTTTTTTTACTTTTACTTGAAAAATATTTTACTCCTCTACAAAAGCAAATGTAAAAACTGCTAAATAGATTCAAAATTTTGTCCTGAGTTTAAAAATACTCAGTGTTTATATGCTTTTTTTTGCAAGTTATAGGGCTATAGGTACAAGTAGGATATTGCGGTTTCAAAACATACATTTTTAAAATTTATCAATATTGTAACACTATTATCTGTCATAAATCTCTGAATAACACCCCACATGTACATTTTTTTTTTTTTTTTAAAGTAGACAACCCAGGGTATTCAATATGGGGTATGTCCAGTCTTTTTTAGTAGCCACTTAGTCAAAAACACTGGCCAAAGTTAGCATTCATATTTGTTTGTGTGTGAAAAAAGTAAAAAACTAAATTGAACGCTAATTTTGGCCAGTGTTTGTGACAAGTGGCTACTAAAAAAGACTGGACACACCCCATTTGCAATACTTTGGGTTGTCTTCTTTTGCAAATGGTATGCCATCATGGGGGTAATTCTCATTCCTGGGCTACCATACGCTCTCAAAGGCAACGTAACCAACCTGGCCTTTTTCAATGTAAAAATATTTGACCCATATATTTGACCCTGTAACTTTCAAAAACGCTATAAAACCTGTACATGGGGGATGGGGCCACTGGCCTGTGTGATATACCTGGCAAATGACGCTTACGCCAGAGCAGACTCATTTACTGCGGACATGGTGCGTGAATGGGCACATGATATCCGAGAGTGGACCCAGAGGGGTTTCTGCTTTTGAGAATACCAATATGGCCCTCTCAATAGAGCGATGCCGCGCAGCACTTTTCCACATTGACCCCAAACAAACCGTCACCGGTCGGCAATGGAAAAATGCCGATGACTGTCCTGAACCATCCTCGGTCCTGAAGGGCTTAAACATGGTCTTTTCAGAGAACAGTGTTTACATTACAGCCTAGGGATACCTCCACTGGCCACTCCGCAGATAGCTATTAGAGGTGGTTCCTGGTGCAGTGCTGCATGGAGACACTGAGCTTTCCTCATTGAGATACATTGATTCAATGCATCCCTATGAGGAGATGCTGATTGGCCAGGGCTGTGTTTGGCTTGTGCTGGCTCTGCCCCTCATCTGCCTCAGCCAAAGCAATGCTTTCCTATGGGAAAGCATTGTGATTGGCTTTAAATAACACTTCTGATGATGTCAGACTGGAATAAAAAGTAAAATTTTACTATATTCAGGGGGGCTAAATTATGTTTTTAACACTATAGGGTCAGGAATGCATGTTTGTGTTCCTGACCCTATAATGTTAAAGGTGGAAATTGTGATACACTTTTAAACAATTGTTCTAATAAGTTTTTTTTTTTTGGGGCCGGGGAGGGGTTTAGCGTTACACTAAGTTAAACGTTTTTTAATTGAGCTTGTATCTGCAGATTTAACATGCATCTTTCACATAGTGAAGTTTTATAACATACACGTATGAGTTCAGAAAAAGACCTAAAACTCATTGCTCTGCAAATCTATATAAAACACTATTAAGCACCACAGGCAAAAATAGGGAGATTTAAAAAAAAAAAAAAAAAAGTTCACAATTAAAGGAACTTCATCAACTGGCAAAAAGAAAGCAGACAGCAACCCACATAGCCAAGCTTAATGCGTGTAGTGCTCCAAGAGCACACTCGCAGTCGGTCTCTGCATTCTTATTGTCTATGGCTCTCATGTGTAGACAGCAGTTTTGTTGTTTTTTTTTATTGGGGATAGGAGTGGCACCTCTCTGTAGTGGGGCTGTTTCTTGGTAAGGGGGGGGCAAACCATTTCACAACAGTCTGCCATTTACCACGTTCTTGTCCACACTGAACCACAATGAACAATAACTGAAGAAGTCAGGTGCCAATAAAACTATGAATGCTCTCAACCAATGAATGAGTGCCTATGCTTTGCATATGCAAATAATTAAGATAAGCAAGATTGGATCACTTTTAAAACAGTGAAGTGATCATGGAGCCTAGAGTAACCCAGGTCCATAAACTGCTAGTCCACTTTTAGCAATTTTAGAGGGAGGAAAAAAAGAGTCTGGTTATTAACATAACATTATTTGAAGAAGTATATTTTCTCTCAACAAATTCTTTCCATTATTTATGAAGTGATGATATTAACTTTCCTGCTTTTGCTTTATTTATACACACAGATCACTGGATAAAATGCATATTTAATAAAAAAAAAAAAAACAATAACAAAAACTTACGCAGTGTATTCATAAGGAAGCACAGACTCCACTGAATCCAGTCTGTTGACAAACAACTCTATTTCAGACTACAAAGAGAGAGATGGAGAGAGAAATAATCAATGCACAGATTTAACAAAATGCTCATTTAAATTGTAGGTCCAAAAAAAATAAAAATTTTTTTTTATATATATATATATATATATATATGTAATTTCAGACAATATGAGATTATATACATACATACATACATACACACACACACACACACACACACATCATACACCCCCCCACTCCTACACACACACTATAGGCACACAGATCACAATCTCATTGAAGTGGCCTAGGTGCACTGTCCCTGCCTCACTTAGTCCTGCAATGTAAAACATTGCAGTTTTAGAGAAACTGCAATGTTTACATTACAGAACTAAGACTGCCTCTACCAGAAAACCTCTAGAGGTGCTTCCTGGAGTATCATGGTGTTTGATTCCATTAAAATGGCACTGGATGCCCTTATGCTCTCCATTAGAACTGCATCTGGAATTGGAAAATTGAATAAAGGGTTACTTAATCCTTTAAATCAAGGGGGAGAGGAAAGGGACTTACATCTTTATGTATATATTTTTGCGAACACTAAAGTATTTCTTTAAACCCTTAAAGACCAAGCTTCTGGAAAAAAAGGGAATCATGTCATAAAAATAGTTAAAATGGTTTCTTATTGTAGGAACCTTATCTATCACGTTTAGAGGTAATCATATTAACCGAACATGTCCCTTCAAAGAAATCACATTTACAGATCTCACTTTCCCACAATACAGTGACACACAACAAGAGGATCTTATGTAATCAAAATACTACACACACCTACACTACTCTGCCGCCCTTGCTTCCATCCTTTCCTTGCTTCTTTTCCCTTGGGGTTCCCACTACTTTCCAGCTGTACCATGACCACCTCCACGGCACCCTTGAATGTTGTTACACTCAATGTTAAAGCCTCAACAAGCCAGAGCAATGCTCCCGACTACTTTGTTACCTTTGGTGTTGCAAAGCCTCAGTCGCACTGGTTGACGAGACAAAATTCTGCGAGGGAACTGCCCCTGTTTTGCATAACATTTGCGGGATCTTCGCTAATCATTCTGATGCCAAAGGGCAGGTGTGGCAATTCTGTTCTCACACTTTGTTTACTTCACCCCTTTCCAGGTGCTTGTTGATCTTTGCCTCTTTATATAGCTCAAATGTAGGTCAGTGCAAATTCATTGTCTATATACTTTTCCTTCTTGATACGTTCAGGGAGTGGACCCCGATTGTTGGGAGTGATTTTAATGTTGCTCTTGATACCAGAATGGATACCTCTACAGGGCATAGCTATCTTCCTCAAAGGGGCCTTCACATACATAAAATGGGACATACGCAGCCTCCAGCTGGTAGACAATTGGAATGTGCTGCACCTGGAGGACCATGATTATACTTTTTATTCTTGAATATGTACTCCAGTTGTGAGTTTTTTGCTTCATTATTTAAGCCAACAGAACAATCTTGGCAGCTTAAAAATTCTTTCTATTTGATCTTGTGCCTCTTTAGAGAAAGAGTTTGCTTCCTCTGCTTAAAATAAGTTATTAGACACTCCTCCCTTAGTGGTTTAGTAAGCCCATAATTGTGCAGTACATGCCCATTTTACATAATTTGGAGCCCTCAGGAGAACTGGTTGCCGAGATCATGGTCCTGGAAACTAAACAGAAAGCCACTCAGGCTGAGTCTAGTTACCTTCATTTGCTTAGGGTTCTGAAGGAGCTTTCCATTTTTTCTACGAGCACTCTAACAAGAGAAGTCGACCCCTGGCCCAAATGTTTATTTTGTCATAGTAATGTCTACTCTCTGTAATTGACCTTTTGTGGATTGTTTTATTGCTTTGACGTATTCTGTGTAAATGACTGAATTTTTTTTTTTTTAAATGAAAGTGTAGGTACACTAAAAACCGGATTGGGGGTGTTAGTTAATGAAGGCAGGAAAAGGCAGAAATGTTAAATAACTATTTCTCCTCTGTATATATTAAGGAAATACCTATGGCAATAATATGCAAATGATTGCTGCAAAAAACATGTAGGAAAATTGGAATTGGCTAACTCAAGGCAAGGTGCTGCAGCAACTAAAGAAAAGTTAATATAAACAAAGCTCCAAGGCCTGACGGTATTTATCCACGAGTACTTAAGGAACAAAGTGTGGAAATAAGTAAACCTCTTTTTTTAATCTTTCAAGATTCTGTTCTTTAAGGTATTGTACCGGAGGACTGGAGGAAGGTGGATGTGGTTCCTATATTCAAAAAAGGTTCGAAATCCTTGCCTGGAAATTATAGACCTGTGAGCTTAACTTATGTGGCTGAGAAAGTATTTGAAAGGTTATTAAGGGATAATATTCAAGAATTCTTTTAGAAGAACATGGTTATCAGCAAAATCAGCATGGTTTTATAAAGCACAGGT
>OW240912.1:286506770-286533017 GCA_933207985.1 Pelobates cultripes
AGTCTGTTGCTGGGTTTAGCTAGGCAGTTTATTCTGTGTTATTTCCTATACCACTTCATGCTATGTAGCTGCTGTATCACTTGTTAACATCTGTTGCTGTATTTAGGCCATTTATCTGACAGATTCTGTATACTGCTCATTGATTTATTGTTATTCTGGGTTACTTTATGCAGTTTTTCACACTCTGCTGTATGGGGAATGGGTGCCCCTGCTATGATGCTTTGGCTCTGCCTGTAATCTGTTCCCCCTCCCCGGGTTCCCCTGCTGGGCTCTGTCGCCCATACCCTTCTCCCTTATTGCCCACCTGCTCCCCGTGGCCCCTGGCCGCTTACTGAGCAGCTTTTTTCTACCGTGGCACGATCACCACGCGGTAGGCCGCGCTCTGTTTTTGCAGCCACAGCAGCCATTTTGTTGGAGCCGCGGCGGCCATTTTTCAGAGCCACATGGACTCTGTGCGTTGCAAACAGCCAGGTCTCGCCCAAGAACTGGCCTGCTGGCCATGTGGCCACCCTCCCCTCTCCCTATATCAGGGGAGATAGCCCAGTTTTTCAGCTATCCCTCTACTTACTGTGCCTGTCTCACATGCTGCATATGTAACAGATCCTGGATAGCAGGATCTGTCCCAGGCATGCTCACAACTGCAGCTTAATATGTCTGATGCAATGTGACTAGGTTCTCTATCTTAGCAGTAGACTTGTCACACTTTTTTTTTTTTTTTTTACTATTACATGTGAATCTCAGATTTAAAGGGACATGTTACTGCTCAAATATAAATCTTTGTTTAACAAGACTATGCCACATGTGTTATATGCTAATCAAGTCTTTCTCTAAGGTTCAGTCTTTTTCTCATAAAAATTTAATGGCCTGTTTTTCAGCACCTAGCATCCCTGCCTAGGATTTGCTGCCCTTCCTGCAAAGGACTTACATTTTCCACTACACATACACTTCAAAAGTGTATCCTAATATAATACCTGAGTGGTCTGTGAGTCAGCTTCTCGCTATATGGACCCTCCTACCCCTCAGCAGGGCTACTGGCCCCACATTCAGACCTGTTATTACTGGGGGTGAACCCCCCCATCCATATTTCTGGGGCTCTACCTGCTACTGGACCATAATAATGGACGTGTGACACCATTGTGGGCTGGGTGACCCCCTCCCTCTGGCAACATGGCTACCTATGAGTACCCTGCTGGCTCTATGGCGTCCTGTAAGATTAATGCTGAGGGTGACCCCCTCCTGCTTCCTATATCAATGCTCCGGCAATGTCCTGCTATTATCATACCGAGGGGGTACCCCTCCTGCAGTCTGCACTGCTGGACCTGCAGCGTCCGGGTATTCCCATAAAAGAGGGTACCCCTCCCACTGATTGAGCTTCTGTTCTTACAGTGCCCTGCAATACGCAGATACTGAGAGTGACCCCCTCCTGTGGACTACTCTGCTGGACCTACAGGGTCCCGTTATAACCATAATGAGGGTGACCCCCCCTCGCTGACTACACTGCTGGGTGTACAGACCTCTATGATACCACACTGAGGGTGACCCCCTCTTACCTACAGCACTGCTGGATCGGCAATGCCCGGTTCTGGTTATATGAGGGTGACCCCCTCCTGCTGTCTACACTGCTGGACCGGCAATGTCTGGTTACTTTATTATACGGCTAACCACTATGGCACTACTGTACCTACAGTGTCCTATGCTTGTGCTTGTTGGGTGACCCCCTCTTGCACGCTGGGTGACCCCCAGCTGGCCGCACCACTGTACCTACAGTGTCCGATTATGATCAGACTGAGGGTGACCCCCTCCCCTGCAGGCCTATACTGCATGGTATGCTTGTGCTTGTTGGGTGACCCCCTCTTGCACGCTGGGTGACCCCCAGCTGGCCGCACCACTGTACCTACAGTGTCCGATTATGATCAGACTGAGGGTGACCCCCTCCCCTGCAGGCCTATACTGCATGGTATGCTTGTGCTTGTTGGGTGACCCCCTCTTGCCACTGGGTGACCCCCAGCTGGCCGCACAAGGTATCATTCCGACAGTGTTACCTCTATGGCAGTTGTGCAATCACGGCTGAAGGACAAATCTCCCGTACCCAGAAGGTCACTTGGCCTGTCCTCTTGCCGCCCCGCTGACCTCACCGCCAGAAACCATCGGTACCCTACGGGGACACTCCACCGGCCATCCTAGACGCTACACCAAGCACCCCTGGTACTTGTTGGCTAACGGGTGGATTCATCAAGAGGATCAGTCTTCATGATGGAGTCCGGAAAGGACACCGCAAACACCTGACACGGGGTTTGCACTCTATCTGGGACTAACCAGTGGATGTCGGTGACACGCGGACACAGATGTTTCCTCGGGACGAACGGCGCATTACCGCTTGGAAAGCGGAGAAGACTAAGTTCCCACTGGGAATGGACCAATATGTCTTATAGGTATCGCCTAGTTGGTTTCTACCCCTGAGAACCGCAAAACGGCCCCTGTCCAAGCTGGACATCAAACTGAAGGATTTAGCATCCAAGTGCTGGGTCTGCTCTCCGGAGTTACCCTAGTGTACAAATTGAGCTGACACGTCTCTATTCATAGGGTTCCCCCTTAACTAATCCCAGAGGTCTCTCCGACCGTGCCTGGACTCCAGATCAACGTTGCGGAACCTTGGACCGTTCCATGAGCGATACGCATGACCAAAAGAGGCATCCATTCCGACTAATTCCGCAGTTGCCCTGCTGGGCAAAGGGTGCGGTGGAGTGGACTCCCGCCCCATCCCCACGCTACATGCTCCCAGTGCATATGTCGTCTGACACATTTTGAGACGGAGGGCACTCATCCCCTCTGAGAGCTGCTTGGCGTTGACGATTGGTTCTCTCCCTCAAATGCACATGAGAGAAACCCGCATGGATTTTTCCATCAACATGGACATATTGAATCTGACTCACTCCCAGTCAACCCAGTTTCCGGTCTTTCATGGAATATTCGGTCCAGGCGGTGCTCCGCCTCCCGAGGACCAAGATGTCCATCTTCAAGGAAAATACCAGGTATATGCTCCGCAACCCGCGGGGTTACACTTAGGGGCCCAAACCGGTTAATTGACCGGTGCCTATTCGCCATGGAAGCCATACCTCCAGGATCCGGTACTATCAGCCGCTCCAACATGGCGCTTTCTCGGGTCTTCGGCCTGGTATGACCAAATCATGTGACCTTCGGATGAAGCTCATCTAAAACTTAATTGATGATTCCGGAGGAGGGACTCCTTTACGCCAACTGCATGGAACCACCTGCAGGTTTGTTCAACATTCACAGTATTGCTCGCTACCTTCTGGCATGGACTTCTCACCGGTTGCCCACTACGGACTGCAGTCGGATCTCACATAGGATCGCTATCTATAGCTTCTGGACAAGTATTCGTCATTTGTGACAGAATGTATATGGGACGAGACACTCGTGTGGCGGACGGCTTCACCCGACCATGGAGAGACCCAAATGATTGGTTGCCTCACCCTCCAGGGTCTCGAGTACTGGCATGATTACATTCGGTGCAAACCGCCATACGGAGCGGTTCTCCCTCAGCGAGGCGAGGGACGAGTTTTCCAAGCTTGGTCTCCTTCGGGGCATACGCATCCCGTTTACCTACAGGATACTTTGGGTTTTGCTTCAGGCCGAATTCCTGGTGTGTCGTTTCGCCTGGCCAAACCACTTCGGAGGAGTCCTGCGTGCTTTCCCCTTTTTGCTGGAGTTTTCCATGGGAAGGCAATCTACGACTCCCTGTCTCTTAATGTCCCATGTGGGATCCACAGGGGTAGCCTGCCACGACTGGTGTTTGGGTCCCAATGGCGGTCCTTATCATGGCTGTCCCCATTGTCTGGCTGAGTTGCCCTCTCAGGGTAGGATCGTATGGGGCCATTCACATCCTATGTCAGCTAGTGGACGACTCATGTGCGTTTTCTCAAGATTCTGGCATTGCTAAGGATCTCTTGGTCTGCAGTCTACCAAGAGGAGTATACCGTACAGGAGCCCTATCTCTCGCTATTCCTCAAGTCTAGTGGTATCGTGTGTTCTGCATTTCATTGAGGAATGACCTGATGACAAGGTGCACCAGTTTTTTCCGCTTACGGTTTCCCCCCAGTACATCTTGTATTTCATCGCGTTCTGACGCCATGGTATCGACGTGTCTTCTTCCTTCTTGCCGTTCAGTACATCGGCTTCTGCTCCACACATTTCATTTTTATTCGTCCTCTGTGTCGTACCCCTATTCTCCGGATAGGCCATGGCTCTGACAGATTGTACACGACCATGTAGATCCAGGATCTGGTTCTTTCGTCCGTCTACTCATGGACAGCTGTTTATTTTTGCGTACGGCCGTTTTGGACTGTTTCTGCATCTTCGCTCGCCCGTTGGATTTGGTGGATCCTCTCATTGACTGACCTTGAGTTCCTGTGGGACACTTTTGGTTCGGGGTGGTGTCACCTCAACAATTTTGGAAGCCGTTGGGTCCCTTCTGCCTTTTCTCTACACCGCTGCTTGGTTTAGGGAATCAGTTTTTCCATTCTCCTTTATTTCAGTCCTCTCTCATATTGCTTCTGGTTCTACTATTTGGGCGTTAAAATTGCAAATATGAAGCCTCCTGTCCTGCCATAAAATTAGGGATTATTCTAGCCTCGGTGAGGGAATAATCTAAATTTTATTAAAGACAGGAGGCGAATATTTCCCCCCCCCCTTTTTTACGTTCCCTCCCTGGATCTGGGTTTTATTCAATTATAAATAATTGGGGATATCGTTGTGTTTTGTGAATGCATGGTTTTACATAATAAAGGTTATTTCTAATATTCAGTGATGGTTGTCCGTGTGCGTTTTATTCATCATGTTTGTGTTGTAATTATCTTTCGTCAATGCCTTTTTAGCTTAGGTACATACTAGGTCTTCATAAGATCTGTAGACTTTGTTTATTCATCAGGTATTATGATGTGAAAGTGATATTGTATGGATATGACATCTTGCCTTGACAGTTTACTTTCACAATGTTTTCTGTTTTCTTGCAGTGTAATCTGTTTTCTCTCTGGGCTTGACGATTGTTTCTCTGGATGTGTCTGCTACAAGGTGGATTCGTTGGTTTCCTTGCTCTCCTGCTCGACATCATCAAAGAAAGAGGAAGTGGAAGAGCCTGCTTAGGGGTTTTATACTACTGTTGCTTTGTTCTGATTGGTTGTTTTGAAAAGTTCTGTTAACTGTTTCTTTGCTGCTGGAGGTTTCAGTAAAGAAGGTAAAGCAAATATTCGCCTCCTGTCTTTAATAAAATTTAGATTATTCCCTCACCGAGGCTAGAATAATCCCTAATTAATACAAATCACTGCAGAAAAAAGGAAGAATATGTAGTGTAACACTGTTAGGTTTAAAGTGGAAGTATATATTCCAATCAGAAGCACTCACGTGGTCTAGAGCCTATTATGGACTGGCTCTAATCACTTGCGCCGTTGTGCACTTGTGGTGGCACACACCCTATGGATCCATGTGTAAAATACTCCTCAGAAACACGTAAACAGAAGAAAAGGTTAAAAGGAACACAAATTAAAAGGAATCCATGTTTAAAATGGAATGAGGCAAAAATGTGATTCTTTGTTAAACTAATTTGCATATGCCCACCCAGAATCCTTTGCGGTTGTAACATCACTGCTGATTTGGGATTTCTGTGGGAAAAGCAAGTCTTATAGCTTGACTGGTGTGCAGATTTTTGTTTAGCATTGTATTAAATATATATATATATATATATATATATAATTACATAAAAGATTACATTAGTATACACGTAGAATTTAAATACCTATAAATGAATATATATTAAAATTCTACGTGTATATTTAAGTAATCTTTTAACATAATTATGTGATTTGATTAATTCAAATTTGATTGACATGCCTGACAACACAGGGAGAAAGTGCAGAGAATTTAATTTGCAAGCACTATATTTGACCCTGTAACTCTCCAAGACACCAAAAAACCTGTACATAGGGGGTACTGTTTTACTCGGGAGACTTCGCTGAGCTCAAATATTAGTGTTTCAAACTGGTAAATTGTATTACAACGATGATATTTTAAGTAAAAGTGACCTTTTTTGCATTTTTTACAAACGAACGCCACTTTTATGGACTATATTATTGTTGTAATATGTTTTACTGTTTTAAAACACTAATATTTGTGTTTAGTGAAGTCTCCTCGAAAACTCAGCACAATCACCCCCTCCCCAGGTTTTCAATGTTTGAAGGCTAAGAAAAGTCACATATAAGGCTTGCATTTCATTACGGACATTTGAAATTTGCCAGATTGGTTATGTTGCCTTTGAGAGTGTATGGTAGCCCAGGAATGAGAATTACCCCCATGATGGCATACCATTTGCAAAAGTAGACAACCCGGGGTATTGCAAGTGGGGTATGTCCAGTCTTTCTTAGTAGCTACTTAGTCACAAACACTGGCCAAATATTAGTTTTTTGCTTTTTTCACACAAAAACAAATATGAGCGCTAACTTTGGCCAGTGTTTGTGACTAAGTGGCTACTAAAAAAGACTAAACATACCCCACTTTCAATACCTTGGGTTGTCTACTTTTTCAAATGGTATGCCATTATGGCGGTAATTCTCATTCCTGGGCTACCACACCGTCTCAAAGGTAACATTACTAATCTGGCAAATTTCAATTTGAAAATGTAACGTTCTATATTTGACCCTGTAACTTTCCAAAACACCATAAAACATGTTAATGGGGGGTACTGTTGTACTCGTGAGTCATCACTGATTACAAATATGTGCATTTTTTTTGCAGTAAAACCTAACAGTATTATGACATTCACAGCTAAAATGTCAGACGGAAATACAAATTTAAAAAAATATATTTTTTTCCCCTCACATTTTTTTTTTATTTTATTCATAATAAATTATGTTCCATATATGAATAGTTAATGAAAAATTAAAGCCCTGTTTCCCCTGAACAAAATGATATATAATAAGTGTGGGTGCACTTAATGTGACAGCGGTGAATTACGGTTGAACAGACATATAGCGCAAATTCCAGTTTTTGTTTACATTTTGTTTTGATCAGAACGTGCACTATTGACTCCATCCTGAAGGGGTTAATAAAATAAAGACTGACACATGAGGGAGTTGGGTCAGGTCTAATGAGGTTTCCTGAGATTAGGCAGACAATTTGGGTGGTCTGTGTTTATTTCAACAGCACTAACTAGACCCTTTCCTCCAGGGCCAGACTGGGACAAAAATTCAGCACGGGCAATTCAAGGCAGAGCAGCCCACTAGGAGGGGCAGGGCCAGAAAGGGGACGTGTAATGTCACCACCATTAACACGCACCCCCCACCAAATAACTATTTGTGTTGTATTGTATGTGTAAAGGGGTCTGTTTGTGGCGTACTATGTGTGGTTTGGGGCTGTAGTGTGTGTTTCTGGGTTGTAAAGTGTGTGTGTGTGTGTGTGTTTAGAGGGCCTGTGGAGTATGTGGGTATAGGGGATGTAGTGTGTATGTAAGGCTGTACAGTGTATTTGTGAGTGTAGACCAGATAGTGCAATATTATTTGAGTGGGAAGAACCAACCACATCAAACAAAAACCAGTGGAGTGCTGAATATGTACACTTACCCTAAAATAAGGGAATAAAATACAACAGAATGTCTGAGGGAAAGAAATAGACAAAATATGGTGCAGTATGTCTTAAACAAATAGAGTGATATATTATCCATATGAAGCATATGGTGAGATAGAGTGTATCTAGGGGCTCTAGTGTGTGTGTGTGTGTGTGTATACATATAGGGGCTGTAGAGCACATGTGTATAGGTGCGGCAATGTATACATAGGTGGTGTAGTGGATATAAATTGGTGTGTGTGCATGCAGGGGCTGTAATATGTGTGTTTATAGGGGTATAAAGTATGTGAGTGCAGGGAGTGTAGTGTTTGTTTAGGCGGTTTAGAGTGTGTTTACTGTGCGTATGAGAGTGCTCAGGGTATACTGTGTATATAAGGGGTACAGAGTGTGTGTAGTGTGTTTGTGTGAGTGCAGAGGGTGTAATGTGCATACAGAGATATAGAGTGGGTGTAGTATTTATAAAGAGGTATAGCATCTATGTAGTGTGTTTGTGTGTAAGTGCAGGAGGTGTAGTGTGTTTGTGTGTAAGTATGCTTGTGTGTTAGTGCAAGGGGTGCAGTGTGTTTGTGTGTTAGTGCAAGGGGTGCAGTGTGTTTGTGTGTTAGTGCAGTGTGTCTATGTGATAGTGCAGTGTGTGTTAGTGCAGGGGGTGCAGTGTGTGTGAGTGTGTTAGTGCAGGGGGTGCAGTGTGTGTTAGTGCAGGGGTGCAGTGTGTGTCTGTGTTAGTGCAGGGGGTGCAGTGTGTGTGTTTGTGTAGGGGGTGCAGTGTGTGTCTTTGTGTAGGGGGTGCAGTGTGTTTCTGTGTTAGTGCAGGGGGTGCAGTGTGTGTGTGTGTGTGTGTGTGTGTGTGTGTGTGTTAGTGCAGGGGGTGCAATGTGTGTCTGTGTTAGCAGGGGTGCAGTGTGTGTGTGCAGGATGCAGTGTGTTGTGCGCAGGGTGCAGTGTGTGTGTGTGTGTGTTAGTGCAGGGGGTGCAGTGTGTGTTAGTGCAGGGGTGCAGTGTGTCTGTGTTAGTGCAGGTGCAGTGTGTGTTTGTGTAGGGGCAGTGTGTTTCTGTGTTAGTGCAGGTGCAGTGTGTGTGTGTGTGTGTGTGTTAGCGCAGGGGGTGCAGTGTGTGTGTGTGTATGTGTGTGTGTGTTAGCAGGGGTGCAATGTGTGTCTGTGTTAGTGCAGGGGGTGCAGTGTGTGTGTGTGTTAGTGCAGAGGGTGCAGTGTGTGGGTGTTTTAGTGCAGGGGGTGCAGTGTGTGTGTGTGTGTGTTAGTGCAGGGGGTGCAGTGTGTGTCTGTGTTAGTGTAGGGGGTGCAGTGTGTGTCTGTGTTAGTGCAGGAGGTGCAGTGCGTGTGTCTGTGTGTTAGTGCAGGTGGTGCAGTGTGTGTGTGTTAGTGCAGGGGGTGCAGTGTGTGTCTGTATTAGTGCAGGGGGTGCAGTGTGTGTGTGTGTGTTAGTGCAGGGGGTGGTGTAGGGGTGCAGTGTGTGTGTGTGTGTAAGTGCGCAGGGGTGCAGTGTGTGTTAGTGCAGGGGTGCAGTGTGTGTGTGTGTGTTAGTGCAGGGGTGCAGTGTGTGTGTGTGTGTGTTAGTGCAGGTGCAGTGTGTGTGTGTGTGTTAGTGCAGGGGGTGCAGTGTGTGTGTGTGTGTTAGTGCAGGGGGTGCAGTGTATGTCTGTGCGTATGTGAGGGGGTGTATATAGATATGGTCTTAAATTAATTATTTAATTTGTAAAAAAGTAAAAAAATAATAAAAAATTACCATTTACTTCTGTAACGGACCGTTTTGCACACAAGGAGTAAAAACCGTTTAGGCGATCGGCCCCCTTTCCAGAGATCCAGGCACAGCTACTGCAGAACACCAAAACTCACGAACTGGATACAAAATAGCACTCCAACTCCCGAACTGGAACCTCCCAAATAGCTGCTAGCAGACGAACAGGAAAAGCAGACGAACAGCTTACACTCCTGGCAAATCAGTCTCTAACAGCATACAGTGAATCCCCCCAAGAACGAGACAAGGCTCCGTGTTGAGGGTCAAGCAGTGGTCTGAGGTGCTGGCACACCCAGCCTGGTTTTTATTACAGTCTTGTAAATACAGGACCGCCCACAGGGAGGTATAAAACAACCAATCACATCACAGTTACATCCCACATATTCCCTCCCCTTATCCTGAGAGGAAACTCAATTATACATACAGTTAAAACATACTTTCTACCCAACTTTCATAACTCTAAAACTATACATCACATTCACATAAAATTACATATTCACAATCAATCCATTCAGGGGAACAACATATTAAAAAATGGCATGAATCAGACCAGGGGTTCAAAAGTTAGTAAAAAGTCCTTTGTGACTAAATGAAGCATGGCTTTCTGGCCCAAACTAGTTTCAGAGTCTTCTATCCTGGAGATAAGTAATTCAATTATCTCCCAGGACAGACACAAGACTCCATTAAGCACATGGCTGCAAAAAGACACAAAACACTTTAAAATACATAAAGTCACATTTATTACATAAAACACAGACATGTAACATAGCCCCAGATAGCTCAGGTCCGAGCGCACATTATTAAGCGAATGGCGCTCAGACCACACGAATACAGTTTAATCGCCATGGAGCCAAAGTCTTTACAGTCAGTTTCATACAAATGGGCTCCATGGGATTCCTATCTGGGGTATAACACATTCAAATAAATCTACTGAACCCCAGGCAGAAAAGCACAAATACAGCTTTTCTGCAGGCAAAAATAAAGTCTTTTAAAAGGGGGCCATAGTCCAAAGGCAGCAGGCGAGCAACCAGGCTTCTCCAATGCAATGTGGCGAGATTGGTCTCGTCACATCTCTCCCCTTTTCCAAACAGACTAACAGGGTATCTGACCTCCCGCCGGTCAGTGCCCTTGTTAGTCCAGCAGCCCACCCACAACAAATAATCAACAGCACAGCCCACCCACAATAAATGGTTACTACACCTGGGTAAAGGAGAAGCTTGTCCATGTCCAGGTGCCTCACCACGGCTGTGCTGGGTACGGGTACGCTGACTTGGTGGGTTGCTGCGTAGGCAGAGACCAGCGGCACTCTGCCCTGTTGCCAGCGCTACTGGGAGGGTAGCCTGGTGGAAGCCTGGTTGTTGGAGGGGGAGACCGACTGTCTCCCCTTTAAATACACCGCTCTGCTGCTGCTGCTGGAGACTGACTGTCTCCCCTTTAAATACACCGCTCTGCTGCTGCTGCTGGAGACTGACTGTCTCCCCTTTAGATGCACAGTCCTGCTGCTGGAGACCGACCGTCTCCCCCTTAGCTGGAGACCGACCGTCTCCCCTTTGGTTACCCATCTCTGCTGCTGGAGGGGGAGACCGATTGTCTCCCCTTTGGCTAAACAGCCCTGTCGCTGGGGGGCAGGACCGACCGTCCCTACCCCCTGTGCTGGCAGTGTAGAGACTACGGTCCCATCTGCACAGTTGTGGGGCTTACTGTCTCCCCCGGGTACATTAAGCTGCCGCTGGGGAGAGGGGGCAACAAGCTCCTCTCCCATACATACTTCCAGCTGCGGGGGAGGGAGACCGACTGTCTCTGCTCCCAATACAGAGTCCTGCTGCTGGGGAAAGGAGACTGGGCTCTCTATTCCCGGTAGGACACTCTGCCGCTGGGGAATGGAGACGGGGCTCCCAATTCCCAATGATCTGTGCTGCCGCTGGGGAATGGAGACTGGGCTTCCAATTCCCAAAGCATCATACTGCCGCTGGGGAATGGAGACTGGGCTCCCAATTCCCAAAAAATCACGCTGCCGCTGGGGAGGGAGGACACTGCTCTCCTCTCCCTGGACTTCACACTGCCTTCCCGGCATATCACTTGGCTGCTGGGGGGCAGGAACAACTACCTCTGCCCCCTGTAACTCAGCCTGCCGCTGGGGAGGGAGGACACTACTCTCCTCTCCCTGCACTTCACACTGCCTTCCCGGCATATCACTCTGCTGCTGGGGGGCAGGAACAACTACCTCTGCCCCCTGTAACTCAGCCTGCCGCTGGGGAGGGAGGACGCTGCTCTCCTCTCCCTGCACTTTACGCTGCCTTCCCGGCATATCACTCTGCTGCTGGGGGGCAGGAACAACTACCTCTGCCCCCTGTAACTCAGCCTGCCGCTGGGGAGGGAGGATACTGCTCTCCTCTCCCTGCACTTTACACTGCCGCTGGGGAATGGAGACTGGGCTCCCAATTCCCAATAAATCACGCGGCCGCTGGGGAATGGAGACTGGGCTCCCAATTCCCTGCAGGACCGGTGGAGAGACCTCGGTCCCATCTCTACCGGCCACCTGGGGTTCTTCCCAGTAAAACTGTACCATCTCGTCCCCTCTGAATGGGTCTGGCTCTGGGTCTGTCATGCTGCTCTCCCGCTGCGCCTTCTCACTGTATTGGAACAGCTGCTGGTAGCCCTGTTCTAGCTCCATCTCCCGGGTTACCAGGTGGACCAGGTCTTGCTCAATTTCGTGAGTGTCGTCCCAGTCATACCTGCTCTCCCTCCACTCCAAGAGATCACTGAACCGGGCTTGTGTAGGGCTCCCAAATTCGAGCTCTGAAAATGACTCCCATAACAAGCCAGGACCATCAAACTCCTCTCCCTCTGGCTTGTCATGCTCGGCTGTCCAGGGTAGGTACTGTGCCCCATACCACCAGAGCGCCTGGTAGGCATCTTCCAGCCAAATCTCCTGCCATACCCGGTGTTCCAATTCCTTCACCCATTCATCCAGGGGCTGTTCTCCCAGGAAGGGCATCCGCAGGGCTACTCGCTTCTGCAACCGCTGGTCTTCCTTGGGGAGTCTCTTGCCCCGCTGGTACTCCACAATACCCAGTGCCTGGTACCAGATGCCTTTACGGACTGCATCTCGGTCATCCATGGCACCCTCGTCATACTCCACTGCTGGTTCCATGCTGGTGCTGTCAGGGTCGCTGTACTGGGACATGCGTTGCCCTCAAATTGTAAAATCCAAAGAAATGGTGTCTCCTGTAGCTGTCCTTCTGGCTGTAGGAACGATCCCGCCGCTTGCCACCAATTGTAACGGACCGTTTTGCACACAAGGGTAAAAACCGTTTAGGCGATCGGCCCCCTTTCCAGAGATCCAGGCACAGCTACTGCAGAACACCAAAACTCACGAACTGGATACAAAATAGCACTCCAACTCCCGAACTGGAACCTCCCAAATAGCTGCTAGCAGACGAACAGGAAAAGCAGACAACAGCTTACACTCCTGGCAATCAGTCTCTAACAGCATACAGTGAATCCCCCCAAGAACGAGACAAGGCTCCGTGTTGAGGGTCAAGCAGTGGTCTGAGGTGCTGGCACACCCAGCCTGGTTTTTATTACAGTCTTGCAAATACAGGACCGCCCACAGGGAGGTATAAAACAACCAATCACATCACAGTTACATCCCACATATTCCCTCCCCTTATCCTGAGAGGAAACTCAATTATACATACAGTTAAAACATACTTTCTACCCAACTTTCATAACTCTAAAACCATACATCACATTCACATAAAATTACATACGCACAATCAATCCATTCAGGGGAACAACATATTCAAAAATGGCACAAATCAGACAAGGGGTTCAAAAGTTAGTAAAAAGTCCTTTGTGACTAAATGAAGCATGGCTTTCTGGCCCAAACCAGTTTCAGAGTCTTCTATCCTGGAGATAAGTAATTCAATTATCTCCCAGGACAGACACAAGACTCCATTAAGCACATGGTTGCAAAAGACACAAAACACTTTAAAATACATAAAGTCACATTTATTACATAAAACACAGACATGTAACATATCCCCAGATAGCTCAGGTCTGAGCGCACATTATTAAGTGAATGGTGCTCAGACCACACGAATACAGTTTAATCGCCATGGAGCCAAAGTCTTTACAGTCAGTTTCATACAAATGGGCTCCATGGGATTCCTATCTGGGGTATAACACATTCAAACAAATCTACTGAACCCCAGGCAGAAAAGCACAAATACAGCTTTTCTGCAGGCAAAAATAAAGTCTTTTAAAAGGGGGCCATAGTCCAAAGGCAGCAGGCGAGCAACCAGGCTTCTCCAATGCAATGTGGCGAGATTGGTCTCGTCACAACTTCCTTTTATAACTTTGTGGTTGGATATGGGCTTAAATTAATAATTTAATAATTTTTTAAAAAACAACAACATTTACTCCCTATTATAACTGTGCAGGGGGGAGAGGAAACATGCAGGTACCTGGTGGTCCAGTGAGGGGGGGCCACGGCGCACACAGAACCCTGGTGGTCCAGCCGGCAGATAATTTCAGTCTGTACCCCGCAGGGTACAGACCATCTCTCTCTCCTTCTCGCGAGCACCGTTTTTTCAGAGCGTTGCCGCAGGTTACCATGGCAACGCTCTGAGAATCTCGGAGCTCGCGAGAAGAAAAGAAAGGAAGCTGCTCGGCGTGCGCGGAGGGTGACCGGTTCACTGCCCGATCTCCCCTCCGGCCCATGATGGGACAGAACTCCATCTTTGGGCCGGTGCTGCCCTGCATGGGCCGGCAGGAGAGATCTTTTGATCTTTCCTGCCGGCTTCGGCCCATGGCCATCACGGCCCACCGGGCATTTGCCCGGTTTGTCCGATGGCCAGTCCGGGCCTGCTTTCCTCTCCTCATCTCTGCAAGACCCCTTAACAGTGTGTCATGCTGTGCTCCTCTTCACCAGATTTAGTTTGATCCCCTAGGGAAAAAAAATCCCTACATATTCAGAGATTTTTGTTTATTTTTACCCCACCAACAAGTTAATGAATAGGCCAAGATCAATAAGGCTGTGAAATTGTGAAAGGGAAGCAGCCAGGTAGTTATTCCAATTCTCTTGCTAAAGAAAGTGTTCCAGGAGAATCCCTTCTGTGCAAAGCAGGGAATTTCTTCATCATCACAATTCTAGTGGTTAACACCTTAAGGACAGAGCTTCAGAAGCTTGTCTTTCACTTAATGACAACAGCATTTTTTGCATTTTTTGCTGTTTACGTTCAACTGCAATTTGCATTTTACAAATTTATTGCACCAACACATATTATATACCGTTTTTTAAAGGACAGAAAGGGCTTTAATTTGATATAACACATATATATATATATATATATATATATATATATATATATATATGTTTATTTAAAAATGCAAAACAAATTAAAAATGTTGTGTTTTTTTTTTACAGTTTTTGCAATAATAATGTGTGCATAATTAGTGCAGGTTAAGGAAAGTAATTAAAAATAAATTCATTTAGTTGTTCTGATTTACAGAATATATAATGTGTCTGGGATTTTAAGGTTTTTTTGGTAGTTACAGGTCACAAAGCACAAGGAGTAAAATAAACTTTTTAATGTGGAGCGATTTTAGAATTTGGTATGTTTGTCTTGTAAGCTTAATAGCCATAAAAGAAAACAAAATTGCCACACAAAAGTATATATTTATATAAAGTATACATCACAGGCTATTTACCTAAGGTTGTTTTGACACTTTCTATGTAGCCATTTCACCGCCAACCTCTGCTAAATATTGGAGTAAAATTGTGGGGTTTTTTTGTTTTTGGCACACAAACGTATAACAAAGAAATTCTCATGTGTATTTTGTAAAGTTAGTGTGTGCTATTCCTGTACAAAGTTTTATTTTGTGTTCAGTTACATCTGCTAAGTAAAATGACACCCCCATTGTATGTTTTTGGCACTATTTTGTGAAGTTACAGTGCCATATAGGAGACCTGTCCCTTTCAGTATTCACAGTAGAATTTTGAGAGACGGATTTAATGAGCCTATGCTTCCATTTGGGGTATTATAGTAGTTTGACTGTTCAAAAAAAAAACACAAAAACCTACCATTTGTAAAAGTAGACACTCCAGGGTATCTCATAAGGTGCATATTGTGCCTTAACATGCCCCCATATTTTCACCAATATATGCCAAAGTATGTGGTAAAAAATAATTTTGTGCATTTTGATTACATACTGATTGCATTTTTGCTGGGCATTTTGTATATTTCATATGTGCCACTAAGTTCAAACCCCCCAAATTATGCTCAGCTAAGTCTTCTGAGTAAAAAGACACCCCCAATGAATGTCTTTGGCACTATTTCGTGAAGCTACAGTGCCATATAGGAGACCAAGCCATATCAGTTTTTACCGAACTTTGAATTTTGACACTGGGCCTATGTACAATTTCCAAGCATCTTCGCAGGTTTTAAATTCAAACTACCCCATAAAGGCCTACCATTTCTTAAAGTAGACACCCCAGGGTATTTCAAAAGGCATATTTTGAACCTTAGCGTGGGATCATTTTTCCAAGTGTAGTGGTAATAAGCGTTTTTTCGGCTTTTTTGACACACAAAGTAAGTTTGCACAGTATATTTTGCAAACCTTATGTGATTGAGCTAGTGATTGAGCTTATGTGTGCTACGACTGTATAATAATTCATATGTTGCTCAGGTATGTGGTCTGAGTACAGCAATACCCACGTATGTACCTTTGCCAGGTATATGTGGATGTTGAAGGGGCACATTTGAGATGCAGCCATTCATTTTTTTTCTAACTTTGAAGTTTTACGCTGTATCCATGTTCCAATTTGGAGTAGTTTAGATGTTTGGTTATTGAAACTTCCCCACAAACACATACTATTTATTAAAGAATACATCCTGGGGTAATTCAAAAGGCATATTTTGAACCTTGGCGTGGGATCATTTTTTCTCTAGTTTGTTCCAGGTGTAGTGGTAATGAGCGTTTTTAAATGTATTTTTTTCACTTTTTAAAACTTTTTTTACTTTTTAAAACTAGTTTTTAAACTTTTGTTTTGCTTATTCATTTTTTTTAAACTTTCCTAAACTTTCTTAACACTTTTCTTTTACAGATTTAACATTTTTTTAAGCTTTTTTTTTACCGTTCACCCCTAACTAGCAGTAAGCAGCACTAACAGTAAATTCCCCATTTTCCCATAACTCCCACCCACCCCAGCTAACAAAATATATAATTATAAAATATTTTAATTAGTTAATTAAATAAATTGAACCCCTGAGGGTTAAAAAATAAATAAAAGTTAATCGTCAGGGGTTAAAAAAATTAGATCACAGTATGATACTGTGATCTGTATTCTGATCACTGTAGGCAGTGATCGACTGGCAGGGAAGGGGTTAATTTTTATTTGGGCTGGGTAAAGGGGGGTGTTTTTTTATTTTTTACTTAAACGTTATTAAAACTTTTTTTTACTTAATTTTGTACTTTTTAAAGCGTTAACCTCTAGTTAGCCTAACACCAAATCCCCCCTAAATTTATAATTTTAAAATACTTAAATTAATTAATAAAATAAATTTAACCCCTGAGGGTTAATTCTTTTTTTTATTATTATTAATTAATTAATTAATTACATTTTTTTTAATAATTAATTAATTTTTTTTAAAAAAATCAGATCATAGTAAAATGTAATTCCTGCCAATTGATCACTGTAGTCAGTGATCAATTGGCAGGGAAGGGGTTAATTTATTAAAATGAGTAAAGGGGGTGGGATTTAAAATTAACTTTATTTTTTTTTCTAACAGGGACAAGATCATTGATGATCTGTCTCCCTGCACTTCACAGTGAACCCGAAGTGCAGGGAGGCGGAATGTAAGTATACTGAGCACATGTGCTCGCTCTGACAGGCTGTGAGCACCGGTGCTGGGGCAGCGAGATCGGGTGCTCCCGGTCTGCCTCTAATACAGAGGCAGACTGGAGCACCATTAACCCCGTGTTCACAGCGATCTGGGGTTAATTTTACCGCGCGACCGACAAGGTCCGTCAATCGTCGTTAATGGTTTCCCCTGAGTGACGGATCTCGCCTGTCATTAAGGGGTTAAAGGTTCTTTTTCTTAAAAAAAAAAAAAAAGAGAGGGATACACAGTGATTGCTTGTATAAAAGTCACTGCCTAAATGTTTAGCAGAAGGAGACCCCTGTATATCAGCTGAACTTGTGTGTGTGTGTGTGTGTGTGTGCCTGCTAGTGATTGAGCTTGTGTGTGCCTACTCCTGAATTAGCTTGTGTGTGTGTTTGTCTGCTAGTGAGTGAACTTGTATGTGTGTGTGTCAGTGGGCTTGTCTGTTGGAAGCATGTGTGTGTCAGTGAGCTTATCTGTATGGAGCATGTGTGTGTGTGTCAGTGAGCTTGACTGTAGGAAGCAAGTGTGTATCAGTGAGCTTTTCTGTAGTGAGCATGTGTGTGTTAGCTTGTCTGTAATGAACGTGTGTCAGTATGCTTGTCTGTAGTTAGCGTGTGTGTGTGACCGTGATCTTGTCTGTAGTAAGCATGTGCGAGTCAGAGTTTGTCTGTGCTAAATTTGTGTGTGTACCAATAAGCTTGCCTGTGTGTGTCAGTGAGATTGTCTGTCAGTGAGCCTATTTGTGTGCATCAGTGAGCTTGTGTTTTTATGTTAATGAGTGTATGTATATCAATGAGATTGTCTGTCTGTCTATCTGTCTGTGAGACTGTGAATCAAAGAGCTTGTGACAGTGAGATTGTCTGTGTCTGCATGTGGGTATGCTTACTGTACAGTATAGTTAAATGTTTTACTCTAAAAGGAAGATATTTTGAAATAATATATATATATATATATATATAATGTGTGTATATGTATGTGTGTGTATATATATATATATATATATATATATATATATAAATATATATATATATTATTTCAAAATATCTTCCTTTTAGAGTAAAACATTTAACTATACTGTATTATATATATGTATTACACACAATACACAGCACAATGACTTATGGGGCTGGCATAGATTTTTTTTGCCAGGGCTGCTTTGTACCCCCAGTCCGGCCCTGCTGGTCACTGTATGTGTTTCCTAATGAAAACTCTCCTATGCCTCTGCCCGGCTGGTGAAACCGTGGCTGCACGCCCAGGTTGATTCGCAGGAGCCTTGCCCTTCAGGGCACGAAGTTCAGGGTCTTCACCCTTCCTTAATCATTCCTGGGTTGGTGCGTCCATAGTAGTATGGTGTCACCCCAGATAGTACGGCAGCAGTGCTTGCCTGGGCACACACCTCTCCATGTCAATAGTGGGTACGGGGCGTCTCCCCAGTAATATGCCCCCAGCCCTGCGGCCAATGGGGAGCTTGGGCATAGACAAGAGTCGGCCCATCAATATGCACAGTCGGAACCGGCCAATTAAAGGGGGCACAGACAGAGCAGGCCAATCAAAGGGGCACAGACAGAGCAGGCCAATCAAATGGGCACAGACAGAGAAGGCCAAACCAAGGGGGCACAGACAGAGCAGGCCAACCACCATGGGCGCTGTATATGGCAGCAGCAACAGCCCATGTGCGTGAGTAGAGTGTACAGAATATTTACAGATCCTCAGGGCATCCTGGTGACAAAAAGGACCCCAATACACCAACGTCTTCTAGATAGCGTAATAATGAGTTTAAAAACTTTACCAGATAACTGGCAGTCCATTTATATTTGTATACAAGCTGCAGAGGTCCCAGTGCAGCACATTTTAGATAGGACTTCACTACAGTAGGGAGAGTGTCAGGGTAAAACTGTAAGGAAGCTGATGGTGTCTAACAGACACACACATACCCAGAAGCAGGCTGAGAGGACCCCCTCAGGCTGCTACTAGGTCCAGTGAAACTGGGATTAGAGTCTGACTCCCAGCCAGCACAAGAGAGCATGTTGTATGAACAAAGACCTGCAACAGCAGCCCTGTAAAGTATTGGATGTTATACATAGTTTGCCTCTCTGCTTTGTACAGCTTTCAATGATTCTTTGGATTAGAACCTGCATACGGCGGACGCACGTGTGAAAATGGATCCGGCCACCGGGTACTCGTGTCAGGTCGTGAGTACCCCCACGACCGGTAACAAACACACAGGACCGCTGGAGATGTACTCCACAGTTCCGGAGCTCGGGGGGATTGGAGGAGGCAGCCCAATATCAGTTAGCCTCCTGAAACCCCCAAGTGCAGTACCACACAGCCCGCAAATGAGAAAAACGGACAGTAAGTGGTAAGTATAGGAGGGGGCTTAGACAGTAAAAAAGACAGGGAATCCCAAGGGATAGGTTAACCACAGATGGCTAACAAAGACCCTCATACAATAAATCAAAGACAATCAAATAAAATAATCAGGGAAAGGCATGATATACCAGAAACCAGTAAGTCCCCAAATAAACCACAGCAATAAAATCCCACAGCCACCCACTAAAAGCAGGAGGCAGTGGTACTCTGACCTGAACTGACTGCGAAGCAGCAAAGAAAGAGGTTATTATGTGTGGGGACGGGAGTTTTATACTACCTAACTTTTTTTGATTGGTTGTTTTTCTCTGTGTTAATGTGCTGCTGTGGAGTTCTAGTAAAGAGAGCCTTAAGCAAATATGAAGCCTCCTGTCATGTTATAAAATTATATTATCTTCAATTTCATTTTTTGAAAATATTTATTTATGTACGTTTGTTTATGAGCTTTCAGTGTATCTGCTATTTATGATCCCTGTGTTCGGCGTGTTAAGCGTTAATACACAGCAGGTTTTACAATTACCTTTGGAATGTTAGTTAGGTGGAGATGTAGGGTCCACGGTGTGTATCTTAACTTTTGCTATTTTTGCTATTAATAAAGTGATTCATTGGGGGCGTGGCTCCAACACTAATGGGTGCAGACGCATGTTGGCTAAACTCCTGCAACTGGCACTGAACACACCGGGTTTGGGGCACTTACTCTAATTTCGCCCATGCTTGGTACCAGCACCTCAGCACCTAATGGGGAAGAAGGTTAAGAAGCTTAAAACCTCACGGGAGACGGCTCCCGTGATATCGCCAACCTTCTGAAACTGCGGCCTAAGCTAAAATTGGTGCCACAGCCAGATCTCCACTATTCCTCCTCCGACGAAGAACTCCTCGATGCACCTGATGGCAGAGGGTCTAATCGCTCCTCAACAGGGGGAAGACCTAACAGCCCCAGCCACTAAAGGGGAAATCAAGGCTGTGATGAACAACATAATAATCTAGTTCTGTGACAATAGAGATGAGATTAGGGAGAATATTTAATACACTTGCCTCAAGGTTTTGGAAAAACACAGCAAAGACTGAAACTTTTAATGTTGTAGAGTCCATGGAAATGCCACTGAAGATCTGCATGGAGTCAATGGCTCTCGGTAACAGGTCAATTACAAAATTAAATAAAAGGTACCCCTCGTCCCAAATAAAAATTAGGGGAGTCTAGTGCAAGGCCATTTGTGGTAATAAAGATAAGTGGATTGTGTTGGAGATTTTTAATGAAGGAAACAAAAGTGTGATTAAAATAATGTAATTTTAGTATTGACAGTGTCCTCATGCTCAGCCCTAGCAACTGCCTCCAACGCCTGCCTGATCCCTGTGACCACAGTTCATTCATGGACAAAGTCTAATTGATGGTTAGTTGAAATTATTGTAGTCTCGTTGCTATGGTCTAAGTTAACATTTTGATATTAAGAGACACTTTAGACCCCTAAAAGCACTTCAGTTTGTGTGAAGAGTAGCAGTAATTGCCCAGAGCAGCTGCCTTGCAAAGATGTCTCATTGATTTGCATTGGGAAGTCTGTGATTGTTGGACCGACACAGAAAGTCTGGACTGGGGAAGAATTGGAGTGTCCTTTTAAGGAGTCAGACGATAGAAAGATAAGGCAGCTGTGCCCCTATCAGGTTTGGGAAGGAGTACCATTCAGGCGTGGTATATGTTACCTACAATCAATGTATATATGATTGAATAAAGTCCGAAGAGTAGGGCTAATATGTAGTTTCAAGAGTTTATAATATCCATCTGTGTAGCCAGCAGGGACATTATAGCATTATGAATCTTAGTTTTAATGATGGGATTGCTAAGAAGAATCTGGGACTTCTCCTCTATATGTGATATTTTAAGTTTGTTTTCTTTAAAGTGGATGCCTGCAGATGATTATCATCTGGGGCATTATAGAGATTTAGAAATTAATCAAAAACAGTGCTAATTGCAGCTTTAAAAGATATTCTGGTGTCATTAGAGGAAAAAATATAATTAGTTTAAATTAGGTTCTGTGGTTGGCCAGTAGCCTCACAGGCCTTCCACCCCATCACAAAATTGTTCTGTCTGAAAATTGAATTTCAATTGTGTATGGTTGGTGATAAAGGTCATCTGGATAAGTCTGTTGTCTTAAGGGGTGGGGTCAGAGAGATAAAATGTATGAGAGTATTTAAGCTTGTGTTCTAGGGTAGCAGGATGGGAGCAGGTCTGGATTTCTTGGAGACAGGATGGCTTGGGAAAGACATACTTGCATGGTTACACCTAGATGTTAATTACTCTGATTTTCTGATCTCCTGATAACATGACCCTTGCCACCTCTATACAACTCTGTTTTTTATATATTTTATAATAAAGACCCAAAGGTCAATCAGACAGATGCACACTCCAATATGTGTTACATATAATGCAACTTAACACTTTGACAGTTAGCACACTATTATCAAGTAGAAACCAGTCACATACACAAAAAAGTTATATACAATATTGCAGCATCTTGCGTATCAAGTCCTTACATTTATTTGAAGTGGCAAAATGAAGCTGTCTGTGGTCATTATCATAATACTGGATATATTGGTCCAGGAAAGCCAAGCAATCATTAATTATTTTATTCAGGCTATAGTGGATTGATGGTTTTATATCATGGATTGCAGTTGTTGGAGCTTGTCTTCAACTGTACTTCGTTTAGTTTCCAATAAAGTATTTGAGAAGAGTGAGTTAGTGTAAGGCGTAACGCACAATCAAAGATTGCTTGTTTTGATATGAGGTTGAAGCAGAAGATGGTTGAAAGAGCTTTTCTTCCATATGGATGAGATTGCTGGTTTGGCCATCTCTGTTATCTTGAATAACCATCACACTCAAAAAGACATGTTAAGCCTTTGATTGCCCTGCTCAGCTTATAGTTTTATAGTCTTAATCTTTATAAAGTAGTATGTAATTTATTAGTTAATGCATTACTCATGTTGCAATGTGTTTTGAAGAAGTTCTTTTAGCATTTTATAATTTTTATAATTATATATTATTGTTCTGTTTCAACCTATGACACAGAATTAATTTGTTTTTAGTCATTTAGAGGCACATATAAATAAAGCAATTTTTCACTAGTTAGAAAGAAAGTCACAAAATAATCCAATAAAAAAACAGGATACTTGGGAATTTAATAAAATTCTACCATCAATCTTGGCTAAAGTTAGTGGAAATATTTTCAAGGTTAATCACTAATCTTAATATCGTGAATTAAAAAGCAGAACGGCAAAATGGATGGAAAATTGCCATGTTGTGATTTTTTCAGATTAGCTATTTTTGTCTAAGCTTTTCTATTCAAAATAATTTGTGTGGGTTATTGGCATAAGTGTACAAAGTTTAAAGGGACACTATAGTCACCAGAACAACAAACAGCTTAATGTAATTGTTCTGGTCAGTATGGTAAGTCCCTGCAGACTTTTTGCTGTAAACACTGTGTTTTGAGAGAGAAAAGGCAGTGTTAACATGGCTCCCTAGGGACACCTCTAGTGGCCACTCCTCAGACGGCCACTAGAGGTGCTTCCTGTGGCAGTGTTGCACAGGTCTGCATGGAGATGCTGAACTTTCCTCATAGGGATGCATTGATTCATCCCAAAAGACTGATAAATTAATTGCCTGTGTCACAAGTACAGGTGATGCTTGACTAACAAGTTTGTTCATTGTGGGTATGATCCAGTGTGTTTATCAGCAGCCATGACTAGGGCTAAATTGAAACTCTCCAGACCATCAAAACTTTGCAACATTATTGTGTTTCCCCAGTCATATCATACACTTTCCCATGGTTCTTTGCACAAGTTATTGCTAGAAATTGGTGCATTTTACAAACAACACAGTTACCTGCAGATTCAAACTATGCTCCACTCATTTGCTACAGGGGTAATGCCAATGTTTGTGGTATGTTGGTATATACTGACAAATACACTCTCATACAAGCTAAACACATAAGTGTAAATATCTATTGTTACAGATCTCTGAGATGCGCTATCCATAATCATATGACTCAGGGGAAAACATTTTGCAAACCCCATTAGTGACAAGGTATTATCATCAAGATCAAAAAGGAACCGCAATTAATTCCAGTCGATAGCAGGTGCACTCAAGCAGAACCAGCAAATCCAACAATGATAAGGTAAAAGAGGAAAATATATCGAGGTACTCAGGGTGTTCAAACCACAGGCAGGTTTATAGGATCAAAAGTGACAAAGCAGCAACGTTTTGATCTACTAAGATTGATAAAGACCTCTATTAGGTAGTAGGTCGAAAGATTGCTGCTTTGCACATTTGATCAAATAAACCGGCCTGTGGTTTGAACACCATGACTGCCTGGAGATTTTTTTCCTATTTTGCCAAGTATTGTCATCAAGCATGGCATCATCTGCACAATTATCCATATTGTGTACCCCATCCTATGGACTGGATGGTATTGGCAAAATGGTTAATGACTTCTGGGAATAGATGAGAAGCTACAGATCTACTATCTAAGTGGCCTTGGGTACCGGCACCATAAACAAACCAATGGCAAAACATTTCTGGAAGCTTGACACTCTGCCAAACTTTCCTTTCACCTTCCCCCCTATGCATGGATCTCCTTAGGAGGGACGAGTTCTTGATTTACACTTTAGGACTAAATAAAAAATAAAAAAACTCCTTTTTTGCCTAAATGTTAAATGTAACTATTTATTTTTCTGCTTAATTGTTATTTCTGTATAGATCTTGAATGAGTTTGCCTGTTTATATAATAGCAAGTTGTAATTTTTGTCATATTTCCCATATGCTTGTTACTAAACTGAACTTTATTACAAAGTGTGTATTTATTTTCTATTGCCCTCTACGCGTTGCACCAGAAAGTTACTGTATTTTACAGAATGCAACATTTTGTTTGCCTGTGTATTAGTGATATATACCAGCATATTGTTTATATCTCTATGAATAGATCCTTTTGCACACTTTAGTCTGTACATAATCATGGTGATAATCCATGATCTATTGCTGATTATTTGTCTCATCCTAATTTTAATGGTTTGTTTACTTTTTCCATGTGGACTACATCATCATCCTCATTTATACTTATGGTGTTGTGATTTAATAAGTGTGTTAATTATCTTGAAATAAGTTCAGTATTGGGATTGTAATGTCAACATTTTGAACAGCATTATTACTGCACAATAAAGAATAATTTAAAATATAAGTACACCCTCCAAGTGCGCTCTCTCAAATTTAATGTATCCAATTTGGAGCTGATTTGCACCGAGGCACAAAGAGATTGCAAGAAAAAAGAAGGAAAAGAAGGCCAGAAAAAGAAGGCCCAGAGATTTATATATAAAACCGCAAACTCTGTTGCATAATATAAGTACATTTTAAATGTAACTTTTAAATTTCAGATTTAAGATTAAAAAAAAACTGGAAAAGATCTCCAAGCCAGCAATGTTGGCCAAAAGTTTCCTATTCACTTTGAATTCCCAACATTTCTCAGATTAGTGAAAAACCCTATGTAGCGGAGCTCTCTGTACCCGTGGTTGGGTACCTTCGCCAAGGCCCGCTTCCTAGCTGGGACAGGAGACAACCACAGCACTTCTGCCCACAGTCGCCGTGGCTTGACTGGGGCCCTGAAACCGCTCCTTCCTGGAGCCGAATGGGGAATTAGCTCTAGTCCTTACAAGGACTTTTTCCTGTTGGATCCCCTGCAAGCTGGAACAGCAGTCACAGGAGTAAATCTTCTTTTCCTCCAATAACATGACGACGCACAGTTTTGGAGTGTAAGCTGGAAAAGCATTTTAATGGAGGCACGCTGGCCTTTTATGCTAGTTTCCCAACAAGGGTGACACCCAGGTGGACCTTGTTGGGCACAGGGACACAACGTGAACAAACCATTAAAACAGAGTCATAGAGTGAGACACTCCCATACACAAACAATAGAATCCCTCCTCTGTGCTTGGGAGATAATTGAATCAGGAACTGTACTAACCTCCAAGCACAGAAAAAAAAAACATACAATTTTATGAAACTCCAAAAAGTACCTTAAAATCCTATAAGTCACATCCCCTGATAGCCCCGATCTGGGTGAACAACATATCCAAAAATCACCCAGATAGGTTCAGGGGTTCAGGAATTTCCTGTAAGTCATAGTTTTGAACGACCGCAAGCATGGCCCCATGCCCAAAACAGTTCCAGTGCTAACAGTCAGTCAAGTTCGGTAGTCTTTTGCAGGTTTCCCTGCATGACCCATAGTCTGTGGGCAGGAGGCTGGCAAGCAGGCTCCTCTATGAGCTCGTGGCAAACTCAGGTAAAAAGGGGAGTTTGCCACACCCTTAATAAGATAATCAATTAAAATAAACTAGATACACATATAGAACAGCAAGACAGAGTTTAGTGGTTTTGTAAAGAAGATTATCTTCATTCTTTTTCAATTGTGATCTCAGGCAAAATATATACTTATACAAAATTATATATTGGAAACAAACATACAAGTACGTTAACTGTGAGCTCATAAAAAAAATTAAAAACAAACAGCTTGAACAAAGGGAAATTCAATAAAATTGTCAAAGTTCAGAAATACAA